>CM038676.1:307059444-307620261 GCA_021605205.1 Aegilops longissima | reverse complement strand
CATCTCCTAGATAGATCTTGCATGATCGTAGGAAATTTTTGAAATACTGCATTCCCCAATAGTGGCATCTGAGCCAGGTCTATGTGTAGATGTTATATGCACGAGTAGAAGACAAAGAGTTGTGGGCGATAATAGTCATACTGCTTACTACCAACGTCTTACATTGATTCGGCAATATTGTTGGATGAAGCGGCCCGGACCGACATTACATGACTGCATTCATGAGACTGTTTCTACCGACGTGCTTCGCACACAGGTGGCTTGCGGGTGTGTGTTTCTCCAACTTTAGTTGAATCGAGTTTGACTACGGCCGGTCCTTGTTGAAGGTTAAAACAACACACTTGACGAAAAATCGTTGTGGTTTTGATGCATAGGTAAGAACGGTTCTTGCTAGAAGCCCTTAGCAACCATGCAATATTATCTTCTGTTTTGGACATTATTGGGCTTTATTATTCACTTTTATATTATTTTTGGGACTAACCTATTAACAGGAGCCCAGCCTAGAATTGCTGTTTTTTTTGCCTATTTCAGAGTTTCGCAGAAAAAGAATGTGAAACGGAGTCCAAACGGAATGAAACCTTCTGGAACGTGATTTTTGGAACGAACATGATCCAGGAGACTTGGACCCTAAGTCAAGGAAGCTTCCAGGAAGCCACGAGGTAGGGGGGCGCGCCTACCCCCCAGGCGCGCCCTCCACCCTCGTGGGCCCCATGTTGCTCCACCGACGTACTCCTTCCTCCTATATATACCTACGTACCCCCAAACGATCAGAGACGGAGTCAAAAACCTAATTCCACCGCCGCAACCTTCTGTACCGACGAGATCCCATCTTGTGGCCTAGGCGCGCCCTCCACCCTCGTGGGCCCCATGTTGCTCCACTGACGTACTCCTTCCTCCTATATATACCCACGCACCCCCAAGCGATCGAGGCGGAGTCAAAACCTAATTCCACCGCCGCAACCTTCTGCACTCCACGAGATCCCATCTTGTGGCTGTTCGAGCTCCATTTGGAGGGGGCATCGATCACGGAGGGCTTCTACATCAACACCATAGCCTCTCCGATGAAGTGTGAGTAGTTCACCTCAGACCTTCGGGTCCATAGTTATTAGCTAGATGGCTTCCTCTCTCTTTTTGGATCTCAATACAATGTTATCCCCGTCTCTTGTGGAGATCTATTCGATGTAATCTTCTTTTGCGGTGTGTTTGTTGAGACTGATGAATTGTGGGTTTATGATCAAGTTTATCTATGAACAATATTTGAATCTTCTGAATTCTTTTATGTATGATTGGTTATCTTTGCAAGTCTCTTGAATTATCGGTTTGGTTTGGCCTACTAGATTGATCATTCTTGCAATGGGAGAAGTGCTTAGCTTTGGGTTCAATCTTGCGGTGTCCTTTCCCGGTGATAGTAGGGCAGCAAGGCACGTATTGTATTGTTGCCATCGAGGATAACAAGATGGGGTTTTTATCATATTGCATGAATTTATCCTCTACATCATGTCATCTTGCTTAAGGCGTTACTCTGTTCTTATGAACTTAATACTCTAGATGCATCTTTGGATAGCGGTCGATGTGTGGAGTAATAGTAGTAGATGCAGGAGGAGTCGGTCTACTTGTCTTAGACGTGATGCCTATATACATGATCATACCTAGATATTCTCATAACTATGCTCAATTCTGTCAATTTCTCAACAGTAATGTGTTCACCCACCGTAAAATACTTATGCTCTTGAGAGAATCCACTAGTGAAACCTATGGCCCCCGGGTCTATCTTCATATTAATCTTCCGTCACTTAGTTATTTCCGTTGCTTTTTGCTTTGCTTTTATTTTACTTTGCATCTTTATCATAAAAATACGAAAATGTTATCCTATCATATCTATCAGATCTCACTCTCGTAAGTGACCGTGTAGGGATTGACAACCCCTTATCGCGTTGGTTGCGAGGATTTATTTGTTTGTGTAGGTGCGAGGGACTCGCGTGTAGCCTCCTACTGGATTGATACCTTGGTTCTCAAAAACTGAGGGAAATACTTACGCTACTTCGCTGCATCACCCCTTCCTCTTCAAGGGAAAACCAACGCATTGCTCAAGAGGTAGCAAGAAGGATTTCTAGCTCCGTTGCCGGGGAGGTCCACGCAAAAGTCAACATACCAAGTACCCATCACAAACCCTTATCTCCCGCATTACATTATTTTCCATTTGCCTCTCGTTTTCCTCTCCCCCACTTCACCCTTGCCGTTTTATTCGCCCTCTCTTTTAATTTCGCCTCTTTTTCGCTTGCTTCTTGTTTGCTCGTGTGTTGGATTGCTTGTTTGTCACGATGGCTCTACCTAGATTTAGTGATCTTCACCTTAAAAGGTTAGAAGAGATCGAAAGCAACGTCAGGAGTTTTATGGTTTTGCAATTTGAGCATAATAATTTCTTCAGAAACGAGCTTAAGGAACAAAAAAGCTTTATGAGTTATATGAATAAAGAGCTCGATGATATGTCTAAAGAATTTGATGGTTTGAGATCCCAAATTGCTCGTCTTGAAAAGTTGATAGCTGAAATATCAGATAAGCAGGCTACCTTAGTTAATAAGGTGGCCGCTAAACCAGATTTCTATGAAAATAAGGATGACGATCTAAAAGTTATTGATGTGTCCCCTATTAAATCCTTGTTTTGCAATATGAATCTTGATAATGATGGGACTGAATATGATCCACCTTTACCTAGAAGGCGTTCAAAAAATTCGGAGTTTTTAGATCTTGATGCTAAAATTGATAAAAGTGAGATTGAAGAGAACAAAACTCTAGATATTAATAAACCCGCTATTTTGGATTTCAAGGAATTTAATTATGATAATTGCTCTTTGATAGATTGTATTTCCTTGTTGCAATCCGTGCTAAATTCTCATCATGCTTATAGTCAAAATAAAGCTTTTACCAAACATATCGTTGAAGCCTTGATGCAATCTTATGAAGAAAAGCTTGAGTTGGAAGTTTCTATCCCTAGAAAACTTTATGATGAGTGGGAACCTACTATTAAAATTAAGATTAAAGATCATGAATGCTATGCTTTGTGTGATTTGGGTGGTAGTGTTTCCACGATTCCAAAAACTTTGTGCGATTTGCTAGGTTTCCGTGATTTTGATGATTGCTCTTTAAACTTTCACCTTGCGGATTCCAGTATTAAGAAACCTATGGGAAGAATTAATGATGTTCTTATTTTTGCAAATATGAACTATGTGCCCGTAGATTTTATTGTTCTTGATATAGATTGCAATCCTTCATGTCCTATTATTCTTGGTAGACCTTTGTTTAGAATGATTGGTGCAATTATTGATATGAAGCAAGGGAATATTAGATTCCAATTTCCACTAAAGAAAGGCATGTAACACTTCCCTATGAAGAAAATAAAACTACCATATGAATCTATCATGAGAGCCACTTATGGATTGCCCACCAAAGATGGCAATACCTAGATCTATCCTTGCTTTTATGCCTAGCTAGGGGCGTTAAACGATAGCGCTTGTTGGGAGGCAACCCAATTTTATTTTTATTTTTTTGCTTTTTTCTTCTATTTAGAAATAAATATTTGATCTAGCCTCTGGTTAGATGTGTTTTTATGTTTTAATTAGTGTTTGTGCCAAGTTAAACCTATAGGATCTTCTTGGATGATAGTTATTTGATCTTGCAGAAAATTCCAGAAACTTTCTGTTCACGAAAACAATTGTTAAAAATCACTAGAACGTGATAAAATATTGATTCTAATTGCTGCTGATCAATAAACAAATTGTCTAGGCCTTCCTATGTTGGCTGATTTTTTGGAGTTCCATAAGTTTGCGTTAGTTACAGATTACTACAGACTGATCTGTTTTTGACAGATTCTGTTTTTCGTGTGTTGTTTGCTTATTTTGATGAATCTATGGCTAGTAAAAGAGTTTATAAACCATAGAGAAGTTCGAATAAAGTAGGTTTAACACCAATATAAATAAATAATGAATTCATTACAGTACCTTGAAGTGGTCTTTTGTTTTCTTTTGCTAACAGAGCTCACGAGATTTTCTGCTGAGTTTTGTGTTGTGAAGTTTTCAAGTTTTGGGTGAAAGAATTGATGGATTATGGAACAAGGAGTGGCAAGAGCCTAAGCTTGGGGATGCACATGGCACCCCCAAGATAATCTAAGGACACCAAAAATCCAAAGCTTGGGGATGCCCCGGAAGTTATCCCCTCTTTTGTCTACTTCCATCCGTAACTTTACTTGGAGCTATATTTTTGTTCACCACATGATATGTGTTTTGCTTGGAGCGTCTTGTATGATTTGAGTCTTTGGTTTTTCGTTTACCACAATCATCCTTGCTGTACACACCTTTTGAGAGAGACACACATGATTCAGAAATTATTAGAATACTCTATGTGCTTCACTTATATCTTTTGAGTTATATAGTTTTGCTCTAGTACTTCACTTATATCTTTTAGAGCACGGTGGTGGATTTGTTTTATAGAAACTATTGATCTCTCATGCTTCACTTAGATTATTTTAAGAGTCTTAAATAGCATGGTAATTTGCTTAAATAAACCTAATATGCTAGGTATTTAAGATTAGTAAAAACTTTCTTATGAGTGTTTTGAATACTAAGAGAAGTTTGATGCTTGATGATTGTTTTGAGACATGGAGGTAGTGATATCAAAGTCGTGCTAGTTGAGTAGTTGTGAATTTGAGAAATACTTGTGTTGAAGTTTGGAAGTCCCGTAGCATGCACGTATGGTAAACGTTATGTAACAAACTTGAAACATGAGGTGTTCTTTGATTGTCCTCCTTATGAGTGGCGGTCGGGGACGAGCGATGGTCTTTTCCTACCAATCTATCCCCCTAGGAGCATGCGTGTAGTGCTTGGTTTTTCATGACTTGTAGATTTTTGCAATAAGTATGTGAGTTCTTTATGACTAATGTTGAGTCCATGGATTATACGCACTCTCACCTTTCCATCATTGCTAGCCTCTTCGGTACCATGCATTGCCCTTTCTCACATTGAGAGTTGGTGCAAACTTCGCTGGTGCATCCAAACCCCGTGATATGATACGCTCTTTCACACGTAAACCTCCTTATATCTTCCTCAAAATTGCCACCATACCTACCTATTATGGCATTTCCATAGCGATTCCGAGATATATTGCCATGCAACTTTCCACATCATTGTCATATTGCTTCGCATGATCATGTAGTTGACATAGTATTTGTGGCAAAGCCACCGTTCATAATTCTTTCATACATGTCACTCTTGGTTCATTGCATATCCCAGTACACTGCCAGAGGCATTCATATAGAGTCATACTTTGTTCTAGTATCGAGTTGTAATCATTGAGTTGTAAATAAATAGAAGTGGTATGATCATCATTCTCTAGAGCATTGTCCCAAGTGAGGAATAAAAAAAGAGAAAGGCCATAAAAAGAGAAGGCCCAAAAAAATGAGAGAAAAAGAGAGAAGGGACAATGTTACTATCCTTTACCACACTTGTGCTTCAAAGTAGCACCATAATCTTCATGGTAGAGAGTCTCTTGTTTTGTCAGTTTCATATACTAGTGGGAATTTTTAATTATAGAACTTGGCTTGTATATTCCAACAATGGGCCTCCTCAAGTGCCCTAGGTCTTCGTGAGCAAGCAAGTTGGATGCACACCCACTTAGTTTCTTTTGTTGAGCTTTCATATATTTATAGCTCTAGTGCATCCGTTGCATGGCAATCCCTACTCCTTGCATTAACATCAATCAATGGGCATCTCCATAGCTCATTGATTAGCCTCGTTGATGTGAGACTTTCTCCTTTTTTGTCTTCTCCACATAACCCCCATCATCATATTCTATTCCACCCATAGTGCTATATCCATGGCTCACGCTCATGTATTGCGTGAAGGTTGAAAAAGTTTGAGATTACTAAAGTATGAAACAATTGCTTGGCTTGTCATTGGGGTTGTGCATGATGAGAGCATTCTTGTGTGACAAAGATGGAGCATGACTAAACTATATGATTTTGTAGGGATGAACTTTCTTTGGCCATGTTATTTTGAGAAGACATAATTGCTTAGTTAGTATGCTTGAAGTATTATTATTTTTATGTCAATATTGAACTTTTATCTTGAATCTTTCAGATCTGAATATTCATACCACAATTAAGAAGAATTACATTGAAATTATGCCTAGTAGCATTCCACATCAAAAATTCTATTTTTAACATTTACCTACTCAAGGACGAGCAGGAATTAAGCTTGGGGATGCTTGATACGTCTCCAACGTATCTATAATTTTTGATTGCTCCATGCTATATAATCTTCTGTTTTGGACATTATTGGGCTTTATTATTCACTTTTATATTATTTTTGGGACTATCCTATTAACCGAAGGCCCAGCGCATAATTGCTGTTTTTTTTGCCTATTTTAGAGTTTCGCAGAAAAAGAATATCAAACGGAGTCCAAACGGAATGAAACCTTCGGGAATGTGATTTTTGGAACGAACATGATCCAGGAGACTTGGACCCTAAGTCAAGGAAGCTTCCAGGAAGCCACGAGGTAGGGGGGCGCGCCTACCCCCCCAGGCGCGCCCTCCACTCTCGTGGGCCCCATGTTGCTCCACCGACATACTCCTTCCTCCTATATATACCTACGTACCCCCAAACGATCAGAGACAGAGCTAAAAACCTAATTCCACCGCCGCAACCTTCTGTACCCACGAGATCCCATCTTGGGGCCCGGAGCTCCACCGGAGGGGGCATCGATCACGGAGGGCTTGTACATCAACACCATAGCCTCTCCGATGAAGTGTGAGTAGTTTACCTCAGACCTTCGGGTCCATAGTTATTAGCTAGATGGCTTCCTCTCTCTTTTTGGATCTCAATACAATGTTCTCCCCCTCTCTTGTGGAGATCTATTCGATGTAATCTTCTTTTGTGGTGTGTTTGTTGATACTGATGAATTGTGGGTTGATGATCAAGTTTATCTATGAACAATATTTGAATCTTCTAAATTCTTTTATGTATGATTGGTTATCTTTGCAAGTCTCTTCGAATTATCAGTTTGGTTTGGCCTACTAGATTGATCTTTCTTGCAATGGGAGAAGTGCTTAGCTTTGGGTTCAATCTTGTGGTGTCCTTTCCCAGTGATAGTAGGGGCAGCAAGGCACGTATTGTATTGTTGCCATCGAGGATAACAAGATGGGGTTTTTATCATATTGCATGAATTTATCCCTCTACATCATGTCATCTTGCTTAAGGCGTTACTCTGTTCTTATGAACTTAATACTCTAGATGCATGCTGGATAGCGGTCGATGTGTGGAGTAATAGTAGTAGATGCAGGCAGGAGTCGGTCTACTTTTCTCGGACGTGATGCCTATATACATGATCATACCTAGATATTCTCATAACTATGCTCAATTATGTCAATTGCTCAACAGTAATTTGTTCACCCACCGTAAAATACTTATGCTCTTGAGAGAAGCCACTAGTGAAACCTATGGCCCCCGGGTCTATCTTCATCATATTAATCTTCCAACACTTAGTTATTTCCGTTGGTTTTTACTTTGCATCTTTATCATAAAAATACCAAAAATATTATCCTATCATATCTATCAGATCTCACTCTCGTAAGTGACCGTGTAGGGATTGACAACCCCTTATCGCGTTGGTTGCAAGGATTTATTTGTTTGTGTAGGTGCGAGGGACTCGCGCGTAGCCTCCTACTGGATTGATACCTTGGTTCTCAATAACTAAGGGAAATACACTAATTTGCTGCATCACCTTTTCCTCTTCAAGGGAAAACCAACGCAATGCTCAAGAGGTAGCAGAGATCATGACGGTGCTTTGGAGATGGAGATCAAAGGCACATGATGATGATGGCCACTTCATGTCACATATTTTGATTGCATATGATGTTTATCCTTTATGCATCTTATTTTGCTTAGTTTGGTGGTAGCATTATAAGACGATCCCTCACTAAATTTCAAGGTACAAGTGTTCGCCCTGAGTATGCACTGTTGCAACAGTTCGTCGTGCCGAGACACCACGTGATGATCGGGTGTGATAAGCTCTACGTTCACATACAACAGGTGCTAGCCAGTTTTGCATGTGCAGAATACTCGGGTTAAACTTGACGAGCCTAGCATATGCAGATATGGCCTCGGAACACCGAGACCCAAAGGTCGAACGTGAATCATATAGTAGATATGATCAACATAGTGATGTTCACCATTGAAAACTACTCCATCTCACGTGATGATCGGACATGGTTTAGTTGATATGGATCACGTGATCATTTAGATGACTAGAGGGATGTCTAACTAAGTGGGGGTTCTTTAGTAATATGATTAATTGAACTTTAATTTATCATGAACTTAGCACCTGATAGTATTGGCATATCTATGTTGTTGTAGGTCAATGGCCCGTGCTACCGTTCCCTTCAATTTTAATGCGTCCCTAGAGAAAGCTAAGTTGAAAGATGATGGTAGCAACTACACGGACTAGGTCCGTAACTTGAGGATTATCGTCATTGCTGCACAAAAGAATTACGTCCCGGAAGCACCACTAGGTGCAAGACCCGCTGCAGGAGCAACTCAAGATGTTATGAACGTCTGGCAGAGCAAAGCTGATGACTACTCGATAGTTCAGTGTGCCATGCTTTACGGCTTAGAATCGGGACTTCAAAGAAATTTTGAACATCATGGAACATATGAGATGTTCCAGGAGTTGAAGTGAATATTTCAAGCAAATGCCCGAGTTGAGAGATATGAAGTCTCCAACAAATTATACAGCTGCAAAATGGAGGAGAATAGTTCTGTCAGTGAACACATACTCAGAATGTCTGGGTACCACAACCACTTGACTCAGCTGGGAGTTAATCTTCCTGATGATAGTGTCATTGACAGAGTTCTTCAATCACCGCCACCAAGCTATAAAGGCTTCGTGATGAACTATAATATGCAAGGGATGGAAAAGATAATTCCCGAGCTCTTCGCAATGCTTAAGGCTGCGGAGGTAGAAATCAAGAAGGAGCATCAAGTGTTGATGGTTAACAAGACCACTAGTTTCAAGAAAAAGGGCAAAGGGAAGAATGGGAACTTCAAGAAGAACAGCAAGCCAGTTGCTGGTCAAGGGAAGAAACCCAAGTCTGGATCCAAGCCTGAGACTGAGTGCTTCTACTTCAAAGGGACTGGTCACTGGAAGCGGAACCGCCCCAAGTATTTGGCGGATAAGAAGGATGGCAAAGTGAAAGTTATATTTGATATACATGTTATTGATGTGTACCTTACTAATGCTCGTAGTAGCGCTGGTATTTGATCTGGTTACATTGCTCATATTTGCAACTCAAGCAGGGCTACGGCTTAAACGAAGATTGGCTAAGGACGAGGTGAGGATGCACGTGGGAAATGGTTCCAAATTCGATGTGATCGCCGTCGGCACGCTACTTCTACATCTACCGTCGGGATTATTTTAGACCTAACTAATTGTTATTTGGTGCTAGCGTTGAGCATGAACATTATATCTGGATCTTGTTTGATGCGAGATGGTTATTCATTTAAATCAGAGAATAATGGTTGTTCTATTTATATGAGTAATATCTTTTATGGTCATGCACCCTTGATGAGTGGTCTATTTTTGTTGAATCTCGATTTGTAGTGATACACATATTCGTAATATTGAAACCAAAAGATGCAAGGTTAATAATGATAGTGCAACTTATTTGTGGCACTGCCATTTAGGTCATATTGGTGTAAAGCGCATGAAGAAACTCCATGCTGATGGGCTTTTGGAATCACTTGATTATGAATCACTTGATGTTTACGAACCATGCCTCATGGGCGAGATGACTAAGACTCCGTTCTCCGGAACAATGGAGCGAGCAACTGACTTATTGGAAATAATACATACTGATGTATGCGGGCCGATGAGTGTTGAGGCTCGCGGTGGGTATCGTTATTTTCTGACCTTCACAGATGATTTAAGCAGATATGGGTCTATCTAATGCTACCTCTTGAGCAGGCGTTGGTTTTCCCTTAAAGAGGAAAGGGTGATGCAGCAAAGTAGCGTAAGTATTTCCCTCAGTTTTTGAGAACCAAGGTATCAATCCAGTCGGAGACTACTCGCAAGTCACCTAGTACCTGCACAAACAATCAAGAACCTTGCAACCAACGCGATAAAGGGGTTGTCAATCCCTTCACGGCCACTTGCAGAAGTGAGATCTGATAAAGATAATAAGATAAATATTTTTGGTATTTTTGTTGTATAGATTGGAAAATAAAGACTGCAAAATAAATAGTAACTAGAATTATAGATCGGAAACTTATATGATGTAAAGTAGACCCAGGGGCCATAGATTTCACTAGTGGCTTCTCTCATGATAGCATATATTACGGTGGGTGAACAAATTACTGCCGAGCAATTGATAGAAAAGCCCATAGTTATGAGAATATCTAGGCATGATCATGAATATAGGCATCACGTCCATGTCAAGTAGTGTGAAATGATTCTGCATCTACTACTATTACTCCACACATCGACCGCTATTCAGCATGCATCTAGAGTATTAAATTCATAAGAACAGAGTAATGCATTAAGCAAGATGACATGATGTAGAGGGATAAACTCAAGCAATATGATATAAACCCCATCTTTTTATCCTCGATGGCAACAATACAATACGTGCCTATCTGCCCCTACTGTCATTGGGAAAGGACACCGCAAGGTTGAATCCAAATCTAAGCACTTCTCCCATTGCAAGAAAGATCAATCTTGTAGGCCAAACTAAACCGATAATTCGAAGAGACTTGCAAAGATATCAAATCATGCATATAAGAATTCAGAGAAGAACTAAATCTTGTTCATAGATAATCTTGATCATAAACCCACAATTCATCGGATCTCGGCGAACACACTGCAAAAGAATATTACATCGAATAGATCTCCACAAGAGAGGGGGAGAACATTATATTGAGATCCAAAGAGAGAGAGGAAGCCATCTAGCTAATAACTATGGACCCGAAGGTCTGTGGTAAACTACTCACACATCATCGGAGAGGCTATGGTGTTGATGAAGAAGCCCTCCGTGATAGAATCCCCCTCCGGAAGATCGCCGAAAAAGGCCCCAGATGGGATCTCACGGGTACAGAAGGTTGCGGCGGTGGGAAAGTGGTTTTGTGGATCTCCTGGATTTTTTTAGAGTACAAGGGTATATATAGGCGAAAGAAGTACGTTGGTGGAGCTACGAGGGACCCACGACGGTGGAGGGCGCACCTACCCCCCTGCACGCAACCTCCTGCCTCGTGGCCGCCGCCTCGTTGTGTCTCTGACTTCCACTCCAAGTCTCCTGGATTGCGTTTGTTCCAAGAAAGATCCTCGCGAAGGTTTCGTTCCGTTTGATATTCCTTTTCTGTGAAACACTGAAATAGGCAAAAAAAACAGCAACTGGCATTGGGCCTCTGGTTAATAGGTTAGTCCCAAAAATAATATAAAAGAGCATATTAAAGCCCATTAAACACCCAAAACAGATAATATAATAGCATGGAACGATAAAAAATTATAGATATGTTGGAGACGTGTCAACATCCCCAAGCTTAATTCCTGCTCGTCCTTGAGTAGGTAAATGATAAAAACAGAATTTTTGATGTGGAATGCTACCTAACATAATTTTCAATGTAATTTTCTTTGTTGTGGCATGAATGTTTAGATCCGAAAGATTCAAGACAACGGTTTAATATTGACATAAAAATAATAATACTTCAAGCATACTAACCAAGCAATTATGTCTTCTGAAAATAACATAGCCAAAGAAAGCTCATCCCTACAAAATCATATAGTTTGGCCATGCTTCATTTTCGTCACACAAAATGCTCTCATCATGCACAACCCCGATGACAAGCCAAGAAATTGTTTCATACTTTAGCATTCTCAAACTTTTTCAACTTTCACGCAATATATGAGCGCGGGCCATGGACATAGCACTATAGGTGGAACATAATATGACGATGGAGGTTGTGTGGATAAGACAACAAAGGGAGAAAGTCTCACATCAACGCGGCTAATCAACGGGCTATGGAGATGCCCATAAATTGATGTCAATGCGAGAAGTAGGGATTACCATGCAACGGATGCACTAGAGCTATAAATGTATGAAATCTCAACAAATGAAACTAAGTGAGTGTGCATCCAACTTGCTTGCTCACGAAGACCTAGGGCATTTTGAGGAAGCCCATCATTGGAATATACAGCCAAGTTCAATAATGAAAATATCCCACTAGTATATGAAAGTAACAAAATAAGAGACTCTCTATCATGAAGATCATGGTGCTACTTTGAAGCACAAGTGTGGAAAAAGGATAGCAACATTGACCCTTCTCTCTTTTTATCTCATTTTTTTGTTTGGGCCTTCTCCTTTTTTATGGCCTGTTTTTTTTGTCTGGAGTCTCATCCCGACTTGTGGGGGAATCATAGTCTCCATCATCCTTTCATCACATGGGACAATGCTCTAATAATGAACATCATCACACTTTTATTTACTTAGAACAAAATATGACTCTATGTAGATGCCTCCGGTGGTGTACCGGGATGTGCAATGAATCAATAGTGACACGTATATAAAAAAATATGAATGATGGCTTTGCCACAAATACGATGTCAACTACATGATCATGCAAGGCAATATGACAATGATGAAGCGTGTCATAATAAACGGAGCGGTGGAAAGTTGCATGGCAATATATCTCAGAATGGCTATGGAAATGCAATAATAGGTAGGTATGGTGGCTGTATTGAGGAAGATATAAGGAGGCTTATGTGCGATAGAGTGTATCATATCACGGGGTTTGGATGCACCAGCGGAAGTTTGCGCCAACTCTCGAGGTGAGAAAGGGCAATGCACGGTACCGAAGAGGCTAGCAATGATGGAAGGGTGAGAGTGCGTATAATCCATGGACTCAACATTAGTCATAAAGAAATCACATACTTATTGCAAAAATCTACAAGTCATCAAAACCAAGCACTACGCGCATGCTCCTAGGGGGATAGATTGGTAGGAAAAGACCATCGCTCGTCCCCGACCGCCACTCATAAGGAAGGCAATCAAAGAACACCTCATGCTTCAAATTTGTCACACAACGGTTACCATCCGTGCATGCTATGGGACTTGAAAACCTCAACACAAGTATTTCTCAATTTCACAATTACTCAACTAGCATGACTCTAATATCACCATCTTTATATCTCAAAACAATTATCAAGTATCAAACTTCTCATAGTATTTAATGCACTCTATATGAAAGTTTTTATATACCCATCTTGGATGCCTATCATATTAGGACTAATTTTATAGCCAAAGCAAATTACCATGCTGTTCTAAGATACTCTCAAAATAATATAAGTGAAGCATGAGAGATCAATAATTTCTATAAAATAAAACCACCACCGTGCTCTAAAAAGATATAAGTGAATCACTAGAGCAAAATTATCTAGCTCAAAAGATATAAGTGAAGCACATAGAGTATTCTAATAAATTCCGATTCATGTGTGTCTCTCCCAAAAGGTGTGTACAGCAAGGATTATTGTGGTAAACAAAAAGTCAAAGACTCAAATCATACAAGACGCTCCAAGCAAAACACATATCATGTGGTGAATAAAAATATAGCCTCAAGTAAAGTTACCGATGAGCGAAGATTTAAAGAGGGATGCCTTCCGAGGCATCCCCAAGCTTAAGCTTTTGGTTGTCCTTGAATTTTGCCTTGGTGGGCATCCTGAAGCTTAGGCTCTTGCCACTCCTTATTCCAAAATCCATCAAATCTTTACCCAAAAACTTGAAAACTTCACAACAGAAAATCTCATGAGCTCCGTTAGTATAAGAAAACAAACCACCACTTTAAGGTACTGCAATGAACTCATTATTTATTTATATTGGTGTTAAACCTACTGTATTCCAACTTCTCTATGGTTCATACCCCCCGATACTAGCCATAGATTCATCAAATTAAGCAAACAACACACGAAAAACAGAATCTGTCAAAACAGAACAGTCTGTAGCAATATGTATCAAATAAATACTTCTGGAACTCCAAAAATTCTGAAATAAATTGGTGGACGTGAGGAATTTGTCTATTAATCATCTGAAAAAAGAATCAACCTAAAAGCACTCCCCATTAAAAAAATGGCATCTAATCTCGTGAGCGTAAAAGTTTCTATTTTTACAGCTAGATGAATTATTTATTACTAAACAGGAACAAAAGGCAAATAAAATAAAATAAAATTGGGTTGCCTCCCAACAAGCTCTATCATTTAACGCCCCTAGCTAGGTATAAAGACAAGAATAGATCTAGCTATTGTCATCTTTGGTGTGCAATTCTTCAATTGAATACTTATAACCCTTAGGAGATTCTTTCTTTTTGTTGATGATGAAACTCTTAGGCAAGAAATCAAGAAATTCATTTGTAGCAAAAGTTTCCTTAATGATAGCGAAAAAGTTGGGGTGAACACTTATTGATTGGAGATCTTCATTCTCCTTACTAGAAGATTCACCTTTATTTTTAGGAACATACATAAACTTGGCAACTTTGGTAGTAGGAAGGTTTGAGGTGTTTCTAATGGCAGAAAAGGCAGACCCTAAGTTGGTAATAATATCCTCAAGTTTATCAATTCTAGTGTAATCTTGATCTATCTTTTCATTAACTATGCGTTCCTTTTCTCTAAAAAAAATCAGAGTAACTCCTACCTTAGATCCATATTGGGTAATTTGGTTGTGGATCTTTTTATCAAAATTCTCGATCAACTCTACAGTGGCAATTTTATTTTCAATAATATCAAGCCTTTGCATCACATGTTCCAAAAGTTAAAATAGTTCCATTAACCAAAAGAGGTGGTGGGCCTAACAAATCTATCATAGCATTATAAGAATCAAAATTATGGCTACCCAAGAAATTCCCTCCGGTAATGGTATCAAGAATATATCTATTCCAAGGAGTGATGCCTATGTAAAAATTGCGAAGAAGAGCGGAGGTGATACGTCTCCAACGTATCTATAATTTATGAAGCATTCATGCCATGTTTACAATAGTTTTATATGATTTTGGTATGATTTGATTAGAACTAACCCGGACTGACGCTGTTTTCAGCAGAACTACCGTGGTGTTGTTTTTGTGCAAAAATAAAAGTTCTCGGAATGCGATGAAAATCAGCAAAGAATTTTTCTGGAAAATATAAAAAATACTGGAACAAAGAGTTACCGGAGGGGAGGCCCGTGGGCCCCACAAGGGTGGAGGGCGCGCCCCTGTGCCTCGTGGACTTCCCGTGGGGCCCCCTGACTTGTTCTCGATTCCAACCTCTCCTATAAATACACAAACCTCCAGAAAATAACCTAGATCGGAAGTTCCGCCGCCGCAAGCCTCTGTGTAGCGACCCGACCTCAGACGGTCAAGCCTCTGTGTATCTGTGCCATCCACGGATCGGTATCTTTGGCACACAGTACATCAATGTATATATCAAAGTGCAATCACATGTATAAATAACGTAAAATGATATATACCTCTTAATACTCAGCGGAAGCAGTCAAGCGGGTGTGGAGTCCCATCAACGCCATCGGCAGGTTGAGTGTAGACCGTAACCTCAGATCGTAACTCTTACTCGTCGAAGAAAAATCCTGCAACATGATACGTTGCAGCCGTGTAGGTCAGTACATTGAATGTACCGGCAAGATCACAACATAAATAAACAGATGGTAAAACTATACTATATGCAATTTGGCTTTGTGGCTCTGTATCCGAGTTTTGTTTGCGTAAAAGCTGATTTTATTTTCCCTACATCAAAGGAATAATGAAGTCTGTACTATGGAGTTTTCTATCATGACATGGTTCCGCCAACCGACGTCCCATAGCCCAAAATCATCATATGTTGCCCACAATTAAGTTATTAATCCGGTGTTGAGAGTTCCGAGATAGATCCAGGTCCAGATGCTCAAATTGTCCGTAACCGGGGACACGGCTAATCGATTTGGTTTAAACCCTCTGCAGAGGTTTGTACACTTTACCCGCAAGATTCGATCCCTCTCTTTACGTTCTCGCACTTCAGAGTGTTTGAGAACAAGATGACCGAAACATGGTCTTCTAAAGAGTTCCTCTGACCACTGTCCGGTACTCAACCCATCCTACCGTAGTTCTACATCTGCTAGTACCGTCCCACCAGAGTCACAACTAAGGTCAACCAAGCCGAGCCCATAATGACTTGCGGTTGCACAGGTAAGCTTCCGGCGTGAAGTATTCTTCCGTCTCTTTGAGTCTGGGTGAAGCTTTCCGCAAGATGTCATGGCGCTTCTCCATGCATCCCGGCCAACCACTAGTTTCTCCAGGTGCCGTCAACCGTCCTTCACCCGATGAGTGTGTATTGAATTCTTGTCTTGAGTCTTGAAGTCTTGAGGCCTTGAAAATGCAGTCCTTGCAGACGCCATCTTGGAGTTGTCGTCATTGACGTAGAGTCCTCCATCTTCACACCACTCTCGAGCACTCATACCAAGCCCCGTCTACTATAGCGTAGCACTAAAATAAATAACGTCCCGGGCTTGGTAACAGGGTGATGGGTTCCTACCTCATGCATACTACTCAACTACAAGGATTCAATAACACTCTTGAGGGGTGGTTGCAAAGGTGCCACTAAATGCAATAAAACATAGGTAAGAAAAGCATGGTCAAAGTGAACTTGCCTTGTTGACGATCTTGAAAACTAGGGATTAAGTAGTAGCAAGCTTAGCACTCGGAAAATTCTACCGAGACAAACAAATAATCACAATAAGCACTTAGCATAGGACCACATAACACAATAGCATAGCAATAGCAACATAACACATCAAAACAACCAAATCAAAACCCAAATGGAAAACTCAAAGAAAATCAACTCAAGTTTCCTACTTCAAACAACAACTAAAACTAGTTTTATATAACAAAAATTTTCCCAACATAACCTAATCATGGTTTTATGTTAACTTAACAGTAAAAGAATTCACTAAGCAACTAGGATCAAAAAGAATTAATTAAAAATCTATTATGAAACTCTTATTAGGCCTAATCCAATTTCTATTAAGAAAAATAAAATAAAACTTTTATTTATTATAAATAAAAGTTCATCCTATAAAGTGACAGAAACTATCCTAGAATAATCAATCACATGTTAAAAATAAATTTATTTACTAATTAAAATAATAGGAAAAACAGTAGCTAGTTAATTAATTAGGATTAACAAGATTCTGCTTAAAACTATTTATTTATTAATCCTAAAATACCCAAATTAATTTCTATGGTTTGGCAATGTCAAAATAAAGTTCGGACAAAAAGAATCATCCAAAAATAATTTTTCTAACTCAAGTTATAGCAGATTTACTATTCTGACTAAAACTAAATTAAAGCAATTTTAATTAATTTTAACATAGTTAAATATATATTCTACAGAAACTATAGAAAATTTGCAACCCAACAAAAAAAGAATCACTCAAAAATATTAAACAGAATAAAAGATATGAATTTTTCAAAACAGGAACTATTCAGTTAAAACAGAAAACAAAAATAAAAGAAAAAGGGCCTAATGGGCCTAAACTACGCACTGTGCGTAAAATAACCTAAACGGGCCTAGGGTTTAATCGAATCGGGCCGGTCTAAACTAATCTAACTAAAACCAGAATAAACCGGAATAAAACCGGGGCTTTTAAAATAGACCGTACCCCTTCGGGGGTTATAATCTAGATCCTACGATCTAGATCTAGCAGTGGGCGTTCTCGGCGACTCACCGTGGGAAGGCAGCGACGGTCGACGGCGGCTCGGCGTCTTTAGCTGGCGGCTCGGTGGTCAGGCGACGGCGGAGGCCTCCGTGGGCGACGGAGCAAGGGAGCTTCGGGGTGGGGTCAGGCGAGCTCGGGGTGGTGAGTCGGTCAGTAGCGAGTTCGAGGCGGCGGTGGCGTTCGGGTGATCAACGGCGGCAGTGCTCGGCGGTTCTGGAGCTCGGGTGAGGGCACGGGAGGTGTGGTCGGCGAGGGAGTCGGAGGTGGTCTCAAAGCGAGCTCGGGGTGGTCGGGGTGGCGGAGCAGGCTAATGGCGTGGGCGGCTCTCGGGCTCCGCGAGTTCGAGAGGAGGAGGAGGGTTCGGCGAGGGGCGAGGGGGGACAGGGGTGCGGGGAGGGGTTCTTATAGGGCGGGCGTCGCGCGGCGGAAGCGAATCGGGGAGAATCGGGAGATCCGGGGATCGCGGGTTTTCGGAAAGCGGCTGGTGTGACGGGTGGTGAGCGAGGGGAAGACGGTGGGGTCCCACCGTCGAGAGAGAGGGAGGGGGACGGGTCGAGGCGTCCAAGCGCGGGGGTTTGGCGCTGAGGCGAGGTGAGGCCGGTCGGTCGGCTCATTGAGCTAGCCTCTGGGCCGCTGGTGGGCGGGTGGTGGGGGCTTGGCTGGGAGGTGGGCAGGGGGCTGGTGGCGCTACAGGGGGGTTTCTATTTTTTGAATTTATTTTTTTAATAAAACAAAAACAGAATTAAAACAATAACTATAAATATTTTATATAGGGTATATATATATACCAAAATGATCAGGGGAATATTCCCTATCATTTGAACATTTTTCCAAAGGCAAAATCCAAACTTTATAAAAATTCATTTTTTTCAAATTCAATTAAAATTCAGATTTGAATCCAAAACTTTTGGCATTGTTTCCTCTGATATTTTTGGAGTGTCATGTTTGCTCCTCTCATACTTTTGATCAAGTATTTATCAGGCATAGTTTTTGAAATGATTCCCACTTGCCAAAGTTTGAATTCAAATTCAAGACTCAAAATTTGAAAGAGGGTTTCAAAGCACTTTCAAATGACTTTCAACTTGATACTTTTTAACTTCCAACTCATATTTCATATAATTGAAGAAGTCATTTTATCTTCCCTCATGAAAATCATTGAGTTGCATAAAGTTTTGAATTTGAAATATTCCCAGATGAAATTCAAATCTTTTCCAAAACCCTTTTCATTCCAAATGGAAGAAGTCATGTCATCTCCACTCTAGGGTTTGGTGTTGGAATGAACTTGAATTCATTGAGATCCAGAAGGCAAAGGAGAAAGTTTTGGGAAAGTCATTTCATTCCCTCTCATTCAACTTTCAAAAGTTTCAAATTTCACTCAGTCTCACTCAATCAATCAAACCAACAATCAGACAACAAGCATAGTTATTTATATAACATTCCAAAATTTGAAATTTTGGGATGTTACAAACCTACACTTAGAATGAATCTAGTCCTCGAGATTCAAGAACTAACAAGAAAGGGTTAGGGGTTGGGGGTCTTCTAGCAAAAGTTCTGGTCAGAAAGGTCAGGGGTGCTACCACACTTAAAAGCAAGGTTACAGTTCCAATAAACTCAGATACTTCCTCTAGAGTGCCGACAATGTATGTCTCTTCACATATCTTACAATAGCTCCTTCATTAACGCTCTTCTGTCAGAAGCATAGAGTTTTCCTCAAAATCTTGGGTGGGTTCGTCAAAGTTGAAGTTCGTCCGAGACTGGATCTTCTTAGCTGATAGGTCCGTGTCCATTTTAGACAACTATCGAATTGCTCATGGTGGTCTACAATTTTATGGTTCCTCCTGCAGAAAACGGGTCTGGGTTGAACCTCACCGTATAACCTGCGATTGGCAACGGTTGCCTGTAAGGGGTTCCATCGTCCTACCATTCTATGGTTTTATGGCTTATTGCGTCGACACTCTTCAAAGGTTTTCAAGGCTCTCTGATTTTTCCATCAACATATGATAGTTCATGATAGAAGTCTTGGTATGGGGCCAATCCATCCGTGCTTGAATCATTACCACATACGTAAACAGTGAATCACGTATTCTAGCACTTGGGCATACTCACAAGCATTGCAGAATTTCTCTTGTTCTCGAACGGGGTTCAAGTAATTCCATGGTTTCTGCAAGCCAAACAAAACATCTATCGTTACCTCACCACTCTTAGGTTTTTGCGTAACCTCTTACAAAACGTATGATGATTGGATCACTGATTCTTCCAAATTTATTCCTTCATCAAGGTTACATCTGTTCCTTTTCAAAATCCTGGGCCTGTGGGTTATGGCCCACTTCAGCTCTTGTACAAGCTTAATTCATCCTTCCTAGGATTCCATATTCCAACGTTACATCTCCTGTAAATCCAATAGTACTTCTTCCTTCATACCCTTGTGGTGACGATCACTCCAACTCCAATTTATTTTGTCCAGCTTCCTTCTGTGGACCATCGTGAATAACACATTTCTTTCTTCATTGATCCTGTGGCTTTACGGAGTACTACGACACCAAAGAAAAATGCACTATCTTATCCATAAATCTCATTATTTTCATATCAACCTTTTATTACATCCTTAACCATTCCAAAAAGTTTATTACAAATGCTGCCACCCACATGGTTCGGTATGGTCACACATTACTTCCAACTTTATTCATTTTTTCCTCCTTGAGGATTCTTCAGTCCCACTGGAATTGTGCGACATGTGCCTTGAATTCTGCAATCTTCTGTTTCATCGTGGTGGCCTTGAGCTTCACCTCCATCATCTCTGTATGCACTTCGCTTAGGTATTCCTGAGTATAACGGAGTCTTGCTTCAAGTATTTCTCCGATCTGGCGTATGGCTTCCATGGCTGCTTCACGAACAGCATCGAAGAAAGTTGCTTGTGGCACACGTGAAATGAAAAAGTACTGCCCCATCATCTTTGGGCAAACTCCTTTCAAATGGTGGAGGTGTACCTCCACATACCAAAGTTCCACTCCCTTATGCATGAAGGGGTAGCCTTTGTAGACTGCATCTCCTTCAAGGTGAATATGCTTCATCATGTCCTTCAGGATCTTCGGGTAATCATGATCACTTGTCAGGGTCATGATGGTTTCCGGACCTTTAAGGAAAGACTCGTAAAGGGTCATCATCTGCAGTTGTGAAACAGAAATAATGCTCAGAATTAAGGTACTTATCTCCTGGGGCATACATTCATATCATCCAAACAGAACTTCAAACTCAATTTCCAAATTTCCTGTTTATGCATCACAACTCACTTTCTTCCATGTTCGTCCAGAATATTATTTCCAAGATAAAATATAACAACTCCTTATAGCTTTTCAGCATGTGACATTACAACTTTATTGAGTCATGAACTATTACAATCTCAGAGTAATCTATTACATAACTCAACTCATTGAGCTCATGAAAATGAAATTGCTTTCTACTACTCCATATCAAAATTCCAACTACTCAACTCCAGCTTTCATCTTGTCGGGACATTTAATAGCATAATGTCCTGCCTCCTTGCAGCGAAAACAAATGACTTCCGACATGTCTCGGGGCTTCTTTGTGATTATGCGGGCTCCTTGGATTCTTGGCTTCTTTTCTGGACATTTACTAGCGTAATGACCTAAATCCTTGCACCTGTAACAAGTGATATGACTTAGGTCCTTCTCTGTAAAAATTGCGTTGTTCTCGGGTTGCCTTCTTTTTCTCTTCTTGGATTTCTCTGTAATTATCGAGTTTCTATTTCCGAGGGTCAAACTTCACTTCTGCTGTCGGAAATATCCGGATACTCTTTTCTTTCCTTGGTGCAATCTTGTGAAAATGTCCTTCTTCTCCACATGAATAACGAGCATTGGAGTAAAATCTGTTGAGGCCTTCTCCATCAGGTCTTCAACACATTCCTTCATCACTGGTTCTTTCATAACTTCTTGGAGGGCTTCTTTCATTCCTTCTTCCTGCTCTGAATAGTTTGTTGCACCATGGGGTAAATGTGACCTTGAGTCGGGTAGTGGGTGGTTCCTTCACACAAGAAACAAGTCACCGACTAGTTGGGCATTCCTCGGTGGGTGTTCTTCCTCACAATGAGGGCATCCATCCTTGTGTTCCTCCCAGGTGTGTCCTATTTCTCCGCAAATCTTGCAGGCACAAGGTCTCGGGTTATCATAGTGCTTCCGGATGAGGCGTGATCTCAACAGGGTCTTCTTGAATTCCTCCCAAGTTCTTGCTCCATTAAATCCCTGTATGGCTTGATGCATGTTCCACCAGGTTGCAGCACTTTCTGTAAAGTATTGAAGAGCATATTGAACCTCATACTTCCTTGAAACCAAATTGCTCCCGAAGTGATTCTCCATGTTCTACATCCATAGCTCTGCCTCGGGCTGAGTCTTCGGTCCAGAGAATATCAGTCCAACTTCTTTCATCATCTATGGGGTTCAAAAGTTTTGGGATGATATATGAGAGTGGTGGGGAGGGATATACACACAATACAAACAATAGTTTTTGAAGAAACCAGTTTTACTTTGTGGCTGTCGGAAAACATCAAACAAATGACAGCTCACAAATCGTCGTATCTAACGTAAGTGTGTAACAGGGGTTTGGTCTTCTAAAGGTCAAATATTTCTTCAGGAACTTCAAGTCTTCGGAGTCTTCAACTGTTGTAGTTTCAATTATTCTAATACATGGTGGAATCCTCTTTACTCTGAAGTGGTCATCAGTTCTCCGATATCTAATCCTTCTTGGAGCGTCTTCAGTTGATCCTCCGGGTGATCAAAGGATATGGTATATTCTAACTATTTGAGGTAAGGATGTTATTTGATAAAATCAGAAAAGATGAGAAGTAAAGGATCTGTTTGAAAATAAAGTTTTAGAGATTTCTTGTCCAAGGGGCTTTCCGATTTCTAGGGTCACGTCCTACAGTCAACATGTGCTCTGATACCATTTCTGTAGCGACCCGACCTCAGACGGTCAAGCCTCGTGTATCATGCCATCCACGGATCAGTATGTTGGCACACACAGTACATCAATGTATATATCAAAGTGCAATCACATGTATAAATAACGTAAAATGATATATACCTCTTAATACTCAATGAAACAATCAAGCGGGTGTGGAGTCCCATCAACGCCATCGGCAGAGTTGAGTGTAGACCGTAACCAGTATCGTAACTCTTACTCGTCGAAGAAAATCCTGCAACATGATACGTTGCAGCCGTGTAGGTCATTACATTGAATGTACCGCAAGATCACAACATAAATAAACAGATGGTAAAACTATACTATATGCAATTTGGCTTTGTGGCTCAGATCCGAGTTTTGTTTGCGTAAAAGCTGATTTTATTTTCCCTACATCAAAGGAATAAATGAAGTCTGTACTATGGAGTTTTCTATCATGACATGGTTCCGCCAACCGATGTCCCATAGCCCAAAATCATCATATGTTGCCCACAATTAAGTTATCAATCCGGTGTTGAGAGTTCCAAGATAGATCCAGTCCGGATGCTCAAATTGTCCGTAATCGGGACACGGCTAATCGATTAGGTTTAAACCCTCTGCAGAGGTTTGTACACTTTACCCGCAAGATTCGATCCCTCTCTTTACGTTCTCGCACTTTGAGTGTTTGAGAACAAGATGACCAAACATGGTCTTCCAAAGAGTTCCTCGACCACCGTCCGGTACTCAACCCATCCTACCGTAGTTCTACATCTGCTAGTACCGCCCCAGCCAGAGTCACAACTAAGGTCAACCAAGCGAGCCCATAATGACTTGCGGTTGCAGGTAAGCTTCCGGCGTGAAGTATTCTTCCGTCTCTTTGAGTCTGGGTGAAGCTTTCCGCAAGATGTCATGGCGCTTCTCCATGCATCCCGGCCAACCACTGGTTTCTCCAGGGTGCCCGTCAACCGTCCTTCACCCAGTAGTGTGTATTGAATTCTTGTCTTGAGTCTTGAAGTCTTGAGGCCTTGAAAATGCAGTCCTTGCAGACGCCATCTTGGAGTTGTCGTCATTGACGTAGAGTCCTCCATCTTCACACCAGTCTCGAGCACTCATACCAAGCCCCGTCTACTATAGCGTAGCATTAAAATAAATAACATCCCGGGCTTGGTAACAGGGTGATGGGTTCCTACCTCATGCATACTACTCAACTACAAGGATTCAATAACACTACTGAGGGGTGGTTGCAAAGGTGCCACTAAATGCAATAAAACATAGGTAAGAAAAGCATGGTCAAAGTGAACTTGCCTTGTTGACGATCTTCGAAAACTAGGGATTCGTAGTAGCAAGCTTCGCACTCCGGAAAATTCTACCGAGACAAACAAATAATCACAATAAGCACTTAGCATAGGACCACATAACACAATAGCATAGCAATAGCAACATAACACATCAAAACAACCAAATCAAAACCCAAATGGAAAACTCAAAGAAAATCAACTCAAGTTTCCTACTTCAAACAACAACAAAAACTAGTTTTATATAACAAAAATTTTCCCAACATAAACTAATCATGGTTTTAGGTTAACTTAACAGAAAAGAATTCACTAAGCAACTAGGATCAAAAAGAATTAATTAAAAATCTATTATGAAACTCTTATTAGGCCTAATCCAATTTCTATTAAGAAAATAAAATAAAACTTTTATTTATTATAAATAAAAGTTCATCCTATAAAGTGACAGAAACTATCCTAGAATAATCATTCACATGTTAAAAATAAATTTATTTACTAATTAAAATAATAGGAAAACAGTAGCTAGTTAATTAATTAGGATTAACAAGATTCTGCTTAAAACTATTTATTTATTAATCCTAAAATACCCAAATTAATTTCTATGGTTTGGCAATGTCAAAATAAAGTTGGGACAAAAAGAATCATCCAAAATAATTTTTCTAACTCAAGTTATAGCAGATTTACTATTCTGACTAAAACTAAATTAAAGCAATTTTAATTAATTTTAACATAGCTAAATATATATTCTACAGAAACTATAGAAAATTTGCAACCCAACAAAAAAAGAATCACTCAAAAATTTTAAACAGAATAAAAGATATGAATTTTTCAAAACAGGAACTATTCAGTTAAAACAGAAAACAAAAATAAAAGAAAAAGGGCCTAATGGGCCTAAACTACGCACTGTGCGTAAAATAACCTAAACGGGCCTAGGGTTTAATCGAATCGGGCCGGTCTAAACTAATCTAACTAAAACCAGAATAAACCGGAATAAAACAGGGCTTTTAAAATAGACCGTACCCCTTCGGGGTTATAATCTAGACCCCACGATCTAGATCTAACGGTGGGGGGTGGGGGTTCTCGGCGACTCACCGTGGGAAGGCACGGCGACGGTCGGCGGCGGCTCGAGGCGTCGTTATGCTGGCGGCTCGGTGGTCGAGGCGACGGCGGAGGCCTCCGTGGCAGTGAGCAAGGGAGCTCGGGGGTGGGGTCAGGCGAGCTCGGGGTGGTGGTGAGTCGGTCGTAGCGAGTTCGAGGTGGCGGTGGCGTTCGGGTGATCGACGGCGACGGTGCTCCGGCGGTTCTGGAGCTCGGGTGAGGGCACGGGGAGGTGTGGTCGAGCGAGGGGAGTCCGGAGGTGGTCTCAGACGAGCTCGGGGTGGTCGGGGGTGGCCGGAACGGGCTAATGGCGCGGCGGCTCTCGGGCCCGGCGAGTTCGAGAGGAGGAGGAGGGTTCGGCGAGGCGAGGGGGGAACGGGTGCGGGGAGGATTCTTATAGGCGGGGCGCCGGCGGCGGGGAAGCGAATCGAGGAGAATCGGGAGATCCGGGGATCGCGGGGTTTCGGCAGGCGGCGTGGTGTGGCGCGAGGGGAAGACGGGTGGGGTCCCACCGTCGAGAGAGAGGGAGGGGGACGGGTCGGGCGTCCACGCGTGGGGGTTCAGGTGAGGCGAGGTGAGGCGGTCGGTCGGCTCATTGAGCTGGCCTCTGGGCGCTGGTGGGCAGTGGTGGGGGCTTTCAAGGCTGGCTGGGCAGGGCCTGGCTGGCACCTCGGGGGGTTCTATTTTTGAATTTATTTTTTTAATAAAACAAAAACAGAATTAAAACAATAACTATAAATATTTTATATAGGGTATATATATACCAAAATGATCAGGGGAATATTCCCTATCATTTGAACATTTTTCCAAAGGCAAAATCCAAACTTTATAAAAATTCATTTTTTTCAAATTCAATTAAAATTCAGATTTGAATCCAAAACTTTTGGCATTGTTTCCTCTGATATTTTTGGAGTGTCATGTTTGCTCCTCTCATACTTTTGATCAAGTATTTATCAGGCATAGTTTTTTTGAAATGATTCCCACTTGCCAAAGTTTGAATTCAAATTCAAGACTCAAAATTTGAAAGAGGGTTTCAAAGCACTTTCAAATGACTTTCAACTTGATACTTTTAACTTCCAACTCATATTTCATATAATTTAAGAAGTCATTTTATCTTCCCTCATGAAAATCATTGAGTTGCATAAAGTTTTGAATTTGAAATATTCCCAGATGAAATTCAAATCTTTTCCAAAACCCTTTTCATTCCAAATGGAAGAAGTCATGTCATCTCCACTCTAGGGGTTGGTGTTGGAATGAACTTGAATTCATTGAGATCCAAAAGGCAAAGGAGAAAGTTTTGGGAAAGTCATTTCATTCCCTCTCATTCAACTTTCAAAAGTTTCAAATTTCACTCAGTCTCACTCAATCAATCAAACCAACAATCAGACAACAAGCATAGTTATTTATATAACATTCCAAAATTTGAAATTTTGGGATGTTACACTCTGTAGCCACGAGAAATCAATCTAGGCCCTCTCTGGCACCCTGCTGAAGGGGGCCATCATCACCGGAGGCCATGGAGGAGGATCCCGGAGGGGCCATCATCGCCATGAAGGCCAAGATCCAGAGGGAGAACCTCTCCCCATCCAGGGGGAGGCCATGAAGGAGGAAGCACAAGGGGGAGAACCTCTCCTCCTCTCTCTCGGTGGCGCCAAAGTGCCGTCGGGAGGGGAATCATCGCCGCGGTGATCATATTCATCAACATCACCATCATTATCACCATCCTCATCTCTTTTACGCGGTCCACTCTCCCGCACCCCGCTGTAATCCCTACTTGAACATGGTGCTTTATGCCACATATTATGATCCAATGATGTGTTGCCATCCTATGATGTTTTGAGTAGATATCCTTTGTCTTTAGGTTCATTGATGATCTAGATTGGTATGAGTTGTATGTTTTATTTTGGTGCTGCCCTATTGTGCCCTCCGTGTCGCGCAAGCGTGAGGGATTCCCTCTGTAGGGTGTTGCAATACGTTCATGATTCTCTTATAGTGGGTTGCTTGAGTGACAGAAGCATAAACCCGAGTAAGGGGGTTGTTGCGTATGGGATAAAGGGGACTTGATATGTTAATGCTATGGTTGGGTTTTACCTTAATGATCTTTAGTAGATGCGGATGCTTGCCAGAGTTCCAATCATAAGTACATATGATCCAAGAAGAGAAAGTATGTTAGCTTATGCCTCTCCCTCATATGAAATTGCGATGACGACTACTGGTCTTGTTAATGATTGCCTAGGATAATTCCGCACACCGACCCATCATTATTCCACACTCGCTATTTATAATATTTAGTAATATATTCTTACTTTATGATAACATCACCTACTTTTATATTTTAGCTCTCCAATACCATGCAAAATTATCCTCTTCATACCCACAACGTAGTTTTATTTCTCGTTTCTAGTTGGAAGCAAACATTCGGTGTACATAGAGTCGTATTAGTGGCAGATAGGACTTGAGAGAATATTGATCTTACCTTTAGCTCCTTGTGGGTTCGACACTCCATACTTATCACTTCCACCTTTGGGAATTGCTACGATGATTCCCTGCACTTCGGGATTATCAAGCTCTTTTCTGGCGCTGTTGCCGGGGAACAATAGCGTGGGGTTGATATTCTCATGTGTGCTTGTTTGCTTCTTCACTAAGTAGATTTTGTTTTTCCTTTTTGTTTCTGTTTAGTTGTGGGTGAAATATACAAAAAAAAGTAAAGAATGAAAATACAAAAAAATTTACTTGCCTCTCATGCCTAAAAAGTTTTTCAATAAGAGAAGTGATTGGAAGGTTATGCATTGGAGAAGTGAGGGTCGACCTTGAACACTTGTGTTCATGCTCATGGAAACAATGTAAAAAAATTCATGGAAGTTTCTTCGAAAATAATTATCCCCTTGTATATATCCATTGTATTATAAAAATAATGTGACCAGCTTTGGTTTTAGGATGATTAGATTGCTTGTTTACTTTGTGCAGTACAAGAACATAAACTTTGGCTGTAGCGCATGAATTTACATTTTTTACTGGAAAGTAAAATGGGTCTGAAACATTTTGAAAATTAATTCTGTACAATTTTTTTAAATTTTCATATTTTTTTAGAATTTTTGGAGTTACAGAAGTATACTAAACTTCCAGATTACTACAGACTGTCCTGTTTTTGACAGATTCTGTTTTCTATGTGTTGTTCGCTTATTTTTATGAATCTATGGGTAGTATCGGGGGGTATGAACCATGGTGAAGTTGGAATATAGTAGATATAGTTCTAATATGAAATTGTAATGATTTTGCAACAGTACCTAAAGGTAGTGATTTCCTTTATTATACTAACAGATCTCACAAAGCTTTTGTTAAAGTTTTGTGTGGATGAAGTGTTCGAAAATCGAGGAGCTATCAATATCAGAAGAACAAAGAGAGGCAATAGTTCAAGCTTGGGGATGCCCAAGGCACCCCAAGTAAACATTTCAAGGATACTCAAGCATCTAAGCTTGGGGATGCCCCAGTTGGCATCCGAACTTTCTTCTTCAACAGTTATCGGTATACCTCGGTTTTTGTTTTGTTCACATGATTTGTGTCCTTTGTGTTTTTCTTTTTTTAAGAACCATGCTAGTATGAGATATCCCTAAATCAATTTATAAAATGATTTATGTGCTTCACTTATATCTTTTGAGTATGACCTTATAGAATGCTCTTTGCGCTTCACTTAAATCTTTTGAGTATGGTTTTATAGAATGCTTCGTGTGCTTCACTTATATATTTTGAGCTTGGATATCTGTTACTCTATATTAATTGTAGAATGCTCCATGAAATTCACTTATATCTTTTGGAGTATTAATAATACTATCATCTAAAGAGGATTTGGAAGAGTGTCGACATTAGTTAGTGATGATTCCACTATTTAGGAAGAGGTTCCAATTGATTATGAGAACAAAGTTGCTATCTATGATGATTATTGTGATGACATGTATGCTATAAATAATAATGTTAACCATGAAACTTGTCATCATGATTTTAATTTTCAATTGGATTATGCCTCACATGACAGTTATTTTGTTGAGTTTGCTCCCACTATTCCGAATGAGAAGAATTTTGCTTATGTGGAGAGTAGTAAAATTTCTATGCTTGTAGATCATGAAAAGAATGCTTTATGTTATGGTTATATTGTTGAACTCATTCATTATGCTATTAAAAATTATTATGAGGGAGGAATACATGCTTGTAGGAGTTGCAATAATATCAAGTTTCCTCTCTATGTGCTTCAAGTTTTGAAGTTATACTTGTTTTTCCTTCCTATGCTAGTTGATTCTTGTCCCTATAAATTATGTGCTCACAAAATCCCTAGGGATAGGAAGTGGGTTAGATTTAAATGTGCTAGTAATATTCTTCATGATGCTCTCTTTATGTTTCAATTCTTATCTTTTATGTGAGCATCATTGAAATCATCATGCCTAGCTAAAAGGCATTAAAGAAAAGCGCTTGTTGGGAGACAACCCAATATTTACCCTTACTGTTTTTGTGTGTTTACATGATTAAGCTACTGTAGTAATCATGTTTTATAGCTTTTGTTTTAATAAAGTGCCAAGTAAGACCTTTGGGAAGACTTGGGTGAAAGTTAATGTAATCTTGCTGTAAAAAACAGAAACTTTGCGCTCACGAGATTAGCTGTCATTTGTTTTTACAAAAGATTGCTTTTGAGTTGATTCTTTTTGCAGAAGATTAATAGACAAATTCCTCACGTCCACCAATTTATTTAATAATTTTTGGAGTAGCATAAGTATGGTTGTTGTTCAGATCATTACAGACTGTTCTGTTTCTGACAAATTCTATTTTCATTGCATTGTTTGCTTGTTTTCTAGTTTCCATGGCTTATATTTCTCAATATAAATTGTAGAAATGATATGGTACAGTAGGCATTGTGTGAGAACAATTATGAACCTTGTCTTTGACAGTACCAAAGTGAATGGTTTACTTTTTATCATACTAACCTATCTCACAAAGTTCCGTTAAGTTTTGTGTGATTGCAGTTTTCAAGCTTTGAGTGAGATATCGATATGAGGAGAATAAGGAGTGGAAAGACCCTAAGCTTGGGGATTCCCAAGGCACCCCAAGGTAATATTCAAGGAAGACTCAAGCGCCTAAGCTTGGGGATGCCCCGGAAGGCATCCCCTCTTTCGTCTTCAAAACTATCAGTATACCTTACTCGGAGCTATATTTTTATTCGTCACATGATATGTGTTTTGCTTGAAGCGTATTTTCAATTTTACTTGCTGTTTGAATAAAATCATTGGATCTGAAATCTTGAACGAAAAAGAATCCTCCCATGGCTAGTTAATTATTTGACTACCCAGTGTTCTTCACTTATATCTTTTGGAGTAGTTTGTCATTTACTCACGCGCTTCACGTATATCCTATGAGTAAATGGTTGAATGAATTGAATATCATAAATCTGAATTTATATACGTTTCATATGCTTATAACATGGGGAGTAATGACTTCACACATAATAAGTATAGGTAGTAAACTTATTGAAAGTTAGCAAACGCAGAATTGGTCACTTGAACAATTCATGAAAGAATATTGAAGGAAGAGAGATTTCACATATAAATATACTATCTTGGACATCTTTTGTAATTGTGAGCACTCATTAAAATATGACATGCTAAAAAGTTGATGTTGGACAAGGAAGACAACTTAATGGGTTATGTTTTCCTATATCCGAAACGTTATATTGTCTTGGATCATCCAACATGTTGAGCTTGCCTTTCCCTCTCATGCTAGCCAAATTATTTGCACCAAGTAGAGATACTACTTGTGCTTCCAAACATTCCTTAACCTAGTTTTGCCATGAGAGTCCACCATACCTACCTATGGATTGAGTAAGATCCTTCAAGTAAGTTGTCATCCGTGCATGCAATAAAAAATTTCTCCTTAAATATGTATGATCTATTAGTGCAAAGAAAATAAGCTTTATACGAACGTGTGATAGGGAAGAAATAAAAGCGACAGACTGTATAATAAAGGTCTTTATCACAAGCGGCAATATAAAGTGATTTTCTTTTGCATTAAGATTTTGTGCATCCAACAATAAAAGCGCATGACAACCTCTGCTTCCCTCTATGAAGGGCCTATATTTTAATTTTATCTTCTATCCTTATACAAGAGTCATGGTGATCATCACCTTTCCATTTTACACTTTTCCTTTGGCAAGCACTTTGTGTTGGAGCGATCCGGATATATATATCCACTTGGATGTAGGTTTTCATAAATTACTATTGTTGACATTACCCTTGAGGTAAAAGGTTGGGAGGCAAAACTATAAGCCCCTATTTGTCTCTGTGTCCGATTAAAACTTTGAACCCATAAATATCACATGAGTGTTAGCAATTGTGAAAGATTAAATGATAGTTGAGTATGTGGAGTTTGCTGAATCAAAGGTCTTACATAGACCCTTCCCGAAAATAAGTTGAATTGCAATTGTTTGATGACTAAGAGCACGGTTTGATAGTTTTCAAGAAAGTTTATGATCTATACTTTAACATGTGAATAGCTTGTTACTTGATCATGATAAGTTTCATGAGTTGAGCTACTGTTATGATATATAATGATGCTAGAAAAAGTGATTGGAACTATCATTGATAAAACTTATGCACTTGCTAGCATTCACACTTCATAAATTATTTCTTTTATCATTTACCTACTCGAGGATGAGCAGGAATTAAGCTTGGGGATGCTGATACGTCTCCAACGTATCTATAATTTATGAAGTATTCATGCCATGTTTACAATAGTTTTATATGATTTTGGTATGATTTGATTAGAACTAACCCGGACTGACGCTGTTTTCAGCAGAACTACCGTGGTGTTGTTTTTGTGCAGAAATAAAAGTTCTCGGAATGCAATGAAAACCAACGTAGAATTTTTCTGGAAAATATAAAAAATACTGGAACGAAGAGTTACCAGAGGGGAGGCCCGTGGGCCCCACGAGGGTGGAGGGCGCGCCCCTGTGCCTCGTGGACGTCCCATGGGGCCCCTGACTTGTTCTCGACGCCAACCACTCCTATAAGTACCCAAACCTCCAGAATATAACCTAGATCGGAAGTTCCGCTGCCGCAAGCCTCTGTAGCCACGAGAAATCAATCTAGGCCCTCTCTGGTACCCTGCCGGACGGGGCCATCATCACCGGAGGCCATGGAGGAGGATCCCGGAGGGGCCATCATCGCCATGAAGGCCAAGATCCAGAGGGAGAACCTCTCCCCATCCAGGGGGAGGCCATGAAGGAGGAAGCACAAGGGGGAGAACCTCTCTTCCTCTCTCTCGGTGGTGCCGGAGTGCCATCGGGAGGGGAATCATCGCCGCGGTGATCGTATTCATCAATATCACCATCATCATCACCATCATCATCTCTTTTACGCGGTCCACTCTCCCGCACCCTGCTGTAATCCCTACTTGAACATGGTGCTTTATGCCACATATTATGATCCAATGATGTGTTGCCATCCTATGATGTTTTGAGTAGATATCCTTTGTCTTTGGGTTCATTCATGACCTAGATTGGTATGAGTTGTATGTTTTATTTTGGTGCTATCCTATTGTGCCCTCCGTGTCGCGCAAGCGTGAGGGATTCCCGTTGTAGGGTGTTGCAATACATTCATGATTCGCTTATAGTGGGTTGCTTGAGTGACAGAAGCATAAAACCGAGTAAGGGGGTTGTTGCGTATGGGATAAAGGGACTTGATATGTTAATTCTATGGTTGGGTTTTACCTTAATGATCTTTAGTAGTTGCGGATGCTTGCTATAGTTCCAATCATAAGTGCATATGATCCAAGAAGAGAAAGTATGTTAGCTTATACCTCTCCCTCATATGAAATTGCAATGACGACTACCGGTCTTGTTAACGATTGCCTAGGATAATTCCGCACACCGACCCATCATTATTCCAGACTCGCTATTTATAATATTTAGTAATATATTCTAACTTTATGATAACAGCACCTACTTTTATATTTTAGCTCTCCGATACCATGTGTAGCGACCCGACCTCAGACGGTCAAGCCTCTGTGTATCTGTGCCATCCCTGGATCAGTATGCTAGCACACACAGTACATCAATGTATATATCAAAGTGCAATCACATGTATAAATAACGTAAAACTGATATATACCTCATAAGTCACAATGAAACAAATAGTCGGTGTGGAGTCCCATCAACGCCATCGGCAAAGTTGAGTGTAGACCGTAAACTCACATATCGTAACTCTTACTGTCGAAGAAAAACCTGCAACATGATATGTTGCAGCCGTGTAGGTCAAGACATTGAATGTACCCGCAAGATCACAACATGAATAAACAGATGGTAAAACTATACTATATGTAATTTGGCTTTGTGGCTCAGATTCGAGTTTTGTTTGCGTAAAAGCTGATTTTATTTTCCCTACATCAAAGGAATAAATGAAGTCTGTACTATAGAGTTTTCTATCATGACATGGTTCCGCCAACCGATGTCTCATAGCCCAAATTCATCATAAGTTGCCCACAATTAAGTTATCATCCGGTGTTGAGAGTTCGAGATAGATCCAAGTCCAGATGCTCAAATTGTCCGTGAATCGGGACACGGCTAATCGATTAGGTTTAAACCCTCTGCAGAGGTTTGTACACTTTTCCCGCAAGATTCGATCCTCTCTTTACGTTCTCGCACTTCGTGGTGTTTGAGAACAAGATGACCAAACATGGTCTTCCAAGAGTTCCTCGACCACCGTCCGGTGCTCATCCCATCCTACCGTAGTTCTACATCTGCTAGCACCGCCCCAGCCAGAGTCACAACTAAGGTCAACCAAGCCGAGCCCATAATGACTTGCGATTGCAGGTAAGCTTAGGGCATGAAGTATTCTTCCGTCTCTTTGAGTCTGGGTGAAGCTTTCCGCATGATGTCATGTCGCTTCTCCATGCATCCCGCCAACCACTGGTTTCTCCAGGTGCCCGTCAACCATCCTTCACCCAAAGAGTGTGTATTGAATTCTTGTCTCGAGTCTTGAAGTCTTGAGGCCTTGAAGATGCAGTCCTTGCAGATTCCATCATGGAGTTGTCGTCATTGACGTAGATCCTCCATTCTCACACCACTCCCGAGCACTCATACCAACCCCGTCTACTATAGCGTAGCACTAAAATAAATAGCGTCCCGGGCTTGGTAACAGGGTGATGGGTTCCTACCTCATACATACTACTCAACTACAAGGATTCAATAACACTACTGGAGGGATTGTCGCAAAGATGACACTAGATGCAATAAAACACATAGGTATGAAAAACATGGTCAAAGTGAACTTGCCTTGCTGACGATCTTCGAAAACTAGGGACTCGTGGTAGCAAGCTTCGCACTCCGGAAATTCTACCGAGGCAAACAATAATCACAATAAGCATATAGCATATGATCACTTAACACAATAGCATAGCAACATAACACACCAAAACAAACGAATCAAAAACCCAAAAGAAAACTCGAAGAAATCCAACTCAAAGTTTTCCTACTTCAAGCAACAACTAGAAATAGTTTTACATAACAAAATTTTCTCAACATAACCTGACCATGGCTTTATGTTAACTTAACATAAAGGAATGCATTAAGCAACTAGGAGCAAAAGGAATCAATTTAAAAGCTATTATAAAACTCCTATTAGGCCTAATTCAAATTTTAGTAAGAAAAATAAAATAAAACTTTTATTTATTATAATTAAAAGTTCATGCTCTAAAGTGACAGAAACTAACCTAGAATAATCTATCACACATGAAAAATAAATTCAATTGCTAATTAAAACCATAGGAAAACAGTAGCTAGTTAATTAATTTAAAAATAACATGATTCTGATTAAAACTATTTTTTTATTAATCCTAAAATGCCCAAATTAAGTCCTACGGTTAGGCAATGTCAAAACAAAGTTGGGACAAAAAGAATCACCCAAAAATAATTTTCCTAACTCATTTTATAGCAGATTTACTATTCTGACTAAATCTAAAATAAAGCAATTTTAAATAATTTTAACATAGCTAATTATATTTTCTACAGAAACTATAAGAAATTTGCAAACCAACAAAAAAAGAATAACTTAAAAATATTAAGTAGAATAAAAGTTATGAAATTTTCAAATCAGGAACTATTCTGTTAAAACAGAAAATGAAAATAAAAGAAAAACGGGCTAAATGGGCCTAACTAACGCACTGCGCGTAATATAACTAAATGGGCCTAGGGTTAAACGAATCGGGCCGTTCTAAAAAATAAAACCCTAACTTAAACTAAACCGGACTAAACCGGGCCGAACCGGGTTTTTATTAAATGAAACATACCCCTTCGGGGGTTCTAATCTACACCGTCGGGACTAGATCGGACGGCGGGGTGGGGTTCCGGTGGCTTACCGGAGTTCGTCGGCGGCGGCGGCTCGGGCGGCGAGTGCGTCGGCGGCTCCGGTCATCGGGGAGGTCGGCAGGGTGCTCTGGCGGGTGCGGACGGGCTCGGGGGGTGGTCTGGTGGAGTCGGTGGAGCTCGGGAGGCTAGGCGACGGCAAGAGGGAAATGGCGGGTGGTGAGCTCGGGCTCGGCGTGAGGAGAGAGAGGTTTCGGCGAGGGGCGAGTGGGGGGGGGTGCTGGGGAGGGGTTTATAGGGCGGGCCTCAACTTGGCGAGGAGGCAATCGGGAGGATCGGATCCGGATCCTTGGGATCCCGCGGCGGCGTGGCGAGGTGGCGGGCGGGGTTGAAGGAGGTGGGGGCCCACTGCGGCGACGGCGGGGAGCGGGCGCCGGTCGGTCGACCGAGCCGGCCGATTCAGTCGGGCTAGGGCTAGCTGGCTTGCATTGGGCCGTCGGTGGCGCGCTGGCTGGCCGGTCGGTGGGCGCTTTGGGCATTGGTGGTGGGCGCTTATTCTGGTCGGCGCCAGGGGGTTTTTTTTTTCTAATTTATTTTTTGAAAATAAAAACAGAGTTATAAAATATAAAATATAAATATTTTATATAGGACATATATATATCAAAATGATCAGGAAATATTCCTATCATTTGAACATTTTCCGAGGCAAAATCCAAAGTTTATAAAATTCATTTTTCCAAATTCAAATAAAACTCAAATTTGAATTCAAAACTTTTGGCATTGTTTTCCTCTGATATTTTTGGAGTGTCATGTTTACTCCTCTCATACTTTTGCTCAAGTATTTATCGGGCATAGTTTTTGAAATGATTCCCACTTGCCAAAGTTTGAATTCAAATTCCAAAACTCAAAATCTTCTCAAACTCCAAATGGCACTTTCAAATGACTTTCAATTTGATACTTTATAACTTCCAACTCATATTTCATATAATTGAAGAAGTCATTTTATCTTCCTCATGAAAATCATTGAGTTGCATAAAGCTTTGAATTTGAAATATTCTCAAATGAAATTCAAATCTTTTCAAAACCCTTTTCATTCCAAATGGAAGAAGTCATGTCATCTTCACTCTAGGGTTTGGTGTTGGAATGAATTTGAATTCATTGAGATCCAAAAAGGCAAAGGGGAAAGTTTGGGAAAGTCATTTCATTCCCTCTCATTCAACTTTCAAAAGTTTTTTTTTCAAATTCCACTCAGTTTCACTCCAACAATCAGACAACAAGCATAGTTATTTATCTAATATAACATTCCAAAATTTAGAATTTTGGGATGTTACACCATGCAAAGTTATCCTCTTCATACCCACAACGTAGTTTTATTTCTCATTTCTAGTTGGAAGCAAGCGTTTGGTGTACGTAGAGTCGTATCAGTGGCAGATAGGACTTGAGAGAATATTGATCTTACCTTTAGCTCCTTGTGGGTTCGACACTCCATACTTATCACTTCCACCTTTGGGAATTGCTACGATGATTCCCTGCACTTGGGGATTATCAGGAAGTAGATTGCTTCCTAGTGGAACTATTCTGAGCATTGCAAATTCTATACCAATCATCTTTTAGATTTTCTCCCTCCCTTTGTTTAAAATTAAGAACTTCATTATCGGGAGTACTAACAATGATAGAAGGACTAGCCATGATGGCGAAACAAACGATCTAACACATGGACACACAAGAGGCAAGCGAAAAGAGGCGAGCGAAAAAGGGCGAATAAAACGGCAAAGGTGAAGTGGGGGAGAGGAAAACGAGAGGCAAATGGCAATTAATGTAATGCGAGGGATAAGACTTTGTGATGGGTACTTGGTATGTCTTGACTTGAGCGTAGATCTCCCCGGCAACGACTAGAAATCCTTCTTGCTACCTCTTGAGCATGCGTTGGTTTTCCCTTGAAGAGGAAAGGGTGATGCAGCAAAGTAGCGTAAGTATTTCCCTCAGTTTTGAGAACCTAGGTATCAATCTAGTAGGAGACTACTCGCAAGTCACCTAGTACCTACACAAACAATCAAGAACTTTGCTACCAACGCGATAAAGGGGTTGTCAATCCCTTCACGGCCACTTGCAAAAGTGAGATCTGATAAAGATAATAAGATAAATATTTTTGGTATTTTTGTTGTATAGATTGGAAAATAAAGATTGCAAAATAAATAGTAAACTAGAATTATAGGTCGGAAACTTATATGATGTAAAGTAGACCCGGGGGTCATAGGTTTCACTAGTGGCTTCTCTCATGATAGCATATATTATGGTGGGTGAACAAATTACTGCCGAGCAATTGATAGAAAAGCGCATAGCTATGAGAATATCTAGGCATGATCATGAATATAGGCATCACGTCCGTGTCAAGTAGTCCGAAATGATTCTGCATCTACTACTATTACTCCACACATCGACCGCTATCCAACATGCATCTAGAGTATTAAGTTCATAAGAACAGAGTAACGCATGAGGCAAGATGACATGATGTAGAGGGATAAACTCAAGCAATATGATATAAACCCCATCTTTTTATCCTCGATGGCAACAATAGAATACGTGCCTTGCTGCCCCTACTGTCAATGGGAAAGGACACAGCAAGATTGAACCCAAAGCTAAGCACTTCTCCCATTGCAAGAAAGATCAATCTAGTAGGCCAAACTAAATCGATAATTCGTAGAGACTTGCAAAGATATCAAATCATGCATATAAGAATTCAGAGAAGAACCAAATATTGTTCATAGATAATCTTGATCATAAACCCATAATTCATCGGATCTCGGCAAAAGAAGGTTGCGGCGGTGGAAAAGTGGTTTTGTAGTGACCAGACCTCAAACAGTCTGATCTCTCTGCATCAGTGTCATCCCTGGATCGGTAATGCTGACACGCACAGTACTTGAAGGATTTATAACAGAGTAGCAATCACACACTTATTACATCGAATGTCTCAAAAGAGAACTTACTACAATAAATATGGCTTAAGGCCATCTAAAACGATAACAGCGGAAGGCTTGGAAGATAAAGTGAGTCCATCAAATCCAACGGCATCACTGAGTGAAAGACCACGACCTAAGGCTCCTTACTCATCGTCTGAAAAGTCTGCAACATGATACAATGCAGCCCAAAAACGGGTCAACACATGGAATATGCTGGCAATGTAACACAAGAGAGTAGTAAACAGAATAAAGCTATCACTACATGCATATATGGCTGGTGGAGGCTGTATGGTTAATATGTTTTGCGAAAAGCCAATTTTTCCCTACAACAAAAGGAATATATTTTATTTAACTATCATGGTGGTTGTTAAACATTGAGAATGGTAAACCCCATCTCAATCCCAATTAAAAGTAAATTAAATAACCCAATAATTATTTATAATTAAGAGTGATGAGATCCACATGATAATCCAAGAACCAGATACTCAAGATGTCCATAACCGGGGACACGGCTAACCATGATTAGTTTCTACACTCTTTAGAGGTTTGCACACTTTTCCCCACAAGACTCGATCTCCTCTGTTGGATTTCTCGCACTACATGGTGTTTGAGAAACGGATGATCGAGACACAGTCTTTCAGAAGCATTAACTCTTTCGATGGGTAGACCGTACCACCTACATCCCCTACATCTGCTAGTCTACCACTGAAAGAGGTCACACAACATATCAACTATGCCAGAGCCCATAATGGCTTGTGGATGCACACAGAAGTTTCTAGCATGAATAATCTCATGATCCCTTTGAGCCTGGGTGGCAGTCCATAGGAGAGTCACACGGTACCCTGGGATTTCCAAAAAAATACAGGCAATCACTGGATACCCCAGGTGCCTCAATCCACCCAGATGTGTATTAAAGTTGCCACCTTAAGTTAACCATTAATTAAGAATGCTCACATCTGTCATGAGTACACTCAAACCCAACCACGTCTACGAGCATAGCATAGCAATATAAGCAACGTAGAAGTAACTCCCATAGGTTTGATAATAAACAGGTGAATAGGTACTACCTCATATACTTCCCAAACCCACAAATTAAATTAGATCCTAACCATGCAAGTGTTTGAGGATTGATCTAATGCAATAAAACTAGGTAGTAAAGAGGTATGATCAAAGTGTTACTTGCCTTGCTGATGATCCGTGAAACTTTGAGACTCGTAGTAGCACGCTTCGCACTCCGGGTACTCTATCGCAACAAACAAGCATACAATAAGCAAACAAACAAAGAAACACGGGTAAAACTCAAATAAGTGATCTAACCAGAAAGTTCAACTTAAGAACTCCGGTTTGCAAAAAGAATCAAACCAAACGAAGCAACAAAACTCAAACTGCGAAAGAAACAAGATTCATTTACTAATCTGGACTAAAGTCAAATTTTACAGTAGCAAAACCTTGTTCAAGTTGGTTAAATAGAAAGAGGGTTTCGATACGAAACTCTAGGTGCTTGAATCGCCAGATTCCGATAAACGAGCAAAAAGTTACGCTAAAACGAAAATCGGATTAGAAATCTCGATCAAAAATAATCGCGGAAAATTCGACAAAAAGAAAAACTAACGAACAGGCTAACGAACGAACGTTCGCTGTCTGCGGCTAAACGGTGAAAACCGTTCGTTAAAACGAACATACGGACAAACGTCCGCTAAATGACTAAACTGGAAAAATAATAAAACCGATCTAACGAAATAAAAAAACCGGGTTTACTGAAGGAAATCGACCGGTCAAAAACGACGGTCAACGGCGACTAGATCCGTGGCGTGTCGTGGTGGTCCGGCGACGGGATGGCGGCGCATGACGGTCGGCGGTGGCGGCTAGGGTTTGGCGCGGGGTGGGCTGGAGGTGGCGGTATGCTGCGGGGCTAGGGGGCTGGGGCTTATAAAGGGGTGGGGGCCTGGGAGGAGTCTGGGCCGGATACAGCCCGTAGGTCGGTTCCTTTTTTTTATATAATTCCGCTCGACAAAACGAATAAAAGAAATACTAAACGGACTCCAAAAATACCGAAATAAATTTTCTCCGTCCTCTAAAAATATGCCGGACAAGGTGAACATTTATTTGGGCCTAATATGCAAATTTGAAAAACGCATTTTTTCCTAATTCAAATAAAATAGCGATAAAACTCCGAATAAAATTTTTATTTGATTTAAATTTTAAATCTCCAATATTTCTTTATTTTTGAGGAATTCATTTTATCCTCTCTCTTTTATTTTAATAAAATAAATATTCGAAGAGAAAATACTTAAAATCAAACGAGGCTTTTTTTCAAAATTTGAGAAAACTCAAATAGGAAAATAACGAAATTCCCAACTCTCTCCGTGGGTCCTTGAGTTGTGTAGAATTTCTAGGATCAAGACAAAATGCAATAAAATAATGATATGAAGTGATGATCTAATGTATAACATTCCAAATTGAAAATTTAGGATGTTACAAACCTACCCCCCTTAAGATGAATCTCGCCCTCGAGATTCGGGTTGGCTAGAAAATAGGTGAGGGTAATCTTTCCGTAGGTCTTCCTCTTGTTCCCAGGTGACTTCATCCTCGGTATGGTGGCTCCATTGAAATTTGCAGAACTTGATAACTTTGCTACGTGTAACTCGGCTGACAAACTCAAGAATCTTAACTGGCTTCTCCTCGTAGGTCAAATCGCTATCCAACTGTATCGCTTCCAGTGGCACTGTATCTCTCAGAGGGATATCAGCCATCTCTGCGTGGAACTTCTTCAACTGTGAAACATGAAACACATCGTGAACTTCTGACAATCCTTCGGGCAATTCCAACTTGTAGGCGACTTCTCTCATACGTTCCATAACACGGTAAGGTCCTACAAATCTCGGGGCTAACTTTCCCTTAACTCCAAAACGCTTCACTCCTCGAAGTGGTGATACACGAAGATACACTCTGTCTCCAACTTCGTAAACTGTCTCCTTGCGTTTAGAATCCGCATAACTCTTCTGCATGGACTGGGCTACCTTGAGTCTATCGCGAATCAGCTTAACCTTCTCTTCCGACTCTTTAATCAAATCTGGTCCAAACAACTGTCGGTCTCCAACTTCATCCCACAACAATGGTGTTCTGCACCTCCTTCCGTCTGATTGCTTGAAAGGGCCATCTTCAAACTGGCTTGATAGCTGTTGTTGTAAGAGAACTCTGCGTACGGCATATTTTCATCCCAACTAAATCCATAGTCTAGCGCACAAGCTCTCAACATGTCCTCCAGAATCTGGTTGACTCTCTCGGTCTATCCATCTGCTCATGGGTGAAAAGTCAGATCTTGAACTCTAGCTTTGGTTCCCAAAGTCTCATGCAACTGATTCCAAAACTTGGAGGTAAACTGGGTTCCTCTATCTGATACAATGGTCCTCGGAACTCCATGCAGACATACGATCCTGGTCATGTATATCTTTGCCAACTTAGCACTGGTGTAAGTGGTCTTTACTAGGATGAAATGAGCTACTTTCGTCAAATGATCGACTACAACCCATATCGAGTCATAGCCTGAACGAGTCCTGGGTAATCCCTTGATAAAATCCATGCCTAGTTTGTCCCACTTCCATTCGGGTATCGGCAATGCTTGTAGCAATCCTGCTGGCTTCTGATGCTCCGCCTTCACTCTCCGACATACATCACAAACTGCTACATACTCTGCAATATCCTTCTTCATTCCGGTCCACCAGAAACTATACTTCAAATCCAGATACATCTTGGTATTTCCTGGGTGAATCAAATATGGTGAATCATGGGCCTCTTGCAAAATCAGCTTCCTGATCTCCTGATCATTTGGCACATATACGCGGTCCTCAAATCACAAGGTATCGTGCTCATCCTCACGAAATCCTTTAGCCTTTCCTTTACTTATCTTTTCCTTTATTTCGACTATCTCCTTGTCCGTCTTCTGAGCTTCTCTGATCTTATCCATCAAGGTAGATTGAATCTCCAATGCTGCTACATAACCTCTTGGAACTATTTCCAAACATAGCTCATGAAGATCCTCCACTAACTCCTTGGGTAACTCTCCGGTCATGAGTGTATTAACATGACTCTTGCGGCTGTCAATCTGCTGATGCTTCCCTTCAATCATGAGAGCTCTATCTACTAACTCCTGGTAGTTATTAAAATTTTCCACCATCAACTGCATGCTCAGCTCATTATTCAGTCCTTCCAGGAACTTCTCCTGCTTAGCTGCATCCGTAGAGACGTCAGCTGGGGCATAACGTGCTAGCTTACTAAAGTCATCCACATACTGGCCAATGATGCGCCCTCCTTGGCATAAGTTGCGAAACACACGCTTCTTCATGGCCATAGTTCCTGTTGATACATGGGCAGTGCGAAAAGCCTGCTGAAACTGATCCCATGTCACCGTGTCAATGGGGTAAGTGACTATGAAATTCTCCCACCATGATGCTGCGGGTCCATCAAGATGATGTGCGGCAAAACGCACTCTCTCCGAATCTGTGCATCCTGCAGTGGTCAACTCCCTTCCAATCTTGCGGAGCCAATCATCTGCAACTATCGGCTCGGTGCTACTGGAGAACACCGGTGGATTCAGCCTTAGAAAACGGGCTAAGTGATCAACATGTGGTGGTGGTGGTGGTGGGTTGTTGTTGTTGTTGTTCCCCTAATTCTGATTCTGGACTAGTATATGCATCAATGCATTCTGCTGCTGGATCAATTGAGTGAGCTCCGGTGGGAAAGCAAATCCGTTGTCGCGTCTCGGAGGCATCTGTTGGGTTTAGAAAAGGTGAGCAATCAGAATAGAATGAGGTCTAGGGGGAAAACACTACCCATATGCACATGAGACAAACATAAACATATCACTCAATCAATCAAGCAAGGGCATACAATCGGTCTAGAACTATCGTTACAAAAGTGCTCGGACTATACTATATACATGGAGGAATACTACTACTGATATGGTGGTCGACAAGAAAAATTGATCGGTCGAAGACTCCATGATATCTGCTCCAGCTTCATCAACATAGTCATCATCACTATCATCTGGGTCCGAGTCGGTGTCGTCGATGATGATGTAGTTATCCAGGCAAGTGGAATCATCGTCTTCTCCTCCCGGCGCGGGGTCTCCCATGAATACTCCCAGCTTCCTTGTCAGGTCGTCATTCTTCTCCACTAGTACAACAATTTCCTCCTAATAATCCTCGCGTGTAGCCTTGAGTTCTTCCTCCAGCTCCGTGATCCTTATCATCGCCTTATTCAAATCTGTCATGCCTGCGCACATCTGGTTCTCCTGGCGTCGAATGTGCTGGTTTAACTCCTGGATGAAAGCTGCAATTGATCTATCCTTCCTGGTGCTGATCATCTCCCATTACTCATCTCGGCGCCCACAAATCTGGTAGATAGCATCCTTGAGATCCTTGTGGCAAACTTCTCCAATGCGTCCCATGGTGATGTGGGTTGTCATGCTCTTTCCTAGACTCCAGGATGGTGCATCACAGGAAAACTCTATGGGCTCAGTGACTGGCGTAAATGTCCTTCCTGGAACTTGAACTTGAATCATCCAGCGCCCCTCTTCTGGTAAAGTGGCGTTGTAAGTCCCATGAAGCTTGGTATTCCGATGTTCAGGTACCTAGTAACTTCCTTCAAGTGGCGTCCAAAAGGGGTGTCTTCATCCGGTTGCGTGAACTTGCTACTTGCATCCGCCATCCTAAAGAGTAGAAAATGGAGAGGAGTCAGAAATGAGAAGAGAGTAGTGATCTAGGGCTTTAGCTTAGTGGTCGTGTCCTACGGTCGGTGGTGCTCGATACCATCTTGTAGCGACCGGACCTCAAACACCGATCTCTATGCATCGGTGTCATCCTGGATCGGTAATCTTGACACACAAGACTTGAAGGATTTATAACAGAGTAGCAATCACACACTTATTACATCGAATGTCTCAAAGAGAACTTATTACAATAAATATGGCTTAAGGCTATCTAAAACGATAACAGCGGAAGGCTTGGAAGATAAAGTGAGTCCATCAACTCCAACGGCATCACTGAGTGAAAGACCGCGACCTAAGGCTCCTTACTGTCGTAAAAAAGTGCGCAACATGATACGTTGCAGCCCGAAGCGGTCAACACATGGAATATCTTGGCAATGTAACACAAGAGAGTAGTAAACAGAATAAAGCTAGCACTACATGCATATATGGCTGGTGGAGGCTGTATGGTTAATATGTTTTGCGAAAAGCAAATTTTTTCCTACAACAAAAGGAATATATTTTATTTAACTATCATGGTGGTTGTTAAACATTGAGAATGGTCAACCCCATCTCAATCCCAATTAAAAGTAAATTAAATAACCCAATAATTATTTATAATTAAGAGTGATGAGATCCACATGATAATCCAAGAACCAGATACTCAAGATGTCCATAACCGGGGACACGGCTAACCATGATTAGTTTGTACACTCTGCAGAGGTTTGCACACTTTTCCCCACAAAACTCGATCTCCTCCGTTGGATTTCTCGCACTACATGGTGTTGGATAAACGGATGACCGAGACACAGTCTTTCAGAAGCATTATGTAGCGACCCGACCTCAGATGGTCAAGTCTCTGTGTTTCAGTGTCATCCGTGGATCAGTAACGCTGACACACACAGTACTCGAAGGATTTATAACAGAGTAGCAATCACACACTTATTACATCAAATGTCTCAAAGAGAACTTATTACAATAATATGGCTTAAGGCCATCTAATACGATAACAGCGGAAGGCTTGGAAGATAAAGTGAGTCCATCAACTCCAGCGGCATAGCTGAGCTGCACGGCAACGACCTATCGAACCTTACTCCTCGTCGAAAAGTCGCAACATAATACGTTGCAGCCGAGAATGGGTCAGCACATGGAATATCTTGGCAATGTAACACAATAGAACAATAACAGAATAAAGCTATCACTACATGCATATTTGGCTGGTGGAAAGCTCTATGGTTATAGTTTTTGCGAAAAGCCAATTTTTCCCTACAACAAAGGAATCAATTTTAATTTAACTATCATGGTGGTTGAAACATCATTGAGAAGGTATAACCCCAACTCAATCCCAATTAACGTAATTAACATCCCAGCAAAATTAGTTAAGAGTGATGAGATACATGTGAATACTCAAGTACTAGATACTCAGAATTGTCCATAACCGGGGACACGGATAACCATGATTAGATTGTACACTCTGCAGAGGTTTGCGCACTTTTCCCCACAAGACTCAATCGCCTCCCTTGATTTCTCGCACTACATGGTGTTTGAGAAATGGATGACCGAGACACAGTCTTTCAGAAACATTAACTCTCTACTCAGGGTAGACCATACCAAACCTACAAAACCCACTACCTGTTGATCTACCTCTTCAAGAGCTTCACGTAACTTACTCAACTATGTTAGAGCCCATAATAGCTTGTGGCTGCACACGGAAGTTTCTAGCCTAAATAATCTCAGTTCCTTTGAGCACAGGTGGCGGTCCATAGGAAGATCACACGGTACCCAGGATTTCAAAAAAACAGACAACCTTTGGGTTCCTCAGGTGCCTCAATCCACCCAGATGTGTATTAAAGTTGCCACCTTAAAGTAAACCATTAATTAACAATCTCACATCTGTCATGGATTCACTCAAACCCAAACCACGTCTACGAGCATAGCATGGCAAGATAATCAATACGTAGAAGTAACTCCCAAGGGTTTGAATGTAACGGGGCAATAGGTTCTACCTCAACAACTACTTCCCAACCCACAAATTAATGACATCCTAAACATGCAATGTTTGAGGGTTGAAGCTAATGCATAAAAATTGGGTATGGAAAGAGTATGATCAAAGTGTTACTTGCCTTGCTGACGATCCGTGAATCCTAGAGACTCGTAGTAACACGCTTCGCACTCCGGGAATTCTATCGCAGGCAAACAATACATACATAAGCAACAAGCAAAGATGCACAAAACGAAACTTCAACTGAAAGAGGCCGACCAGAAAGTTCAAATTAAGAACTCCGGTTCGCAAAAAGAATCAAACCAAGCGAACAGCGAAACTCAAGCAGCGAAAGAAATAAGGTCCATTTACTAATCTAAACTAGGGTCAAATTTTACAGAGACAAAAACTTGTTTGAGTTGACTATTCGGAAAGAGGGTTTCGAGATGAAACTCCAGCGCTTGAATCGCTGATTCCGATGAAACGGCGAAAAGTTAAACTAGAACGAAAATCGGATCAATAATCGCGATCGGAAAATCGCGGAATAAATCCGATAAAAAGAAAAAGCGATGAGCGGCTTAACGAGCGAGCGTTCGTTAGCAGAAACTAAGCGATGAACACGTTCGTTAAAGCGAGCGAGCAATGCTTAACGCTAAGTAAATAAACCGGAAAAAAAAACCGATCTATATAAAATAAAATGAACTAGGGTTTTTCTAAAAAACCAGCGGCGGGTGGCTACCTCCCGCGAGGTCGTCCGGCGAGGCGGGCGGCTCGTGAGGCTTGGCGAGGGCGGCGGGCTCGGGGTGCGGGCGGCGGCGGCGACTCGAGGCGGGGCTCGGGGCTCGGGGCGGCTCGAGGCTCCGGTGGTGGTGGTGGTGGTTAGAGGTGGGCGTATTTAAAGGAGCGGGCGGCGGCTTGGAGGAGAGGGCAAGGCGGCGGGAGGCGGAGTCCCACTCGGACTCGGTCCGAGTCTTGGCGGCGTGTGTAGCACAAGGCAGGAGGAGGCGGCGGCTCGAGGCGGCTGGCCGGCCTGCTCGGCTAGGCCCTAGGCCCAGTCGGTATGATCTCTCTCTCTCTCTTTTTAAGCGTTCATGAAACTTAGAAAAATCCTAGAAAAATAAATAAAAAACCTAAAATACCAAAACAAGTTTTCTCCGTCTAAATAAAATATTTAGAACAAGATGAACTTTTCTTGGCTCCTAAAATGCAATTTTAAAAACATGCAAATTTTTCTAGGGCAAATAAAATTCCAACTAAAATCAAATAAACCCAAATAATGATTTTAACATTTTCCTCCGATATTTCAATTATTTTGGAGAAGTCATATTATCTCCTCTCATTTATTATTTCAAAATGAAATATTTTCGGAGAAAATAATTAAAATCAAAATCCTCGTCTTCATTATTTGATAAAATTCAAACATGAAAAACGGAAAATCCCCAACTCTCTCCGAGGGTCCTTGAGTTGCTTAGGATTTCGAGGATTGCAAACAAAATGCAATAAAATATGATATGCATGGATGACCTATGTATAAAATTCCAAATTGAAAATTTGGGATGTTACAAACCTACCCCCCTTAAGATGAATCTCGCCCTCGACATTCGGGTTGGCTAGAAAATAGGTGCGGGTGGTCCTTGCGAATATCATCTTCTCGTTCCCAGGTTGCTTCCTCCTCTGTATGGTGGCTCCACTGAATTTCGCAAAACATGATAACCTTGTTGCGGGTGACTCGGCTGTCAAAGTCAAGAATCTTTCTTGGCTTTTCCTCATAAGTCAAATTCTTGTCCAAGCTGTATACGCCTCTAGGGGCCTTTGTATCATTTAACGGTATGTCGGCCATCTCCGCATGGCACTTCTTCACTGTGATCGTGGAACACATCGTGCACTCGACAATCCTTGAGTAACTCCAGCTTGTAGGCAACTTCTCCCATCCGTTCCAAAACACGATACGGTCCTATAAATCTTGGGGCTAACTTTCCTTAACTCCAAAACGTTTCCTCCCCTCAAGGGTGATACTCATGAGATAGGCTCTATCTCCAATTTCATAGGTTACTTCCTTGCGTTTTGAATCTGCATAACTCTTACATGCGAGGTGAGCAATCTTTAGTCTCTCGATCAGTTTAACCTTCTCCTCGATTCCTTGATCAAATCTGGTCCAAACAAGCGACGGTCTCCTACCTCATCCCACATCAATGGTGTTCTACATTTGCGTCCATCTGAGCTTCAAGCGGTGCCATCTTCAAACCGGCACGGTAGCTGTTGTTATATGAGAACTCTGCAGACGGCAAATTGTCATCCCAACTAGATCCATAATCTAGAGCACAGGCTCTCAACATGTCTTCCGAATCTGATTGACTCTCTCGGTGCTGTCCATCCGTGCGTGGGTGAAAAGCGGCATGAACTCCAATCTGGTACCCAAGGTGCCGTGTAGTTGATGCCAAAACTTTGAAGTAAACTGCGTTCCTCTATCGTCACGATGCTCCTCGGAACTCCATGTAAACATACGATCCTGGACATATATATCTTGGCCAACTTGGCACTTGTATAAGTTGTTTTCACGGGATGAAGTGAGCTACTTTGGTCGAACGATCCACGACTACCCATATTGAATCATATCCTGCCTTGGTTACGGGTAATCCGTGATAAAATCCATGCCAAGTTTATCCCACTTCCATTCGGTATCGGCATAGGCTATAATGATCCTGTTGGCTTCGATGCTCTGCCTTTACTCTCGACATACATCACATACGGCTACGTACTCGGCAATATCGTTCTTCATACCAGTCCACCAGAAATGTTCCTTCAAATCCAAATACATCTTGGTGTTTCCGGGGTGAATCGAGTATGGTGAGTCATGGGCCTCCTGAAGTATTAACTTCCTGATCTCCGAGTTGTTGGGCACGTAAATTCGGTCCTCAAACCACAAGGTATCGTGCTCATCCTCGCGAAAACTTTTGGCTTTACCTTCGCCCATCTTCTCTCTTATTTCAGCAATTTCTTTGTCCTCCTTCTGAGCTTCTCGAATATTGTCCAACAATGTCGACTGAACCTCCAGGGTTGTAATAAAACCTCTTGGAACAATTTCCAACCGAAGTTCCATGATCTCCTCCGCTAACTCCTTTGGCAATCCTTTACTTTCAAGGATATTAGCATAACTTTTCCGGCTCAAAGCGTCTGCTACGACGTTGGCCTTTCCTGGATGATAGTGTAGCTTCATATCGCAATCCTTTATAAGCTCCAGCCATCTTCTCTGCATCGAGGTTCAACTCATACGTGTGAAAATGTACTTCAAACTCTTATGATCCGTGTACACATCACAGCGGTTTCCAATGAGATAATGTCTCCGGTCTTTAATGCATGCACTACGACTGCTAACTCCAAATCATCGTGGCATAGTTCAACTCATGAGGTTCTAGTTGTCGTGAGGCATCTGAAACAACTTTTCCGTCTGCATAAGCACACATCCAAGTCCCAAGCGTGAGGCGTCACAATACACTTGAAACTCCTTATGTATATCTGGCAATGTCAAGCCTTTGGGGCTGTATTCAACCGTTTCTTCAACTCTTGAAAACTAGCCTCACAATCCTCTGTCCATGTGAACTTAGTATCCTTCTTTAGCAATTCAGTCATTGGCTTAGCAATCTTGGAAAAATTCTCAATGAATCTCCGATAATATCCTGCCAGTCCAAGGAAACTGCGGATCTCGCCAACTGAAGTGGGTGCCAACCATTCGATGATGGCCCGAACCTTCTTGGGATCTCTTGCTATACCCTCTCCGATATAACATGCCCAAGAAATCCAACTTCCTTCAACCAAAACTCGCACTTGCTGAATTTGGCGTATAAGCGGTGTTCCTCGAGTTTCTCGAGAACCAAGCGCAGTGTTCCGCGTGCTCCTCTTTGTTCTTCGAGTATACCATAATATCATCAATAAACACCACAACAAACGTGTCCAAATACTCCATGAACACCTTGTTCATCATACTCATGAAATAGGCGGGGCGTTAGTCGGTCCAAATGACATGACCGTATACTCATATAATCCATACCGTGTGGTAAATGTTGTCTTTGGTATATCCTTCTCTCGGATCTTCAATCGATGGTATCTCGATCGTAGATCAATCTTCAAAACACCTTAGCTCCTTGCAACTGATCAAACAGATCATTAATCATTGGTAATGGATACTTGTTCTTTATCGTTACTTCATTCGAGCTCGGTAATCAACAACCATCCTCGTGGATTTATCCTTCTTCTCCACCAAAAGTCTTGGTGCTCCCCAAGGTGATCAACTCCTTCGAATATAGCCTTTCTCCAATAACTCCTTGATCTGCTTTTTAATTTCCTCCAGATCATTTGCGGGCATCCGATAGGGTCTCTTGGATATTGGCCATGTACCTGGCAATAGTTCTATCAAGAACTCGATGTCTCTATCCGATGGCATGCCCGGTAACTCTTACAGGAAAACATCCGGAAAATCTTTCCTCTGGTACTTCCTCTGTACAACTCCGTGAGGGTATTCACTTGGCTCCTCCTAGGCACATGCCTAGATACATATAATCCTTTTCCCTCCGGGTGGTAAGATAAATAGACTTGCTAGCACAGTCGATACTTCCTCCATACTTGACATCCAGTCCATACCTAATATCACATCCAATCCTTACGACTCCAAGATAATTTGGTCGACGGAAAAACATGTGTGCCAATGATTAGGGGTATCTGGGTGCACCATCGCTAGCCATGTACTCTGCTCCAAAGCGAGCTCACTAAAGAGGGTCCTAAGGGTTTGGGTTGGTAACTTAAACTTATCCACAAATCCCTTGATATGTATGAATCGATGCACCATGATCGAAAAGAACAAGAGCGGTAAATGACTGAACCAAAAACTTACCTATTACCGCGTCCGGCTGCTCTTCAACCTCCTCCACGTTAACGCGGTTCACTTGTCCTTTGTTGAATGGATTGGGCTTCTTCCCAGCGCTCCCATTTCCGTTTCCATTCCTTCAAATAACTTGGCTTAAGTCCCTCTTGGCGGGTGTAGATGGGTTAGAGCGATTCTGATTATTGTTGGCTCCATTCCCATTCCCATTCTTCGCACCATTTTGATTATGCGATCCTCCTCAAAGTATGGTTATGACCTCCATGGTTATGAACAAGTCCTCCGAGTTCGGGTTAAACAAGGCTTCGGTGAGCTCTGAGTTGTACTTCCCTTGTCCATATTTCCTCTTCGTCTCTCAATTTCTGCTGCTTTCCTTCAATCATTAGAGCCTTATCCACCAACTCCCGGTAATTGTTGAAAGTTGCCACCATCAACTGCATGCTCATATCATCATTCAGCCCTTCCATAAACTTCTCACCTTGCGGCATCTGTGGCCACATCATCAGGGGCATAGCGTGATAACTTGCTAAACTCATCCATGTACTGGGCCACAGTACGGTTCCCCTGGCGTAAGTTGCGAAACTCACGCTTCTTCATCTGCTTGGCTCCAGTTGAGACAAGGGCCGTGCGAAAAGCTTGTTGGAACTGGTCCCAAGTGACATTGGCTATAGGAAAAGTAGCAGTGTAATTCTCCCACCATGCGGCTGCTGGTCCATCAATTGATGTCGCAAAGCGCACCTTCTCAGCATCCGTGCATCCTGCGGTGGTTAACTCCCTTCCAATACGGCGTAGCCAATCATCAGCAACTATTGGCTCGGTGCTACTAGAAAACACCGGCGGTTGTAACCTTAGAAAACGGGCTAAATTGTCCACTGGCGGTGGTTGTTGTTGTTGTTGTTGTTGTTGTTGTTGTTGTTGTTGTTGTTGTTGTTGTTGTTGTTGTTGTTGTTGGCATTGCCCTGGTTCTGAACTAGCAATTGCATCAAGGCATTCTGCTGCTGGATCAACTGGGTGAGCTCCGGTGGGAAAACAAAACCGGGATCACGTCTCGGAGGCATCTGGTGGGTTTAGATGGAAGAGATTAGAATAGAAAGAGGTCTAGTGAGAAAACACTACCCATATGCACATGAGGCAAACACAAACATTCATTCAATCAATCAAGCAAGGGCATACAGACGGTCTAGGACTATCGCAAAAGTGATCAACTATTACTAGTTACATGGGGGAATACTACTATTATATGGTGGTCATCTAGAAATTTTGATCGGTGGAAGACTCCATGATGTCTGCTCCTGCTTCGTCTTCATAGTCCTCATCACTTGGTTCGGAATCGGTGTCATCGATGATGATGTGGTTGTCCGGACAAGTGGGATCTTCTTCTTCCTCTTCCGGCGCTGATCCTCCCATGAAGACTCCGATCTTCTTGACTAGGTCGTCATTCTTCTCCAGTAGTGTCTTGATTTCCTCCTCATATCCATCGCGCGTAAACTTGAGTTCTTCCTCCAGCTCGATGATCCTAGTTTTCGCCTTCTCCATCATGTCTGCGCACATCTAGTTCTCCTGACGTCGAATGTGCTGGTTTAGCTCCTGGATGTACGCTGCAATGGACCTATCCTTCTTGGTGCTGATTACTTCCCATTGCTCGTCTCGGCGCCCACATATTTGGTATATGGTGTCTTTAAGCTCCCTATTGTAGACTTCACCAATGCGTCCCATGGTATTGTGAGCTGCCATACTCTTGCCAAGGCTCCAGGTGGGTGCTTCGAAAGAAAACTCTATGGGCTTAGAGGTTGGCGAGAACGTCCTTCCTGGAACTTGTACTTGAATCATCCAGCGCTCTTCTTCAGGTAAAGTGGCGTTGTACATCCCGGTGAAGCTTGGTATTCCAATGTTCAAGTACCTAGTGACTTCCTTCAAGTGGCGTCCAAAAGGTGTGTCTTCATCCGGTTGTGCAAACTTGTTCTTCATCTCCGTCATCCTAAGGAGTGGAAAAATGGAGAGGAGTCACAAATGAGTAGAGAAGAGTGACCTATGGTTTATCTTAGTGGTCGTGTCCTACACTCAGCGTGTGCTCTGATACCATCTTGTAGCGACCCGACCTCAGATGGTCAAGTCTCGTGTTTGATGTCATCCCCGGATCGATAATCTTGACACACACATTACTCGAAGGATTTATAACAGAGTAGCAATCACACACTTATTACATCGAATGTCTCAAAGAGAACTTATTACAATAATATGGCTTAAGGCCATCTAATACGATAACAACGGAAGGCTTGGAAGATAAAGTGAGTCCATCAACTCCAGCGGCATAGCTGAGCTGCTGCGGCAGCGACCTATCGAACCTTACTCCTCGTCGAAAATGCGCAACATAATACGTTGCAGCTCGAGAACGGGTCAGCACATGGAATATGCTGGCAATGTAACACAATAGAACAATAACAGAATAAAGCTATCACTACATGCATATTTGGCTGATGGAAAGCTCTATGGTTATAGTTTTTGCGAAAAGCCAATTTTTTCCTACAACAAAGGAATCAATTTTATTTTAACTATCATGGTGGTTGAAACATCATTGAGAAGGTATAACCCCAACTCAATCCCAATTAAGGTAATTAACATCCCAGCAAAATTAGTTAAGAGTGATGAGATACATGTGAATACTCAAGTACTAGATACTCAGAATTGTCCATAACCGGGGACACGACTAACCATGATTAGATTGTACACTTTGCAGAGGTTTGCACACTTTTCCCCACAAGACTCGATCGCCTCCGTTGATTTCTACTTTTCTGGTGTTTGAGAAGCGGATGACCGAGACACGATCTTTCGAAACATTAACTCTCTACTCGTGGTAGACCATACCAAACCTACAAAACCCACTACTGTTGATCTACCTCTTCAAGAGCTTCACGTAACTTACTCAACTATGCTAGAGCCCATAATAGCTTATGGCTGCACACGGAAGTTTCTAGCCTGAATAATCTCAGTTCCTTTGAGCACAGGTGGCGGTCCATAGGAAGATCACACGGGTACCCGGGATTTCAAAAAAAACAGACAACACTGGGTTCCCCAGGTGCCTAAATCCACCCAGATGTGTATTAAAGTTGCCACCTTAAAGTAAACCATTAATTAACAATCTCACATCTGTCATGGATTCACTCAAACCCAAACCACGTCTACGAGCATAGCATGGCAAGATAAGCAATACGTAGAAGTAACTCCCAAGGGTTTGAATGTGACGGGGCAATAGGTTCTACCTCAACAACTACTTCCCAACCCACAAATTAATGACATCCTAAACATGCAATGTTTGAGGGTTGAAACTAATGCATAAAACTGGGTATGAAAAGAGTATGATCAAAGTGTTACTTGCCTTTGTCGACGATCCGTGAATCCTAGAGACTCGTAGTAACACGCTTAGCACTCCGGAATTCTATCGCGAGCAAACAATACATACATAAGCAACAAGCAAAGATGCACAAAGCGAAACTTCAAGCTGAAAGAGGCCGACCAGAAAGTTCAAATTAAGAACTCCGGTTCGCAAAAAGAATCAAACCAAGCGAACAGCGAAACTCAAGCGCGAAAGAAATAAGATCCGTTTACTAATCTAAACTAGGGTCAAATTTTACAAAGACAAAAACTTGTTTGAGTTGACTATTCGGAAAGAGGGTTTCGAGATGAAACTTCAGCGCTTGAATCGCTGATTCCGATAAGCGAGCGAAAAGTTAAACTAGAGCGAAAATCGGATCTGAAATCGCGATCGGAAAATCGCGGAATAATTCGATAAAAGAAAAACGACGAGCGGCTTAACGAGCGAGCGTTCGTTAGCGAAACTAAGCGATGAACACGTTCGTTAAAGCGAGCGAACAATAACGCTTGCTAAGTAAATAAACCGGAAAAAATAAAACCGATCTATATAAAAAACGAACTAGGGTTTTTCTAAAAAAAAACGGGCGGCAGGTGGCTACCTCCGGCGAGGTTGTCCGGCGAGGCGGGCGGCTCGGCTGGGCTCGGCGGGGGTGGCGGCGGCGGCTCGAGGCGGGGCTCGGGGCTCGAGGCGGCTCGGGCTCCGGTGGTGGTGGTGGTGGTTAGAGGCGTGTTGAAGGGGCGGGCGGCTTGGAGGAGGGCAAGGCGGCGGAGGCGGAGTCCCACTCGGACTCGGTCCGAGAGTCTTGGTGCAGGCAGGCAGGAGGCGGCGGCGGCTCGGGTGGCTGGGCCGGCTGCTTTCGGTGGGCCCTAGGCCTAGTCGGTAGCGGTCTCTTTTAAAAAAGCGTTAAATCGAAACTTAGAAAAATCCTAGAAAAAATAAATAAAAAAAACCTAAAAATACCAAAACAAGTTTTCTCCGTCTAAATAAAATATTTAGAACAAGATGAACTTTTCTTGGCTCCTAAAATGCAATTTTTAAAAACATGCAAATTTTTCTAGGGAAAATAAAATTCCAACTAAAATCAAATAAAATCCAAATAATGATTTTAACATTTTTCCTCCGATATTTCAATTATTTTGGAGAAGTCATATTATCTCCTCTTATTTATTATTTCAAAATGAAATATTTCCCGGAGAGAAAATAATTAAAAATCAAAATCCTCGTCTTCATTATTTGATAAAATTCAAATATGAAAAACGGAAAATCCCCAACTCTCTCCGAGGGTCCTTGAGTTGCTTAGGATTTCGAGGATTGCAAACAAAATGCAATAAAATATGATATGCATGGATGACCTATGTATAACATTCCAAATTGAAAATTTGGGATGTTACACATTAACTCTTTCGATGGGTAGACCGTACCACCTACATCCCCTACATTTGCTAGTCTACCACTGAAAGAGGTCACACAAGATATCAACTATGCCAGAGCCCATAATGGCTTGTGGATGCACACAGAAGTTTCTAGCATGAATAATCTCATGATCCCTTTGAGCCTGGGTGGCAGTCCATAGGAGAGTCACACGGTACCCCGGGATTTCCAAAAAAATACAGGCAATCACTGGATACCCCAGGTGCCTCAATCCACCTAGATGTGTATTAAAGTTGCCACCTTAAGTTAACCATTAATTAAGAATTCTCACATCTGTCATGAGTACACTCAAACCCAACCACGTCTACGAGCATAGCATAACAATATAAGCAACGTATAAGTAACTCCCATAGGTTTGATAATAAATAGGTGAATAGGTACTACCTCATCTACTTCCCAAACCCATAAATTAAATTAGATCCTAACCATGCAAGTGTTTGAGGATTGATCTAATGCAATAAAACTGGGTAGTAAAGAGGTATGATCAAAGTGTTACTTGCCTTGCTGATGATCCGCGAAACCTAGAGACTCGTAGTAGCACGCTTCGCACTACGGGTACTCTATCGCAACAAACAAGCATACAATAAGCAAATAAACAAAGAAACACGGGTAAAACTCAAATAAGAGATCTAACCAGAAAGTTCAACTTAAGAACTCCGGTTTGCAAAAAGAATCAAACCAAACGAAGCAACGAAACTCAAACTGCGAAAGAAACAAGATTCATTTACTAATCTGGACTAAAGTCAAATTTTACAGTAGCAAAATCTTGTTCAAGTTAGTTAAACAGAAAGAGGGTTTCGATACGAAACTCTAGGCGCTTGAATCGCCTAATTCCGATAAACGAGCGAAAAGTTACGCTAAAACGAAAATCGGATCAGAAATCGTGATAGAAAATAATCGCGAAAAATCTGAGAAAAAGAAAAACTAACGAACATGCTAACAAATGAACGTTCGCTGTCTGCGGCTATACGGTGAAAACCGTTCCTTAAAACAAGCATACGGATGAACATCTGCTAAATGACTAAACTGGAAAAATAATAAAACCGATCTAAGGAAATAAAAAAAACCGGGTTTTACCAAAGAAAACCGACCGGTCAAACGACGGTCAACGGCGACTAGATCGTGGTGGTGGTGGCAAGTGGTCCGCGACAGGCATGGTCTGGCGGCCTTGGCGGCAATGGCGGCGGCTGCAGGCGGCGGCTAGGGTTTGCATGCAGGGGTGGGGTGAGGCGGCGGTGGGTCATGCGAAGTGGGGCTGCGGCTTATAAAGGGGGGCTGGGGAGTCCGGTAGCATGCGGCCCGTAGGTCGGTTCCTTTTTTTATATAAATCCGCTCGGGAAAATGAATAAAAGAAATACTAAACGGACTCCAAAAATCCCGAAATAAATTTTCCCCGTACTCTAAAAATATGCCGGACAAGGTGAACATTTATTTGGGCCTAATATGCAATTTTTAAAAACGCATTTTTTCCTAATTCAAATAAAATAGCGATAAAACTCCGAATAAAAATCTTATTTGATTTAAACATTAAATCTCCAATATTTCTTTATTTTTAAGGAAGTCATTTTATCCTCTCTCTTTTATTTTAATAAAAGAAATATTCGAAGAGAAAATACTTAAAATCAAACGATCCTTTTTTTAAAATTTGAGAAAACTCAAATAGGAAGATAACGAAATTCCCAACTCTCTCCGTGGGTCCTTGAGTTGCGTAGAATTTCTAGGATCAAGCCAAAATGCAATAAAATAATGATATGCAGTGATGATCTAATGTATAACATTCCAAATTGAAAATTTGGGATGTTACAGGTTTCGTGGCTCTCCTGAATGTTTTTAGGGTACAAGGGTATATATAGGCGAAAGAAGTACGCCAGTGGAGCTACGAGAGGCCCACAAGGGTGGGGGGCGCGCCTACCCCCTTGGGCGCTCTCCTGCCTCGTGGTCGCCTCGTCGCGTCTCTGACTTCCACTCCAAGTCTCCTGGATTGCGTTTGTTCCAAGAAAGATCCTCGCGAAGGTTTCGTTCCGTTTGATATTCCTTTTCTGCGAAACACTGAAATAGACAAAAAAACAACAATTGACACTGGGCCTCCGGTTAATAGGTTAGTCCCAAAAATAATATAAAAGGGCATATTAAAGCCCATTAAACATCCAAAACAGATAATATAATAGCATGGAACGATCAAAAATTATAGATACGTTGGAGACGTATCATCTCCTTAATTAAACATTTGAAAAGTTCAAAGAATTTCAGAGTGAAGTGGAAAATCATCGTAACAAGAAAATAAAATTTCTACGATATGATCGTGGAGGTGAATATTTGAGTTATGAGTTTGGTCTTCATTTGAAACAATGTGGAATGGTTTCGCAACTCACACCACCTGGAATACCACAGTGTAATGGTGTGTCCGAATGTCGTAACCGTACTTTATTAGATATGATGCGATCTATGATGTCTCTTACTGATTTACCGCTATCGTTTTGGGGTTATGCTTTAGAGATGGTTGCATTCATGTTAAATAGGGCACCATCTAAATCCGTTGAGACGACACCATATGAACTATGGTTTGGCAGCAAACCTAAGCTGTCGTTTCTTTCAAGTTTGGTGCTGCGATGATTATGTGAAAAAGCTTCAACCTGATAAGCTCGAACCCAAATCGGAGAAATGTGTCTTCATACGATACCCAAAGGAGACTGTTGGGTACACCTTCTATCACAGATCCGAAGGCAAGATATTCGTTGCTAAGAATGGATCCTTTCTAGAGAAGGAATTTCTCTCGAAAGAAGTGAGTGGGAGGAGAGTAGAACTTGATGAGGTAATTGTACCTGCTCCCGAATTGGAAAGTAGTTCATCACAGAAATCAGTTCTAGTGATTCCTACACCAATCAGTGAGGAAGCTAATGATGATGATCATAAAACTTCAGATCAAGTTACTACCGAACCCCGTAGGTCAACCAAAGTAAGATCCGCACCAGAGTGGTACGGTAATCCTGTTCTGGAGGTCATGTTACTTGACCGTGACGAACCTATGAACTATGAGGAAGCGATGATGAGCCCAGATTCCGTGAAATGGCTTGAGGCCATGAAATCTGAGATGGGATCCATGTATGAGAACAAAGTGTGGACTTTGGTTGACTTGCCCGATGATCGGCAAGCCATAGAGAATAAATGGATCTCAAGAAGAAGATTGACGCTGACGGTAATGTTACTGTCTACAAAGCTCGGCTTGTTGCGAAAGGTTTTCAACAAGTTCAAGGAGTTGACTACGATGATACCTTCTCACCCGTAGTGATGCTTAAGTCTGTCATAATCATGTTAGCAATTGTCGCATTTTATGATTATGAAATTTTGCAAATGGATGTCAAAATTGCATTCCTTAATGGATATCTTAAAGAAGAGTGGTATATGATGCAACCAGAAGGTTTTGTCGATCCAAAAGGTGCTAACAAAGTGTGCAAGCTCCAGCAGTCCATTTATGGACTGGTGCAAGCCTCTCGGAGTTGGAATATACGCTTTGATAGTGTGATCAAAGCATATGGTTTTATACAGACTTTTGGTGAAGCCTGTATTTATAAGAAAGTGAGTGGGAGCTCTGTAGCATTTCTAATATTATATGTGGATGACATATTGTTGACTGGAAATAATACATAATTTCCAGATAGCATAAAAGGATACTTGAATAAGAATTTTTCAACGAAAGACCTTGGTGAAGCTGCTTATATATTGGGCATCAAGATCTATAGAGATAGATCAAGATGCTTAATTGAACTTTCACAAAGCACGTACCTTGATAAAGTTTTGAAGAAGTTAAAAATGGATCAGGCAAAGAAAGGGTTCTTGCCTGTGTTACAAGGTGTGAAGTTGAGTCAGACTCAATGCCCGACCACTTCAGACGATAGAGAGAAAATGAAAGTCATTCCCTTTGCTTCATCCTTAGGTTCTATCATGTATGCAATGTTGTGTACCAGACCTGATGTGTGCCTTGCTAAAAGTTTAGCAGGGAGGTACCAAAGTAATCTAGGAGTTGATCACTGGACAGCGGTCAAGAAAATCCTGAAATACCTGAAAAGGACTAAGGATATGTTTCTCGTTTATGGAGGTGACAAAGAGCTCGTCATAAATGGTTACGTCGATGAAAGCTTTGACACTGATCCGGATGACTCTAAGTCACAAACCGGATACATATTTATATTGAATGGTGGAGCTGTCAGTTGGTGCAGTTCCAAGCAGAGCGTCGTGGCGTGATCTACGTGTGAAGCGGAGTACATAGCTGCTTCGGTAGCAGCAAATGAAGGAATCGGGATGAAGGAGTTCATATCCGATCTAGGTGTAATACCTAGTGCATCGGGTCCAATGAAAATCTTTTGTGACAATACTGGAGCAATTGCCTTGGCGAAGGAATCCAGATTTCACAAGAGAACCAAACACATCAAGAGACGCTTCAATTCCATCCGTGATACATACGGATCTGAATGTTGCAGACCCATTGCCTAAGCCTCTCTCACAAGCAAACATGATCATCACCAAGACTCCATGCGTGTTAGAATCATTACTATGTAATCCAGATTATTGACTCTAGTGCAAGTGGGAGACTGAAGGAAATATGCCCTAGAGGCAATAATAAAGTTGTTATTTATATTTCCTTGTATCATGATAAATGTTTATTATTCATGCTAGAATTGTATTAACCGGAAACTTAGTACATGTGTGAATACATAGACAAACAGAGTGTCCCTAGTATGCCTCTACTTGACTAGCTCGTTAATCAAAGATAGTTAAGTTTCCTGACCATAGACATGTGTTGTCATTTGATGAACGGGATCACATCATTAGAGAATGATGTGATGGACAAGACCCACCCGTTAGCTTAGCATAATGATCGTTTAGTTTTATTGCTATTGCTTTCTTCATGACTTATACATGTTCCTCTGACTATGAGATTATGCAACTCCCGAATACCGGAGGAACACCTTGTGTGCTATCAAACGTCACAACATAACTGGGTGACTATAAAGATGCTCTACAAGTGTCTCCGATGGTGTTTATTGAGTTGGCATAGATCGAGATTAGGATTTGTCACTCCGTGAATCGGAGAGGTATCTTTGGGCCCTCTCGGTAATGCACATCACTATATGCCTTGCAAGCAATGTGACTAATGAGTTAGTTATGGGATGATGCATTACGGAACGAGTAAAGAGACTTGCCGGTAACGAGATTGAACTAGGTATGAGGATACCGATGATCAAATCTTGGGCAAGTAACATACCGATGACAAAGGGAATGACATATGTTGTTACGCGGTTTGACCGATAAAGATCTTCGTCGAATATGTAGGAGCCAATATGAGCATCTAGGTTCCGCTATTGGTTATTGACCAGAGATCTGTCTCGGTCATGTCTACATAGTTCTCGAACCCGTAGGGTCCACACGCTTAACGTTTGATGACGATTTGTATTATGAGTTATGTGATTTGATGACCAAAGTTTGTTCGGAGTCCCGGATGAGATCACGGACATGACGAGGAGTCTCGAAATGGTCGAGAGGTAAATATTCATATATTGAAAGGTTGCATTTGGACATCGGAATGGTTCTGAGACGTTCGAGCATTTTTTCCGGAGTATCGGGAGGTTATCGAAACCCCGTGGGGAAGTTAATGGGCCTTAGTGGGCTTTAGTGGAGAGAGGAAAGAAGGACCACGAGGTGGCGCGCCTCCCCCCCTGCCCAAACCGAATTGGACTAGGGGTGGGGGCGCACCCCCCTCCTTCATTCTCCTTCTCCCTCCTTCCTTTCCCTTCGGTGGAAGAAAGGACAGGGGGGGGGGGGCGAATCCTAATTGGACTAGGAGTCTGATAATCCACAAGTATAGGGGATCAATTGTAGCCTCTTTCGATAAGTAAGAGTGTCGAACCCAACGAGGAGCTAAAGGTAGAATAAATATTCCCTCAAGTTCTATCGACCACCGATACAACTCTACGCACGCTTGACGTTCGCTTTACCTAAACAAGTATGAAACTAGAAGTACTTTGTATGTGTTGTTAGATATGTTTGCAAGAATATAAAGAGCATGTAAATAAAAACTAGGGGTTGTTTAGGTAAAGAAGCAATAAAGTTAGTATAGCGAGTGTGGAAAAGTGGTGGTTGGAGTTGCGAAATTGTCCCTAAGAAATTGACTACTTTACTAGACCGATAGCAAGTTTTATGTGGGAGAGGCCACTGCTAGCATGTCATCCCTGACTTGGAATTCTATGCACTTATGATTGGAACTATTAGCAAGCATCCGCAACTACTAAAGTTCATTAAGGAAATCCAACCATAGCATTAAGATATATTGGTCCCCTTCAATCCCGTACGCATCAATTTCTATGCTAGGTTGAAGCTTCTGTCACTCTTGCCCTCCAATACATAGTCCTATCAACATACAACTAACCCTATGGTGTGATCCACGCGCGCGCTCATATGATGGGCACCAAAGGACTGCAACATAACCACAAGCAAATTAAACCAATCATAGCAATTCACCAATTACCGATAGGACAACAAAAATCTACTCAGACATCATAGGATGGCAACACATCATTGGATAATAATATGAAGCATAAAGCACCATGTTCAAGTAGAGGGTACAGAGGGTTGCGGGAGAGTGGACCATTGTAGATAGATGGGGGAGGTGATGGAGATGTTGGTGAAGATGACGGAGGTGTTGGTGTAGATTGCGGTGATGATGATGGCCCCGGCGGTGTTCTGGCGCCACCGGAAGAAAGGGGGAGAGGGCCCCCCCTTCGTCTTCTTCTTCCTTGACCTTCTCCCTAGATGGGAGAAGGGTTTCCCCTCTAGTCCTTGGCTTCCATGGCATGGGAGGGGCGAGAGCACATCCGAGATTGGATTTGTCTCTCTGTCTCTCTCTGTTTCTGCGTTCCCTGATTCTGCCCTTTCACCGTTTCTTATATTCCCGGAGATCCGTAACTCTGATTGGGATGAAATTTGGACATGATTTTTATCCGGATATTGGCTTTCTTGCGGCGAAATAAGGGCACCAACCGCCTTACGGGGTGGCCACGAGGTTCAGGGGCGCGCCCCCTGCCTCGTGCCCCCCTCGGGTATCGTCTCGCGTTGATTCTTCTTCCCAAAAATCACATGTATTCCAAAAAAAATCTCTGTCAGTTTTTATCCCGTTTGGACTCCGTTTGATATGGATTTTCTGCGAAAGAAAAAACATGCAACAAGCAGAGGCGGCTTTGAGCCTTTGGATCAATATGTTAGTCCCAAAAATAGTATAAAAAGTTGCCAAAAGTATATGAAAGTTGTACAATATTGGCATGGAACAATAAAAAATTATAGATACAACGGAGACGTATCAGAGTCCAAGTAGGACTCCCCCCTGGCGCGCCCAACCTGGCTGGCCTCCTCTCTCCCTCCCTCCTTTATATACATGGCCAGGGGGCACCCCAATACCACAACAGACAATCTCTTAGCCGTGTGCGGTGCCCCCCTCCACAGTTCAACACCTCGGTCATATCGTCGTAGTGCTTAGGTGAAGCCCTGCGCCGGTAACTGCATCATCATCGTCGCCACGCCGTCGTGCTGACGGAACTCTCCCTCGTCCTCAACTGGATCAAGAGCTCGAGGGACGTCATCGTGCTGAACGTGTGCCGAATACGGAGGTGCCGTACATTCTGTGCTTGGATAGTGAAGACGTTCGACTACATCAACCGCGTTACTAAACGCTTTCGCTTTCGGTCTACGAGGGTATGTGGACACACTCTCCCCTCTCATTGCTATGCATCTCCTAGATAGATCTTGCATGATCGTAGTATTTTTTTTGAAATATTGCGTTCCCCAACAGCTCCGAGGGGAGCACAACCCACCAGGGCGCACCTGGAGGCCCAAGTGCGCCCTGGTGGGTTGTGCCTACCTCGGGTGCCCTCGGACCGCCTCTTTACTCTATAAATACCCCAATATTCCAGAAACCCTGGGGGAGTCGACGAAAATCAATTTCATCCGCCGCAGAGTCCAGAACCACCAGATCCAATCTAGACACCATCACGGAGGGGTTCATCATGTCCATTGGTGCCTCTCCGATGATGCGTGAGTAGTATTTTGTAGACCTTCGGGTCCGTAGTTGGTAGCTAGATGGCTTCCTCTCTCTCGATTGATTCTCAATACAATGGTCTCTTGGAGATCCATATGATGTAATTCTTTTGCGGTGTGTTTGTTGGGATCGGATGAACTTTGAGTTTATGATCAGATCTATCTCTTTTTATCCATGAAAGTTATTTGAGTCTTCTTTGATCTCTTATATGCATGATTGCTTATAGCCACGTATTTCTTCTCCGATATTTGGGTTTTTTTTGGCCAACTTGATCTATTTATCTTGCAATGGGAAGAGGTGCTTTGTGATGGGTTTGATCTTACGGTGCTTGATCCCAGTGACAGAAGGGGAACCGACACGTATGTATAGTTGCTATTAAGGATAAAACGATGGGGTCTATTTCTACATAAATAGATCTTTTCAACATCATTCATCGTTCTTATTGCATTACTCTGTTTCTCCATGAACTTAATACACTAGATGCATGCTGGATGGCAGTCGATGTGTGGAGTAATAGTAGTAGATGCAGGCAGGAGTTGGTCTACTAATCTTGGACGTGATGCCTATATAATGATCATTGCCTGGATAACGTCATGATTATTTGAAGTTCTATCAATTTCCCAACAGTAATTCGTTTACCCACCGTTTGCTATTTTTCTCGAGAGAAGCCACTAGTGAAAACTACGCCCCCCGGGTCTCTTCTTTAATATGTTTGCCTTTGCGATCTATTTTCATTTGCTTTTATTTTCAGATCTATTAAACCAAAAATATAAAAATACCTTGCTGCAATTTATTTTATTTGGCATTCGATCTATCAATTATTACAACTCTCTTATGTCCGTTTGCCAATTTCTGGTGCCGTTACCCGAAAGGGATTGACAACCCCTTTAACACGTCGGGTTGCGAGTATTTGTTATTTGTGTGCAGGTGCTGTTTACATAGTGTTGCTTGGTTCTCCTACTAGTTCGATAACCATGGTCTCATCACTGAGGGAAATACCTACCGTTGATGTGCTGCACCATCCCTTCCTCTTTGGGGAAATACCGACGTAGTTCTAGCAGACATCAACTATCACCTTCTTCTCCGGCGTTTCTAGCTCTCTTGTTTGCATCCCTGTCCTGCATATCTTCATCATGGTTTGCACCATCACTACTAGGGAAAAGCCTAGCAGCAGCGCGGGTTTTAGGCCAATCGATGGCGAGGCGATGCACTCTCGATAAGGCGCTACGACTAACGTATAGCGATGGCGTGCCTCCCACGCTTCTCCTAAATCGACTTAGTAGTAGCGACTTCCGGAGGCGCTCTTGGTAATTAGTAGTAGCGCTTCCCCCTGCCCGCGCTGCTACTATTATTTCGTATTTTATTTCTTTTTTATTTCATGTTGTATTCGTACACCTTTACACAAGTTTTCATACAACAGGAATTTAGAAATTGTTTTTACATCATAATGAGTTATGTCCATCCACTTGAAACTAGTCCACGGTTCTTTCACCCAATGATATAATAAATATCATCATCATCATATCATTAACAACTTATCATCATAATACATCATTGTCATATAACACCTCCTCAAGATCATCATTTTCATCAATGAGACATCACATAGCAAATTGGTCACTAGTCGTAATCACAAGTACTCCTCATCATCAACTCTAACACATTGTATCACATAATAAACATATTGTACCTCATAGGACCTACTACATTCTCTTAGGACCTACTATATTCTCTAAGGTAAAATAGCAAAAAACAAGATAGCCCCTGACTCTCCATTATGGAGAATGGAGATTATCCTGTCTCCAATTCTTGCCTTTAAGCAATGTTACTTCCAAGAACCTCCTTGCGAATGTCCAAACATTTTTCCATTCTTTGATTAGCATGTGTTCACGGTTTTAGAAATCCGATATGCAGGTGAGCTCCTTAGATTGACCTGGCTGTATGTTCATAAGCGCAAGCGACCATTCGATACATCGGATGAGGCACACAATCCATCGGGATTTCTGTTGAAAAACATAGTAATAACCGTAGTTAGCAATGATGTACTAGTTTTAGAAGTATGCAAAAGATGCACGGATGTCGTAATAGTAAAAAAATCTTACCAGGGTATCTCCATAGAAGTTACCGTGGTTCAACACGTGCACTAGTGGCACGTATTCACCATAATTTGGAGGAGTTCGATAATAGGTATTGTAATTCTCAAGAAAAGTACAATAAGCAATCAGATGACTTTTCACCTTATAAGTTAATTGAGACCATCGATGTAGTGGGTTTTGTCTACCATCTTACGCACATTCTTTGAAGATTCAAAATAAGTTGTCAATGGAAATAAGCTGTCAACTATTTTGAAATAAACAATATAAATTAGTTAATAACTATGTTTGAGAAACTCACATTGCGGTAGAATCGGAAGCGTATCAACAAGGACCCAAATGTCCATATTGTCTTGCTCGATGTCAGGATTACCAAGATCCATGGTGACAATCATACCCTCATAAAAATCATACATTTTGCAAAGTGCTTAGCAATTTTGGCAACCAAAATGGGTTACGCTCTGAGAATTGTACAGATTTACTTCAAAATCGATATCATGATGGGTCCTTAGGTGTATTTTCTTTGTTTCAAAATTTTCATGGTCTTCAAAACCCATCCTCTCCAAGACATAGCGTCTTGCATGGCATGGGATAAGCTAGTCGAATTGTAAAAGATGAAAATTAGACGTTGAAATAGTTGAAGTCATGCTTAATTACGAAAAAAACACTTGTAAATCGTTGCGTACCATTTCAACATCAAAGGTCTCCTCGAGCTTAATCTTTGAAGCGCCGATCTTCATCCGACTCAACGAACTGTCGCACATACCTCGATCGTCATGGCACCAGCTGCACTCCCCGGGAGGCGTAAATCGTCCGAGTACGACATTTCCTACGTTCATAATTCAAAGATTAAACTTGTACAATTAAATATATGTACTAAAAAACCTAAATTAGATCATTATTTTTCTAGAAAATCTAGGACACTCGATATTTCCTACATATTCTAGCACAAGTCATGCCAGAATTCACGGAAAAATCCGGCACGACCTTTGCTAAAAAAGGACATATCGAGCTCCTGAAATTTGTCGGAACGGAAATTAATCAACACTCCGGCAAAACATAGGCCACTCGGAGGTGTAACCAAAACATGACCGGGCACTTGGGCAACCACATATCCTATTTGAGCAACACAGGATATACATGTTTTTATCTACATCATATATATCTTATAGGACTCATATTGACATGGAGATTTGCCTGGTCTCACCTCGAGGTCGGAGGGGGTCGGTGACGGGGACGACGGCGGGGATGATGGAGGGGCTCCTTGATTTCTGCAAAAGCAAAAACCCTATAAGTTATCACTAATACACCCCGAATAATTGCTTAAACTAAAAAATAACAACAAATATGACATGTTCAACTAGTTCTATTAATTCAACTAGTTCTTACTAAATATAAACTTACTATAAATAGAAAAAAACTAGTTCTTTCTAAAAATAAAGTAGTTCGGCTAGTTATTTTAATTTTTTTACTAAAAATACATTAGTTCTATTAATTCAACTAGTTTATTAATTTACTTACTAAACTAGTTCAACTAAAACTAAACTAGTTCAACTAAAACTAAATTAGTTTTATTAATTCAACTCGTTCTTACTAAATATAAACTTACTATAAATAGAAAGAAACTAGTACATCTACTACTACTAATTAACACCTACTACTACATCTACTACTAATTAACATCTACTACTACTAATTATACAACTAGTTTACCATCACTACTACTAATTAATATCTACTAATACTAAAAATCATTATCTATGAACCTAAATTAACATCTACTACTACTAAAATCATCTACTAACTAAGCAAGAGAGGGGTGGGGAAGGGTGGAGGCTTCTGAGAGAGGGAGGCGGTGGCGGGAGGTGCTCGGCGATGGAGGTAGGGGCGGCGGCGGGCTCGGGATCGGGAGGCGGCGGTCTGGGCGGGCTCGAGGCGGCGATGAGGTCGAGGGCGGCGGTGTGGTCGAGAGCGGCGGCGGGCGGCGGCGGTGAGGTTGAGGGCGGGCTCGAGCGGCGGCGGTGAAGGCAGGCTCGGACGGCGACGACATGAGTAGGGGAACAGGGGGGAGGACTTAGCGAAATTTTGAGCCGGGGTGGTTAAGTCAACTAGCATGGCGCTCATAAGGAAAACGCGCTATAGCTAACTTATCTATAGCGCGTTTTAGAGAAAAACGCTACTGCTAATGGAAGCAGTTATTTCTTTTGTTTATCCCGATACAAGTAACGCTTTGTCCTGAAAAAACGCTATAAGTCTAAGCAATGTAAAAACATCAAAAATATACATTGGTCATCATTGATCTTTTTGTGTAGAATCTAAATAGTCAACATGAATCCTCACTTTGTACTGTATAGAGTGCAAAGTGAGGATTCATATTGCAGCCACAAATCATACACATATAGTTCAATGAAGACCAAGTGCTCGAGATAGGTTGAGAAGTAACATATTTAAGGTGGTAAACACCTTGTTCTCTTAGCAGTATGGGACTAAACTTAATTAGTTGCGGTGATACTTAGCAGCAGCGAGTTTTGAAGAAAAACGCTGCTACCAAGTACTTTAGCAGTAGCGCGTCCCGTCCCTCGGAAGGGCGCTACTACTATATCTAGCCTGGAGGAAACACCGTGGCAATTATAGTAGTAGCGCTCATTTCACCTAGAGCGCTACTGCTACTTAGATAATAGTAGCGCTGTTTGCAGAAGCTCGCTACTGGTAATTAGCAGTAGCGTCTGTTTTTAAAACCATGCTGCTGCTAAGATTCTGTGTATAAGGTTTTCCCTAGTAGTGCATGATCAGTTCCATCATCATGGTGTTCCCATTTTTTTGATAAAGGGCGCTTTTATTATCTCAAAAAATAGCATCAAAAGGATACAAGCATTATTAGTAACACCCGATCTCCGCATAACTAAGATGCACACAGCCAATGACCTAAAGTCTGATAAAAAGAAAGAAAAATGACAAATGGACGACAGGAGAGTCATATAGACCGACACTATGCCTATGTTGAAAGGGGTGGTGGACCGATCCGTAGATTATGCTGCCACCTATGTTGGGTAAAATCCTCCGTAGCCACGTGCTCCAACCGCGTACACACCGCCTTGAACAATGGTTGGTACTCCACTCGTTGTAGTGTAGACCACGTATGAAGCGAGTGTGTACAACGGAAAATAACCTACAAAGGAGAAGCATTTTTGTTATTGAAAACCAAATCATTTCTACATAGCCAGAGCGATCATAGCAAGGCATATGCTCCCACCCTTATTAGCGTTTTCAACCTATTTGGAATACCATCCAACCAATGACCAAAAATATTGGCGACACTTGTGGGTGGATACAAATTTGACGCTATTTGGATGACTGACCACGTAGAACGTGCAAACTTGCATTGGAAAAAGAGGTGTTTGATTGTCTCTTCATGAGTGCAAAAACAACACTTCTTACTCCCTGCCCAGTTGCGTCGTGCGAGGTTGTCTTTGGTTAGAACAACTCCCCTACGAGATACCACATAAAGATCTTAACTTTTAGTGAAATCTTTGACTTCCAGATTTTCTTGCTATTACTCACCGGTAGCTCAGAATGCGTGAGCGCACGGTACATAGAGTCTACTGTGAAAGACCACGATGCAGTAAGGTTCCAGCGAAACACATCTCGACCTTGTGTCAAATTGATCAAATCCGGACGAGATAAAATATTATGCCATGACGTAAGACGGGGGCCAATCAAATCCCGCCTAAACGAAATATTGGGCGGGAATGAACTGAGCACCTGCGCAATAGTTTTATTCTTATCACGAGCGATGTTGTACAAGGTTGGATATTGTTCTCGCAGACTGACATTGCCTAGCCAGATGTCTTCCCAAAAATGAATCTCCGGCTCGTCTTTTATCGTGAAAGACCCAAAACGAAAGAGATATTTCTTTGCTGCCATTAGGCTAGCCCAAAAGTGCGAGTCGCCAGGTTTCCAATATGCCCGAGACACCACCTTTTGACCTAGATACTTGTTGCGCAGCATGGTTTGCCAAACAACATCAACCACTTACTAAGTAGGGCCTCATTCTTGACTTCCAGATCATGAATTCCAAGGCCACCTTGGTCTTTTGGCCTACAAACCACACTCCATTTGGCCAACATGTATTTTTTCTTTTCACCATCTCCTTGCCAAAAGAATCTGGATCTAAAATAGTCCAGTCTTTGCAGGACCCCTTTTGGGAGTTGGAAGAAAGAGAGCACATAAAGAACCATATTTGTGAGGACAGAGTTAATCAAAACCAGCCGTCCTCCAACTGAGAGCAATTTGCCTTTCCAACTGCTCAAACGTTTTTCTAGCCGCTCCTTTACATGTTTCCACTCCGCAATGGTGAGACGCCGATAATCAATTGGTATTCCCAGATATTTAATCGGGAATTGGCCATGTGTGCAACTGAACAGGTCAGCATAATCGGCCGCCGCCTCAACGGCTTCTCCAAAGCAAAAAAGTTCACTTTTATGGAAATTAATTTTAAGACCCAACATTTGCTCAAATGCTGACAACAAGAGTTTCAGGTTTCGAGCCTTATCTAGGTCATGTTCCATAAAGAGAATTGTGTCATCGGCGTATTGCAGAATAGAGAGACCACCATCCACAAGGTGTCACTACTCCTGCAATCTGGTCGTCCTGCTTGGTGCACTCAATCAGAATAGCCAGCATGCCAGCGACAATGTTAAATAACATTAGGGATATGGAGTCACCCTGTCGTAGTCCTTTTTTTTGTCTGAAAGAAATGGCCTACATCATCATTGACTTTGATGGCCACACTACCTCCAGTTACAAAATTATGGATCCACTGACGCCATTTATCGAAGAAACCTTTCATCCTTAGGGCCTGTTGGAGGAAAGGCCATGTGACCTTGTCATAGGCTTTTTCAAAGTCGATTTTGAATACGACTCCACTCATGTTTTTCCGGTGCATCTCATGGACGATCTCATGGTGTTCCCAAATAAGAGGTGTAAAAGTCATGGCCAGGGACATAATCATCCTCCTCCAACACATAACGAAACACATATCCATTGAGCTTCACATAGACATCTCAAGAGACAGGCATCGTTACACCCATGCTCTTTGACAATTATGTCTTTGGAATGCACTGCAACCTGGATTCAGACAATACCATGTCGACACAAGCAGGTCGGGTCAACATACTGAGTGGCGCTAATAACTGGTCCCATCGCCCGCAGACCAGTGAAGTGCTAGAGAGCTGGGACGCCGATGACATGTACCCAAACTAGTTGCAGTGGAAGTATAAATGGAGTATCCTCAACCTTCTGTTCACTTATAACAATCATCACACCATTGGACTTGACACTGAGGTCAAAAGCTACCACACTGAAATATTTCCATGGACAAGAAAGAAACCAAGAACGCATTGGCTCCATGAGGAACCACTTCCCACTTCCACAGAGTCTAGGCAACCTTAGCGACCTTGGCCTCCACCACGAAGCATACAAGGAACCACTAGAAATCTTGACCAGAGCTGTCAACAAAGTTGGGGGTGCGAGATGCTCCTTGAAAAGCGAATCTAACAAGATGAACATTGCATTATTTGATTCCTGACCACATAGATTACTCCAAGGTAGAGCAATGATATAGCGGATGTTTGTGGCTGTTGCAAATGTAACAGTAGTGAATCACAGCATAATACTTTTTGCGACAACACGGTATAATCCTTCAAGGGGTATATATCAGGTGCTACCACACATTACGTGCTATCATTTCAACAAGCAATTTGAAATATTTCAAAAGATTATGAGTGTTTACAAGACATAAGTCTACAATCTACACAAAAAAAAATTTCAAGTCAAAATTGTGAGTGGTTGCGGCTCGGCTACCCAGATGCATCCTCCGGTAGGTTAATCAACAATAGATTAATCTTTAATCCTAGTCTTATCTGTCCTACATCCTCCGGTGCTTTCGACGCTGATCTCACAATCATGAAAAGACTCGCGGCTTAGCACTCCCATTTTACACACACCGGACAGTGATTTACGCTCTAATCACCCATCTTCAGAGAGAAGCAACGCCTTTTATCTCAAGAAAGACGCGCGCAATCACAGAGACTCGTGATGCGTCTGTGCAGCCCGAAAGGAAAAGGGATAAAAACATATAATAAAATCAACAAAGGCAAAGACGGCGTGCGATCTCCTTATCCATCCCCATTGCCAAAGGTCGAATGATGGCTTCCAGAGGGAGTAAAGCTCGGTTTTCATATCCCCCCCAGCGCATCTCGTCACCAGCCTCGGGAATCAGATCTCAGCCGTCCGGTTTCCCCTGTCCCCACCATCCATCGGTCGTCGGTTGTTGTAGCCTCCCGATCAGCGGGCAGCCTGCACCCAAAACCTCGTAGTTTTTCCCGCGAATTCAAGAACTCGGACCTCTTTTGCATCCATATAAGATAAGAGTCGACCTGACAATCGCTTCTTATCTTTCACTCTGGAGCCACCTCAATCAATCAATCAAAAAAATCAAGTTGCTCTTCTCTGCATAGACAAAAATCTTCTCGGAGGCAGACGGGGACAGACAGGTGCAGGAGTAGCACTGAGAGCCTCAACCGATTCAGCACTTCAGTTTGCTTCGGCGCTCTTCTTCTTCTTCTCCGGGACACCAGCCCAGCTGCACCCATCCGTAGTGGTTGGCCCGTCCCTGCAGCCGCGACCAAACTGCCGCGGTGTAGTTCACGTCTGAATCCACCAATGCATACTACCAGCACACACCACTACTACCATTCCCTACTATTACTACCTGGTGGCCGGCGTCGCCATGTATTCCTATCATGGTTTCTCGCTTTCCCGCCTTCCCTTGCCTTGCACCTCTCGGCAAGCGACCTGCTGCTGTTAGGCTCCATTTCCAACATTAGTCTATACCCTGATCGGAAGTTAAGTGTATGCTAGCTGACGCGAGTTTACCAATGAAGAAGCAGAGGCGCGAGCTTCGGCTACGGCAATGGCTGGTGGTTCCATGGGTTATCGTGGTCGTGGTGGGAGCTGTCCTGGCGACGGCGGAGGTGGCCGAGTCGGAGCTGGAGGAGTTCCGCGACGAGCGGGGCGGGCTGGTGGCGCTGCGCGACGGGCTGCGCTCGGCCAAGGACCTGCACTCCAACTGGACGGGCCCGCCGTGCCACGGCGGGCGGAGCCGGTGGTACGGCGTCTCCTGCGACGGCGACGGGCGCGTGGTGGGCGTCCGGCTCGACGGGGTTCAGCTCACGGGCGCGCTCCCCGCTGGCGCGCTCCACGGCGTCGCGCGACTTGCCACGCTCAGCCTGCGTGACAACGCCATCCACGGCGCGCTCCCGGGGCTTGCCGGCCTGGACCGGCTCCGCGTCATCGACCTGTCGAGCAACCGCTTCTCGGGCCCAATCCCGCGCCGGTACGCCGCGGAGCTCCCCGCGCTCACGCGGCTCGAGCTCCAGGACAACCTGCTCAACGGCACCGTGCCGGCGTTCGCGCAGGGCGAGCTCACCGTCTTCAACGTGTCCTACAACTTCCTCCAGGGCGAGGTCCCGGATACGCGTGCGCTCCGCCGGTTCCCCGCGAGCGCTTTCGGCCACAACCTCAAGCTCTGCGGCGAGGCCATGAACGCCGCGTGCCGGTCGGGCTCGTCCTCCGCCGATGATGGAGCCCGAGCAGCCGGCAACCGCGACGATCGGGTCGTCAGGCCGGCCGATCACGACGCTCGCGGGCGGGCCGCGCGCAACTCAAGGCACTTCAGGCTGGCAGCGTGGAGCGTCGTGGCGATCGCCCTTATCGCCGCCATGGTGCCGTTCGCCGCCGTGCTCATCTTCCTGCATCAGACCAAGAAGAGCAGGGAGGTTCGTCTCGGTGGCCGTGCCACGCCGGCAGGAGCGCCGGACATCAAGGATAAAGCCGAGCAAGGCAAGTTGAGTGGCAGCGGCAGCGGGAGCCGGAACGCGCAGGCGCAGCTGCAGTTCTTCCGCGCGGACAAGGCGGCCGGCTTCGACCTCGACGACCTGTTCCGTTCGACGGCGGAGATGCTCGGCAAGGGCCGGCTGGGAATCACCTACCGCGTGACGCTCGAGGCCGGCGCCGCCGTCGTCGTGGTGAAGCGGCTGCGCAACATGGGGCACGTGCCGGGCAAGGACTTCGCGCACACCATGCAACTGCTGGGCAAGCACCGGCACGAGAACGTGGTGGAGGTCGTCGCGTGCTACCACTCCAAAGAGGAGAAGCTCGCCGTCTACGAACACGTGCCCGGGCGCAGCCTCTTCGAGCTCCTGCACGGTACGTCCCCCTCGTGGTCGCAACATGCATCTCCATTTTCCATTAGTTCCATGGCGATTTGGTGAGATCGACTGATGTTGCTCTGTTCTGTCTGTTGCGCGCGTGCAGAGAACAGAGGCGAGGGCAGAATGCCGCTGCCTTGGCCGGCGAGGCTGTCGATAGCGAAGGGCATGGCGCGCGGGCTGGCGTACCTGCACCGGTCGATGCCGTTTTTCCACCGGCCGCCGCACGGCAACCTCAAGTCGTCCAACGTGATCGTCATGTCGACACCCAGCGGCAAGCATCAGCATCCTCACGTGGTGCCGAAGCTCACGGACTACGGCTTCCACCCGCTGCTCCCGCACCACGCGCACAGGCTGGCTGCGGCCAAGTGCCCGGAGTACGCGCGCGGCAAGCGACCGTCGTCCCGAGCCGACGTGTTCTGCTTCGGCCTCGTGCTGCTGGAGGTGGTGACGGGGAAGTTGCCGGTGGACGAGGCCGACGGCGACATGGCGGAGTGGGCGCGTCTGGCGCTGAGCCACGAGTGGTCCACGGACATACTCGACGTGGAGATCGTCGGCGAGCTGGAACGGCACGGGGACATGCTGAGGCTCACGGAGGTCGCGCTCATGTGCGCTGCTGTCGAGCCCGACAGGCGGCCCAAGATGCCCGACGTCGTCAGGATGATCGACGAGATCGGCGGCGGCGCGGACGAGAAAGGGAGGTGGGAGCTCGTCGTAGGATGATCTTGAGCTGTATGTAGGAGACCATTTGTGCTTCCGCGATATACGATCTCTTAGTTACCACCCGTCTTTTTTGTATCTAAGTAATGTACTTTGTGTTTCTCTTCCTTCTCGGAAGCTTTCTAATCGCTTTTGCTACATGTTGGGCACCTGAAATTTTCTTATAATTTTCAGTCAAAACTCTCACCGTCCATTGTGGTGCTTTGTTCGCCATGTGTACGAGCAGGTAGTTTTTTTAGAAAAGGAACAGCTAGTTGACTTTTCTTTTTAGAAACATCAAGCTTTTATTATTCAAAGTCCGTGGAATACAAATCCGCCCGTGAGATTGGCCCAACCACACATAACACCCCGATGTAAAGAAAGTGAATGCTTGGCTAACAAACCGGCCTTGAAATTTGTCGACCTATTTTCAAAACAAAAAATATAATTATAATTCAAAGCTCTAAATTTGATCTCCTTGATAATTTGGCCGTATATGCCACAATGTTGTGCAATAGTAGATCCTAGGCAAGCGACAATGCCTCCTGCACCGATCGCCTTAAGAGTTGTCACATCATTATTCCCGTGTATCATCAGAGAGGAGGACCTCAAGATAACTTCCATTCGCGTCCCTACAAACTGCTACTGCAGAACGTTGTTGCCAACCCTAGGCACACTCGCGTCCACATGAAATAAAAGCAAAGCCCGACGGTGGTGCAGCCATAAGAACATGACCGGCTCTCCTGACGCCTGTAGTAGTACCACTTCGCATCAAACTCACTGTTGTGTGTGAGTATTTCGTGTCACATCTCCCAGCTCTGCAATAAAACGATTTACAAACAGATTTGTGGAAACCGGGCTCTGATAACCGTCCTCGTGGATAGCCTTTCTTTTCCCAGAGGGTCACAACAAGTTTCACAAAAGCTTCGTGAGACATGGATTCTTTCATGGTAAATAACCATTTCTTAGCACAAGGTTTAGTTATTGCCATCGTCAGTTCAACTATGTCCTCGTCCATCAGCGCCCATATACATCATGACCTCGAGCACTCAATCAACTAATGTCTCCACGAATCTTCCATGCCACATATACCACATGCACTTGATGGTGACATATTCCTGTGACAACGGACATCTTCGGTGGGCAGAGATTGTTTAGCTAATCATCAGAGAAACATTCTGATTTTACCTGGTACTTGAGTATTCCACAGCGATTTCCAAGCTTGTTCTGCACCACCTGAGCTCGAAGAACCAATCATCCCATTAATCCAAGCCTCTCTCATGTACTTCATGGCAATCATTCTTTTATAGGCGGAGGAGATAGATAATTCTCCATTCTTTTCATAGTGCTAAAACCATGTATCGATGATGTTCACGGTGCATAAAGAGACATTCAAAATAACTCGAACATCGATTGGGATAAAAACCTCCTCAACACACTGAATGTCCCATATGACGGAAGTGTGGTCAATCAGCTCCGTCACCAAAGAGGGGGGTTGGGCGATATGCACCCGTAGGGTTTCATCATCTTCGTCCTTGGCAACTAATTGTGATTCTAGATTTACATGACTCCCCATTACCAGTCCGTTCAATTATTCCCTGTTTTAATATATCTCTGCCTTCTATAATTGATTTCCATATCTAGGACGGGTGGCTGCTCACTTTCGCTTGTAATAATGTTGTATTGGGAAATAGACTGCCTTTGGAATTCTAGCACTCAACGTCTCTGGTTTCTTCAACATACGTCGAGCATGTCTAGCCAACTGTTAAAGAGCTAAAATATTTAAAAGCCAGCCCACCCATACCTTTTGGCATTGTCATTACCTCACAAGACACCCAACTAGGTGCTTTGGTCATCCTTACATCCCCATCGGAATCTCTGAATCAACATATCAAGATGCTCACAAAGGCCCCTGGGAAGCTTGAAGCATGATATGGAACATACTCGCTCCAGGTAGTCGACTAATGCATGTTGCTTGTTCAAGTTGATTTTCCACGCTTGTTTTCATCTGTAGCTAGGCCGGCCTGCTGCCCACAGACGCATGTCCAGTTTTCCGAGCTTTATTTTCTTGTGCAACTTGTGTTTCTGATGTGATGTACATGGGTAAGCTGTAGCAGTGTAGACAGCGGATGAATGCAGAATGCCTGCACATTGGTTGCTTAGATAGAATCATACCCATGCATGTGCGCGAGGATTGATTTGCTTCTGTTTTCTCTTATTTTCATGTGTGTTTGCTATTGTTTTTGCTTCTTTTTCTACATGATTTTTTCTTTTTATTTATGTGTATGTGTGGATGTTGGGTATGTGTGTAAATTATGATATACATAAGTATTATACAATATATGTGTATTATACTAGAGCAAAAAATGCATTATATTTTCTTATCCTTGTATATTATAAAATTGTAATTTTCGTGTAAATTGTGTGTAAGTATTTGCCTTCATTTGTTTTAGTTTATTTTTCCAATTTCTTTCTTTGTCAAGGGTAATAACAATGGCACTAATTCATTCTTACATAGAAAACTTCATTTATTGTTTTTGTTTTTATTTTATTTTAGTATAGGGTAATACCAGTATTCCTAATTATCATTTTTCTTTTTCTCCATTGAGGTAATACCTATGGCACTAACTAATTCTTCATTAGAAAACTTCATTTTTATTTTTTATTTTTAGTATAGGGTAGCAGTAGTAGTATTCTTAACTAGTTTTTATTTTTTTACTTCATTAAGGGTAATACAATGCAGCTAATTCATTTTTCTGAAAAACTTTAATTTTTATTTTATTTTTCATATAAAGGGAAAAAGATGGCTGGAGGAAGAAGAAGGTAATTGGGCCTTTGGGTCTCGATCGGACAGTGGTTAGAGATTTCATGAACCAAAAAAAAAATCTAGGCGCATGTTTAATAGTTGGCCCCTTATTGTTAGCCTTTTCCTCGCTCTTGCTAATGTTTCAGTTCCTCTCCTTCTTCTTGTTGCTTTGTAATATTTTTGTCATAGCATTTTCTTTTATATCTGTGCATGCGGCGACAGCTTAATAGTGCAAGCATGTGTGGCAAATTAATTTCGTTCTGTGAATTTATAGTACTATATGCTCGTTCTTGCATATTGTGGAACATTGCAAGTTTGATGAAATATGTGTGCAAGTTTTGCCATCATTTTTAAAAAATTTCTTCTTTTTAGGTAATACAAATGTCCTTAATTCATCTACCTTAGAATAACATGTGTTTTTGTTTTTTTTTTTCTTTAGTATGTTTTGTTTACCCATGACAAAATAGTGATTGGCAAAAAAAAAATCCTCAAGTGCGATAATGTTTCTACCTCCTATTTTGTTGTTCTTGCTTACTATTTTTTTTTATTATGTCTTTGTTTATTGATGCTTAGTCGATTTCTTGGCATTTAGATTTATATTTGTGTATGTGTCGAGGTATTTGATGCTGCAATTGTCCAACACTACTTAATTTTGTGTTAGGTATTAAAATTGAATTCATTTTTCATGGTTCTACTTGATTCATAGTTACTTTAAAGCTACGCTACTATATTCTTGCACTTGCACATTGTGGGATAGTTGAAGTTTTGCAAAAATTGTTGCAAATTTTAGTCATCATTTGCTTCAAGTTTTCTATTTTCTTTCTTGTTCTACCTGATAATATCCTATATTTTTATTATATCTTCATTTATTGATGCCTAGTTGATTTCCTTTGCCATTAAATTTCTCTTATATTTTTGCATGCAACAACATATTCGATGTTGTAATTGTGTGACACTGCTAATTTTTACTAGACACTTAAAATGTAATTCATTTTTGTAATTGATTGAGTTCAGTCATAATTGTTATTAAAATTCCACTAGTTTACACATGCTTTTGCACATTATAGAATAGTGCAAGTTTTATATAATTTGTGTGCAAATTGTCAATATATGCTAATTCCTGCATATAAGAATAGAGTTTGACAATAGGTCTTTGTGATTATTCATGTGAGGTGTAGTTGTATATGTTAACATTTTTAAGTTGGAAAACATTTTTAAAATTGCGTGAACATTTTAAAAAATGCTTGATGAAAGTATTTTAAATTTATTGTTGCTTTCTTATGGTTTAAAACACTCTTGTAATTCATTCTTCCATTGAAAAAAAATGTTCTTGTTCTTGTTTTGTTTAGTTCATTTTCATAACACCACACCTAGCCCTTTTGCTTAGAAAGAAATATGTTTTTGTTATTTCTATTTTTATTCTTTTTTTAGGTAACACCACTTCTAGAATTCTTTCTCCCTTGGACTTTTTTTTCTTCGCATTTCTTCCTTTAGGGTAACCCCACTCCCATGTTTCTAGTTTCATTATACTAAAATTTATTCTTATTTTTTCACCTTTTGTTCATTTCTCAGTTGAAAATGTATTCTTTACTTATTTGTTCATTTTCAATTCTTTATTTTTCATTTCACTAATTTGAATGGACATTTTAATTTGCATGTGATACATTGATTTGCAATTAATTTTGTTTAAATAAAATTGATAAGAATTATGGTTGAACTCCCTCTTCTATCCCTCTTATCAATGTTTATAATATAGAGTAATACGCGTGTCAAAGCAAAACGCATGTATACATGTTGATGGTTATGCCGTACTTTGCATGTACAATGTGTGGTCATGCACGAAGAAATATATTCTAGTGCTAGTAGTACCTCGCTGGAGCAGCCATGTAGTTGTTTGCCGGGCTTTGATCGGTTGGGTTTAGATAGTACTTCTATTCTGCTGCTGGGCTTTGATCGGGCTCTGTGTGTTGAAATCGACTGAAACTTTCCACGCAAAAAAAAAAAAAGAGAAATCGACTGAAACTTGATCGAAAAAAAAATCGACTGAAACTTAACCTGGGTCAACTGGCTACGTTGGATGTGAATCAGACGTTCCAGAGTAGAATTGACTGACACATAAGAAAATTTCCAGTCACCTGAGCGGTGCTCCCGCGGAACTTCGTGCGTAAGGCAAGGCAGAGCACCGCACCTACCCGCGCCGCAGTGTCTTGCATGCATGTCCATGAGGTGGTGCGAGGAGCCTGGCCACCGGATAAGATCAACACGCCGAGCGAAGCCGCCGCGGGTCACACACACTACACGTACTACGTATGGTCGCGCGCGGTGGGTGCGCGCCGCACACGCCGGGCTTGGCATGCACGGGCAACCGAGCCTCCTGACCAGACGCGAGACGTGCCACCGCTCTGGGGCGCCCTCCCGCACACGTGTAGCGGCCGCGGCTCCACCCGCGGCCACGTTATAAGCCACGCACGCACGCGGCGGCCATCATCACAACTCACACACACTACTACTACTACTACTACTACTTGTATTAACGCCAGTGCGGCCACACTTGGTCACATCCTCGTATCGTCGGCAAGAAGAAGAGGGGTTGAGAGCAGAGAAGAGCACGTAGCTTGCTTGCTTTGGTACGTACGTACGTCGGTCAAGATGAGCACGGCGGCGCGGAACACGGGGCGGCGGGGGTTCACCATGGGGCGCAGCGAGGACGCGACGCACCCGGACACCATCCGCGCCGCCATCTCCGAGTTCCTCGCCACGGCCATCTTCGTCTTCGCCGCCGAGGGCTCCATCCTCTCCCTCGGTACGCACCCCACCATCATCCGTGCATGGCCAGCTTCGTCCACCGTACCATGCGTCTATGTAGCCTAGCTTGATTAAATATCGACGGTCTCAAAAAGACGTGCGTGTATGCGTGTGTGTGTGCTTGCAGGGAAGCTCTACCATGACATGAGCACGGCGGGCGGGCTGGTGGCCGTGGCACTGGCACACGCGCTGGCGCTGGCCGTGGCGGTGTCCGTGGCCGTGAACATCTCCGGGGGGCACGTCAACCCGGCCATCACCTTCGGCGCGCTGCTCGGCGGGCGCATCACCCTCGTGCGCGCCCTCTTCTACTGGATCGCGCAGCTCCTCGGCGCCATCGTCGCCTCCCTCCTCCTCCGCCTCACCACCGGAGGCATGGTACTACCATCTTTCTTCGATCTTCCTCGCGAGCACTATCTATCTATCTAATCACCGCAGAGGCTAATTAATTCATTAATCTTGTGATGGCGTTCGCAGCGGCCGCCCGGTTTCTCCCTGGCGTCGGGGGTGGGGGACTGGCACGCGGTGCTGCTGGAGGCGGTGATGACGTTCGGCCTCATGTACGCCTACTACGCGACGGTGATCGACCCCAAGAGGGGCCACGTGGGCACCATCGGGCCGCTCGCCGTGGGGTTCCTGCTCGGGGCTAACATACTCGCCGGCGGGCCGTTCGATGGCGCCGCGATGAACCCGGCGCGGGTCTTCGGGCCGGCGCTCGTCGGGTGGCGGTGGAGGCACCACTGGGTCTACTGGCTCGGGCCCTTCCTCGGCTCCGGCCTCGCTGGGCTCCTCTACGAGTACGTCGTCATGCCGTCTACCGAGACCGCCGCCCACGCCCACCAGCCGCTCGCGCCGGAGGACTACTAGCCGCCACCGCAGCAGCTGCTGCTTCATCAAATCCTTGAAATCCAACACTTGCAGCTATGCTTTATCGCTATATATGTATGTATATCTTTTTGTTTCTATATTTAGTGTGTTGGTTAATAATGGAGGGTGGCCTTGCTGTGCATGGTTGCCCCTGTAGTATCTCCGAGGTGATGTTTGCTCCGTTTGTGTAATAAGTTTCCAGTGCAATATAGTAGTATCTTCATCTGTTTTTATTTAACACAGTACATACGCGTTTTTATTCGTTTATATACACATTCTTTGAAGACTGAGCCGGCATATCATCTTGACATTTACGAAGTAGGCAATCCGTCGTCAACAACACTCGCATACACTCATTCTCTTCATTCAAAAAAAAAAAGAAAACACTCATCCTCTTTCTCATTCTCTGAAAAGACTGAGCCGGCGTATCATCTTGACATTTACGTCATCATAGGCAATCTGTCGTCAACGGAAACGTCTTCTCACTCGTCGTCAACAGGAACGTCATCTCACTGAATATGCATCGCCAAAAATCCTGAAATAAATCCAAAAATAAATGCAAGCATCAAGACTTAAACTTAAATTCAGAAATAAATGCAAGCATCAGAACTTAAACTTTAATGAGTTGTATTGCCGAAAATCCTGAAATAAATCTAAAAATAAATACGAGCATCAGGACTTGAACTTTAATAAGCTGAATACGCATTGCCGAAAATCTTGAAATAAATTCAAAAATAAATGCCAAAAATCTTGAAATAAATTCAAGAATAAATGCGAGCATTAGGACTTAAACTTTGATGAGCTGAGAGTCCGTTCTTTCTGGGGTCCATGCACGATCCATCATATAACGCAAATTCACCAACAATTAGACAATCAAATTCACCAACAATTAGACAATGCTAGTTTGTTCTTTCTAGGGTCCATGCACTATCCATCATATAGCACAAATTCACCAACAATTGGACAATGCAACAAAGTAAACGTGCCCCAAGAAAATATAATAATTTATAGATATGTGATACAAGAATAAATCATTCGGCGCGGCTACACTCTTTTCACGTGTTGAGCTTCTTGTTCTTCGTCTAAAGTCACTTTTTGCCTTCCGGATCCAAGAGAGTAGCAATGATCCTTGAATCCTTCGATGAAATCTTTGCCTTCTTGAGACTTCAGCTCTGTTCGGAGTCTCTTCACTCCACCGCTCCGCTCCGTGAGCAGGCGGAGCTACAGTTAAAAAGCACGGAGCTGCAGTCCCTTCACTCCGCAGCTCCTCGTATTTTTAGGAGTAGGTGGGTTATCGAACACTGCCTTCATACTTCTCTAAGTCTATTTTAATTTGTTGTCTACCCTCTTCCGGTGTCAATCAATCCCCGTCTTCACTTTTAAGAAGGGCTTGTATGATGTTTTTCCAACATCATACATACGGGAGTTGCTATTCTTCAAGTCATAATGCATTGGTTCTTGACTGTCCTTGATTACGTGTATTTATGTCCGCCATGATATCCTCCTAAAAATGACCCTGATCATAGATAAACTAACATCATATATAACAAAATTGATTCAATGACATATGCAACATTAATACCTGAACTGATACAAAGTGAGGCAAAAAATGAACCTTGTCCCATGTCATCGACAAAGGACCTAGACAGACGCGGAAAATAGAGAATGGACATGAAAGAAGGGCAGTCAATTTGAGAGCGGAAGGACGGACATGGAAGGAGGTAGACGTGAAAAATGGAGGACGGACATGGAAGGAGGCATACGCGAAAAATGGAGGACAAACATGAAAGGAGGGTAGTCGATTTGATATACTAGGTCAATTTGAGGGATTTTGGATGGGTTCGGTCTCTCGGATACGACGTGACGGACGCGTCCGTGCACATCTAGGCCTACCCACACCCGTCTCAGGTATGGGTTGGGCACGTCCGTCACATCTAGGCCTACCCATGCCCTACCCATGCCCGTCTCAGGTATGGGTTGGGTTCGGTTCGAGGAGTGTCTGACATTCCAGTTCTACTTTCACATTCTCCTTGTGTTTCTACAAAACTCTAGTTTCATTTTGTGCTCCCTTTGACATGACATGCGAGCCCACCTCACATTAGAAGCTGGATAATTATAATTGCAGCAACATACAATGTATTTTTAGTTATAATATCAATCCAAATTAGGGACTCCATGGGCAAGGAGCCACCCACCCTTGGGTGTCGTGAACACCTTCACTTGCCCACGACTGGCGCTGAGTTGTTGTTATTAGCCTTTCGGCTTGTATCATATTGTCTTCTTTTTTAGTTCTTTGAACCTCGGTTTTATTGTCGGCTTCTGTACTGTTTAACTGCCTCAGTTAAAGCCAAGCAAGTGCCTCCCCTCTAAAAAGATAATATTAGTCCAAATAATCATATTCCATACAACCAAATCTCGCTTAATGTGTTGCAACCAATTTTCGCAAAAACTCCTGAGGTATCATCAAGTTTCTTCGACCGAGTGTACTAATTGTTCGCATCTCATGGTACGAATTACGCCTGATATGAACTACTCCATGAGTCCTTGTTCTATAGAGGAGATACTAATAGGTAGATGGTAGTTACAAGTGAAGATGTTCAAATATGGTTTTGAGGAATCAGATCTTTTCTTCATATTTGATTTCACATACATGATTTCGTTTGATAGGGAGTTGTTGTGTGCATATATGTTGTGAGCTGTATGTAGAAACTAATTAACATTGATTAATACAGGCGTTTCTCTCTTCCAGATCAAGGAGGCCATCGTGATCAAATATGTTTGCCCAAGATCGAATATTTCTTCTGTTGGCCCATACAGACAAATGTGAAGTCGTTAACCCTAGCCAATCCTTGATCATTCTTCAGATCCTTGAAGTGAAGCGGCCGCCAGAAACTGAAAACCATATACGCCGCTCTCTGCGGCAAGTTGCCGCCGCTTCGCACAAAGAATGAGCGAGCAAACCATAGGTGGGTGCAAGGGAGATCCCTTTGGGAACCTTTTGGAAGGTTCCTGAATAGAATTTTGGGTTTTCTATTTTCCGTTTTCTAGTTATTGGTATTTTTCCAGAAGTTTTAAAATAGTTCAGAAATTTCAAATTTTGTTTGAAGTTTTAAAAAATGTTCAAAAATAGAAAAATGTTGAAATTGAAAAAACAATTGTGTTTCAAAAAACATGTTCACATTTAAAAAAAACGTTTTCTTTTTCCAAACAATGTTTGGAATTTCAGAAAATCAAGTTTTATAAAAAATATTCATACAAAAAAGGAACAAAAATTGAAAACGTGTTATTTAAAAAAAATGTCGAACGTTTCTTCAAATATGAGGTTAAGAAAAACAGGAAAAATACCAAAAATTAAAAATACCAAAAATAGTAAAGAGAAAAGCAGAAAACCAGCACACTCTGTTCATCGTTGATGGGCTGGCCCAGTTGGTTGCAGCCTATGCAAAAGGTCCAATGTTTGACGTGGTCATCATTAAATATGCGAAATCACTACTTAAGTTGTACCCCTTCTCCTCCACCTTCTCCGGTTTGACAAATGGCACACTGCATGTGCATCACTTGTCACAACCTGGGAGTTTACCTTTTCTCGTAGACTCGTTTTTCCAAAACATTTTATGTCTGGAACTATGCATCCAAATACTGAACCGTTTTCGCTGTTGGTTTTCTCAGGTTAAGATCTTCGAAATTAGATCCATGTTAATAGGTTTCAACGAACATTTTTTCATGAAAAAACCATAAAACAAAAAATGAGAAAGGAACAAAAACCAAAAACAATGAATACCCTTTAAAAAAAGATTCACGCAAAAAAAAGAATACCAAAAAATGAAAGTAATAAACTAGAGCACAAAAGCATGGTTGTGGTTTTTTTTTTTTACTTTTTTCTTTGGTAGCACAGGCTATGTTTTCCCTTTTTTTTCTTTGGAGGCACAGGTTGTGATTTCCCCTTTTACGAGAAGCATAGTTGTGCTTCTAGCGGAAGCAAATCTGTGCTTTTACATGAAGTAAATTATGCTTCTCGTGAAAGCACATATATTTTCCCCAAGAAGCACAGGAAATCTGTGCTTACGTGAAAAGCAAATATGTGTTTCCTATGAAAGCATAGTTTTTTTCGAGAAACACAATTGTGCATATTGCAAAAGCAAATTTGTGCTTCTCGCGGAAGCATGTCTATGTTACCACACGAAACAAATATGTGCTTCTTGTGGGTGCATATTTTTTCCATGCAAAAAAATATCCATGCCAAGAAAAACTAGGCAAAGACTGAAAATTTGAAAAAACAGAATAAACTGTCTGACCAAAAAACGCGTACAGTGAAATAAAAAAATGAAATCCAAAGATAGCGCCAGCAAGTGACATGTGGCGGCGGTTTAAAGCACCACTTGCTCCCAGGGCACATAAAGTGTCCGTTGGAGGTCCCACATAAAGATAACCCTTGCTTAGTTATTCCCATACAATATGACTTCGCGAGAGAAGAGACGCGCTTGCTCTCTTGCATAGGGAATAGAGCCCACAATTGGCTAGGACATCATGGACCTGGACCGAAAGTCCTCCCTTTAATAGCTTGCTTAAACCCCCAATCCAAAGTTTCGTGACGGAACTGTAAGCTTAAAATAAATTATTGGCCACTGCTATGGATCAACTGACTGATTTTCTTAGCCAGCCGTTCGATCCATCCTCTTAGAGCCATTGGATGGGTCAACGCGTCGCCGCATTGGGAAGCAATGCCGCATGCTCGCAGCAGGAGCCCTCCCATTGCCGGTAGCACAACAAAGCTCCACCGACGGCGTCGGCGATGCTACACTGTAGTGCCTTGTTGGGGAACGTAGTATTTCAAAAAAAATCCTACGATCACGCAAGATCTATCTAGGAGATGCATAGCAACGAGACGGGAGAGTGTGTCCACGCACCCTCGTAGACCGAAAGCGGAAGCGTTTAGTAATGCAGTTGATGTAGTCGAACGTCTTCACGATCCAACCGATCCAAGTACCAAACGTACGGCACCTCCATGTTTAGCACGATGATGTCCCTTGAGCTCTTGATCCAGTTGAGGACGAGGGAGAGTTCCGTCAGCACGACATCATGGAGATGGTGATGAGGATGTTACCGGCGCAAGGCTTCACCTAAGCACTACGACGATATGACTGAGGTGTTAAACTGTGGAGGGGGGCACCGCACACGGCTAAGAGATTGTATGTTGTGCTTTGGGGTGCCCCCCTGCCCACGTATATAAAGGAGGGGGGAGGAGGAGGCTGGCCAAGGAGGGGCGCGCCTATAGGGGGAGTCCAACTAGGATTCCCAATCCTAGTTGGACCCCCCCCCTTCCTTTTCCAAGAGGGGGAAGGAGTAGGAGAGGGAGAAGGAAAGAGGGGGGGGGGGTGCCGCCCCTTCCCTAGTCCAATTCGGACTTGCCATGGGGGGGGGGGCTCCCTTGCGGCCCTCTCTCCTTTCCACTAAGGCCCATGAAGGCCCACTACTTCCCCCGGGGGGGGGGGGTTCCGGTAACCTCCTGGCACTCCGAAAAATACCCGAAACATTCCGGTATCCGAATATAACCTTCCAATATATCAATCTTTACCTCTTGACCATTTTGAGACTCTTCGTCATGTCCGTGATCTCATCCGGGACTCCGAACAATCTTCGGTCATCAAATCACTTAACTCATAATACAAATCGTCATCGAACATTAAGCGCACGGACCCTACGGGTTCGAGAACTATGTAGACATGACCGAGACACATCTGGTCAATAACCAATAGCGGAACCTAGATGCTCATATTGGCTCCTACATATTCTACGAAGATCTTTATCGGTCAAACCGCATAACAACATACGTCATTCCCTTTGTCATCGGTATGTTACTTGCCCGAGATTCGATCGTAGGTATCATCATACCTAGTTCAATCTCGTTACCGACAAGTCTCTTTACTCGTTCCGTAATGCATTATCCCGCAAATAACTCATTAGTCACATTGCTTGCAAGGCTTATAGTGATGTGCATTGCTGAGAGGGCCCAGAGATACCTCTCCAATACTCGGAGTGACAAATCCTAATCTCGATCTATGCCAACTCCACAAACACCATCGGAGACACCTGTAGAGCATCTGTATAATCACCCAGTTACGTTGTGACGTTTGATAGCACACAAAGTGTTCCTCCTGTATTCGGGAGTTGCATAGTCTCATAGTCAGAGGTATATGTATAAGTTATGAAGAAAGCAATAGCAATAAAAACTAAACGATCATTATGCTAAGCTAACGCATGGGTCTTGTCCGTCACATCATTCTCTAATGATGTGACCCCGTTCATCAAATGACAACACATGTCTATGGTTAGGAAACTTAACCATCTTTGATTAATGAGCTAGTCAAGTAGAGGCATACTAGGGACACTCTGTTTTGTCTATGTATTCACACATGTACTAAGTTTCCGGTTAATACAATTCTAGCATAAATAAAAACATTTATCATGATATAAGGAAATATAAATAACAAGTTTATTATTGCCTCTAGGGCATATTTCCATCAGTCTCCCACTTGCACTAGAGTCAATAATCAAGATTACATAGTAATGATTCTAACACCCATGGAGTCTTCGTGCTGATCATGTTTTGCTCGTGAGAGAGGCTTAGTCAATGGGTCTGCAACATTCAGATTCGTATGTATTTTGCAAATCTCTATGTCTCCCTCCTTGACTTGATCGCGGATGGAATTAAAGCGTCTCTTGATGTGTTTGGTTTTCTTGTGAAATCTGGATTCTTTCGCCAAGGCAATTGCTCCAGTATTGTCACAAAAGATTTTCGTTGGACCCAATGCACTAGGTATTACACCTAGATCGGATATGAACTCCTTCATCCAGACTCCTTCACTTGCTGCTTCTGAAGCAGCTATGTACTCCGCTTCACACGTAGATCCCGCCACAACGCTCTTTTTGGAACTGCACCAACTGACAGCTCCACCATTCAATATAAATACATATCCGGTTTGTGACTTAAAGTCATCTGGATCAGTGTCAAAGCTTGCATCAACGTAACCATTTATGACGAGCTCTTTGTCACCTCCATAAACGAGAAACATATCCTTAGTCCTTTTCAGGTATTTCAGGATGTTCTTGACCGCCGTCCAGTGATCCACTCCTGGATTACTTTGGTGCCTGATAGCCCACAAGTATAGGGGATCGCAACAGTTTTCGAGGGTAGAGTATTCAACCCAAATTTATTGATTCGACACAAGGGGAGCCAAAGAATATTGTCAAGTATTAGCAGCTGGGTTGTCAATTCAACCACACCTGAAAGACTTAATATCTGCAGCAAAGTATTTAGTAGCAAAGTAGTATGGAAGTAACGGTAACGGTGGCAAAAGTAACTGTAGCAGTTTTTGTAGCAATCGTAACAGTGGCAATGGAAAAGTAACTAAGCAAAGATCAATATGTGGAAAGCTCGTAGGCAATGGATCAATGATGGATAATTATGTCGGATGCGATTCCTCATGCAATAGTTATAACATAGGGTCACACAGAACTAGCTCCAGTTCATGAATGTAATGTAGGCATGTATTCCGAATATAGTCATACGTGCTTATGGAAAAGGACTTGCATGACATCTTTTGTCCTACCCTCCCGTGGCAGTGGGGTCCTATTGGAAACTAAGGGATATTAAGGCCTCCTTTTAATAGAGTACCGGACCAAAGCATTAACACTTAGTGAATACATGAACTCCTCAAACTACGGTCATCACCGGGAGTGGTCCCGATTATTGTCACTTCGGGGTTGCTGGATCATAACACATAGTAGGTGACTATTGACTTGCAAGATAGGATCAAGAACTCACATCTATTCATGAAAACATAATAGGTTCAGATCTGAAATCATGGCACTCAGGCCCTAGTGACAAGCATTAAGCATAGCAATGTCATAGCAACATCAGTCTCAGAACATAATGGATACTAGGGATCAAACCCTAACAAAACTAACTCGATTACATGGTAAATCTCATCCAACCCATCACCGTCCAGCAAGCCTACGATGGAATTACTCACGCACGACGGTGAGCATCATGAAATTGGTGATGGAGGAAGGTTGATGATGACGATGGCGACGGATTCCCCTCTTCGGAGCCTCAAATGGACTCCAAATCAGCCCTCCCGAGAGAGATTAGGGCTTGGCGGCGGATCCGTATTGTAAAACGTGATGAATCCTTCTCTCTGGTTTTTTTCTCCCCGAACATGAATATATGGAGTTGGAGTTGAGGTCGGTGGGGTCTCAGGGGGCCCACGAGGCAGGGGCGCGCCCCAGGGGGGTGGGCGCGCCCTGCACCCTCGTGGACGGGGTGTGGGCCCCCTGATGCTGATTCTTTTGCCAGTATTTTTTATTATTTCCAAAACGTGTCTCCGTGGATTTTCAGGTTATTCCGAGAAATTTTATTTCTGCACAAAAATAACACCATGGCAATTCTGCTGAAAACAGTGCCAGTCCGGGTTAGTTCCATTCAAATCATGCAAGTTAGAGTCCAAAACAAGGGCAAAAGTGTTTGGAAAAGTAGATACGTTGGAGACGTATCAACTCCCCCAAGCTTAAACCTTTGCTTGTCCTCAAGCAATACAGTTGACAAACTGAAAGTGATAAAGAAAAACTTTTACTAACTCTATATGATCTTGTTGTTGCAAATATGTAAAGCCAGCATTCAAGTTTTTAGCAAAGAGTATGAACTAACCATATTCACAATAACATTTAGGTCTCATGTTTACTCATATCAATGGCATAATCAACTAGCAAGCAATAATAATAAATCTCAGATGACAACACTTTCTCAAAACAATCATAACATGATATAACAAGATGGTATCTCGCTAGCCCTTTCTGAGACCGCAAAACATAAATGCAGAGCACCTCTGAAGATCAAGGACTGACTAGACATTGTAATTTATGGTAAAATAGATCTAGTCACAGTCATACTCAATGTAAATTAATAGCAATGCATGCAAATTACAACGGTGCTCTCCGACTGGTGCTTTTTAATAAGAGGATGATGACTCAACATAAAAGTAAATAGATAAGCCCTTCGCAGAGGGAAGCAGGGATTTGTAGAGGTGCCAGAGCTCGAGTTTTGAAACAGAGATAAATAATATTTTGAGTGGCTTTCTTTCATTGTCAACATAACAACCAAGAGATCTCGATATCTTCCATGCTACACACATTATAGGCAGTTCCCAAACAGAATGATAACATAACAACCAAGAGATCTCGATATCTTCCATGCCACACACATTATAGGCGGTTCCCAAACAGAATGATAAAGTTTATACTCCCCCACCACCAACAAATATCAATCCATGGCTTGTCCGAAACAACGGGTGCCTCCAACTAACAACAATCCTGGGGGAGTTTTGTTTGCAAATATTTTGATTTGAGCATGGGACTGGGCATCTCGGTTACCGGCCATTTTCTTGTGAGTGATGAGCGGAGTCCACTCATCGTGAGAATAACCCACCTAGCATGGAAGATATAGACATCCCTAGTTGATACATGAGCTATTCGAGCATACAAAACAGAATATCATTTGAAGGTTTAGAGTTTGGCACATACAAATTTACTTGGAACGGCAGGTAAATACCGCATATAGGAAGGTATGGTGGACTCATATGGAATAACTTTGGGGTTTATGGAAGTGGATGCACAAGCAGTATTCCCGCTTAGTACAAGTGAAGGCTAGAAAGAGACTGGGAAGCGACCAACTAGAGAGCGACAACAGTCATGAACATGCATTAAGATTAATCAACAATGAGTGCAAGCATGAGTAGGATATAAATCACCATGAACATAAATATCGCGGAGGCTATGTTGATTTTGTTTCAACTACATGCGTGAACATGTGCCAAGTCAAGCCACTCGAATCGTTCAAAGGAGGATACCACCCTATCATACCACATCACAACCATTTTAATAGCATGTTGGCACGCAAGGTAAACCATTATAAACTCCTAGCAATTTAAGCATGCATGAGAAACTATAATCTCTAATTGTCATTGCAAGCATGTTTCATTCATAATAGGCTGAATCAGGAATGATGAACTAATCATATTTACAAAAACAAGATAGGTCGAGTTCATACCAGCTTCTCCCATCTCAATCAGTCCATCATATATCGTCATTATTGCCTTTCACTCGCACGACCGAACGGTGTGGATAATAATAATAGTGCACGTGCATTCGACTAAGCTGGAATCTGCAAGCATTTAATACGAGGGAGAAGACAAGGTAATATGGGCTCTTGGTTAAATCAACAATAATGCATATGAGAGCCACTCAACATTTTCATCATGGTCTTATCCTCTCGGCCCCCAAAGAATAAGAAAAGAAATAAAACTATTTACACGGGAAAGCTCCCAACAAACAAAAGAAGAACGAGAAATCTTTTTGGATTTTCTTTTAATTACTACTACTACAGGTATGGGAAGTAAACTAGCTAAAAGCTACAACTAATTTTTTGGTTTTTCTTAAGATTTTTCAAACACACAAGAAGAAGGCTTAAAACAGAAAATAAACTAGCATGGAAAGTACAATGAAAAAGTATGAGCACCGACAACTGGCATGAGTGTGTGAACATGAATGTAATATCGGTGAGAAATACGTACTCCCCAAGCTTAGGCTTTTGGCCTTAGTTGGTCTAGGCCCACGGCTGGCCTGGCGGATATCCAAAGTTGTAACTGGGGTCGTACTGAGATGCAGCGGCTACTGCCTGACGAGCTGCAGCTTGGAGGCAAGCTTCCTCCGTCCTCCTTTCGTACTCGTTCGCCTCCTCCCTGGTTATAACATATCTCCTTTTTGCCTGAAAGTCAAAGAAAGTAGGAGCAGGGGGAGCAACATGGACAGTGCGACGTCTGTCAAAGATTAGTCGGTACTGGAGGAACTGTTTATTCCTCTCAACAAACTGATGGCGAACCATAGCATTATAATCTAGATAAGCAGGAGGTAACTCCATATCATTTTCATGTATGGGTACATCAAGATAATTAGCTACATGAGTTGCATAAATTCCACCAAACAAACCTCCACTTGTACCGTTAAGATGCAACCTTCGTGCAACAATAGCCCACAAGTTATATTGCTTATGACCTAATACCGCACTCTTGAGGACACAAAGATCTGGAACGCACATGTGACAAGCCTCATCTTTACCGTTAATGCATCTACCTATAAAGAGAGCAGAATAATGTATGGAAGGAAAATGAATGCTCCCTATGGTAGCTTGTGTGATTTCTCTAGATTCCCCCACAGTGATACTAGCAAGAAAGTCTTTATATTCAGATTTGCGAGGTTCTCTAACATTGCCCCACTGCGGGAGTTTACAAGCAGTATTAAAATCTTCTAGGTCCATGGTATATGATTTATCATAAAGATCAAATAAAATAGTATGAGAATTGCGCAAGGATGTGAATTTAAACCTTCTCATGAAGGAATCAGTTAGGTAGTAGTATTGTGGGAACTTATCTGACACGAAGCCCTCAAGATCAGCGTTACACACATACGAGTCAAATGCATCCTTGATGCCTGCTTGGACCATAAACTCCTCTGACGGCCATTCACAAGGCCACACTTGAGCTTCCCTCGGTGGTTCATCATCCGGCTCACGTATCGCGAGCCTTGGTCCTTGCTTCCTTGTGGAACCACCTTGGTACATTTTCCTGAACATTTTCCTCCTTTCTCTGAAAAAATTCTGAAATTTTTAGTGACTCAAAATAAAAGTGAATAAAACTAAACAAGATTGATAGCAACTACTCCCACAAATGCCTAGAGACTATATCATGCATTAGAACTACTTGGGACCATATAAATTTGACATGCAAGCTCAAGAACAGGGTCACCTAAGCAGCAAAAATTTGCAATAAATAAAGCACTAGAACAAAAACTAATTGGACCATTGGAGGAGTGACACACCGAAGAACAATCTCCCCCAACAGTTTTGTGAATGGAGCTTTGAGCAAAGAGATCGAAATCGTAGCAAGATGAGCTAGAACACGGGTTTGAGCTATGGGAGGATTTTTTTCTGGAGGAAGACGAAGTGAGTGGGTGCTGGAATAAGTGGAGGGGGCCCACGAGGCAGGGGGCGTGCCCCTGGGGTGTGGGCGCGCCCTGTGCCCTTGTGGCCAAATGGTGGGGCCCCTGGTGTGTTCTCAGTGCCAGATATTCTTAAATATTCTACAAAAAATCATATTTCATTTTAGGACGTTTGGAGAACTTTTATTTTCGGGGTATTTTTATTGCAAGGATAATTCATAAAATAGACAGAAAATACTATTTTTGCTTTATTTAATCTAAATAACAGAAAGTAAAAGGAGGGTACAGAGAGTTGTGCTTTCTAACTTCATCCACCTCATGCTCATCAAAAGGAATCCACTAATAAGGTTGATCAAGTCTTGTTAACAAACTCTTTCCGAATAACATGAAACCGGAGAATTTTTGAGTAACACTAGGTTACCTCAACTGCGATATGCACATCCCCAACAATAAGAATATCATATTTCTTCTTGACGGTAGGAAGAGGGAATTCAAAACCTCCGATAGTAATCGTTGAAAATTTTCCAATAGAATTGATACTATAGACTTGAGGTTGTTTCCTTGGAAAGTGTACCGTATGCTCATTACCATTAACATGAAAAGTGAAATTGCCTTTGTTGCAATCAATAACAGCCCCTGCAATATTCAAAAAGGGTCTACCAAGGATAATAGACATACTATCGTCCTCGGGAATATCAAGAATAACAAAGTCCGTTAAAATAGTAACGTTTGCAACCACAACAGGCACATCCTCACAAATACCGACAGGTATAGCAGTTGATTTATCGGCCAGTTGCAAAGATATTTCAGTAGGTGTCAACTTATTCAAATCAAGTCTACGATATAAAGAGAGATGCATAACACTAACACTGGCTCCAAGATCACATAAAGCAGTTTTAACATAGTTTCTTTTAATGGAGCATGGTATAGTTGGTACTCCGGGATCTCCTAGTTTCTTTGGTATTCCACCTTTAAAAGTATAATTGGCAAGCATGGTGGAAATTTCAGCTTGCGGTATCTTTCTTTTATTTTTAACAATATCTTTTATATACTTAGCATAAGGATTCATTTTAAGCATATAGTCAAACGCATACACAAAAAGATAGGTCTAATCATTTCAGCAAAGCGCTCAAAATCCTCATCATCCTTTTTCTTGGATGGTTTAGGAGGAAAATGTTGAGGAACGTAGTAACTTCAAATAAATTCCTATGAACTCGCAAGATCATGGTGATGCATAGCAACGAGAGGGGAGAGTGTTGTCCATGTACCCTCGTAGACCGAAAGCGGAAGCGTTAGCACAACGCGGTTGATGTAGTCGTACGTCTTCACGATCCGACCGATCAAGTACCGAACGCACGGCACCTCCGAGTTCAGCACACGTTCAGCCCGATGACGTCCCTCGAACTCCTATCCAGCCGAGTGTTGAGGGAGAGTTTCGTCAGCACGACGGCGTGGTGACGATGATGATGTTCTACTGACACAGGGCTTCGCCTAAGCACCGCTACAATATTATCGAGGTGGAATATGGTGGAGGGGGGCACCGCACACGACTAAAAGATCAAACAATCAATTGTTGTTTCTCTAGGGTGCCCTCCTGCCCCCGTATATAAAGGAGCAAGGGGGGAGGTGCGGCCGGCCAGGAGGGGGCGCGCCCGGTGGGAGTCCACCGGGAGTAGGACTCCCTCCCTTTTCCTTGTTGGTTTAGGAGTGGAGGGGGAAAGAGGTGGAGGAGAAGAAGGAAAAGGGGGGGGGGGCGCCTCTCCTTGTCCTATTCGGACTAGGGGGGAGGGGCGCGCGGCCCTTGCCCTGGCCGCCTCTCCTCTTCTCCACTAAGGCCCACAATGGCCCATTAACCCCCGGGGGGTTCCGGTAACCCCTCCGGTACTCCGGTAAAATCCAGATTTCACCCGGAACACTTTCGATACCCAAATATAGGCTTCCAATATATCAATCTTCATGTCTCGACCATTTCGAGACTCCTCGTCATGTCCGTGATCACATCCGGGACTTCGAACAACCTTCGGTACATCAAAACATATAAACTCATAATATAACTGTCATCGAAACGTTAAGCGTGCGGACCCTACGGGTTCGAGAACTATGTAGACATACCGAGACACGTCTCCAGTCAATAACCAATAGCGGAACCTGGATGCTCATATTGGCTCCCACATATTCTACGAAGATCTTTATCGGTCAGACCGCATAACAACATACGTTGTTCCCTTTGTCATCGGTATGTTACTTGCCCGAGATTCGATCGTCGGTATCTCAATACCTAGTTCAATCTCGTTACCGGCAAGTCTCTTTATTCGTTCTGTAATACATCATCCCGCAACTAACTCATTAGTTGCAATGCTTGCAAGGCTTAAGTGATGTGCATTACCGAGAGGGCCCAGAGATACCTCTCCGACAATCGGAGTGACAAATCCTAATCTCGAAATACGCCAACCCAACAAGTACCTTAGGAGACACCTATAGAGCACCTTTATAATCACCCAGTTACGTTGTGACATTTGGTAGCACACAAAGTGTTCCTCCGGTAAACGGGAGTTGCATAATCTCATAGTCAAAGGAACATGTATAAGTCATGAAGAAAGCAATAGCAACATACTAAACGATCGAGTGCAGTGGTCGGAATTGGTCAAGTCAATCACATCATTCTCCTAATGATGTGATCCCGTTAATCAAATGACAACTCATGTCAATGGCTAGGAAACATAACCATCTTTGATCAACGAGCTAGTCAACTAGAGGCATACTAGTGACACTCTGTTTGTCTATGTATTCACACAAGTATTATGTTTCCGGTTAATACAATTCTAGCATGAATAATAAACATTTATCATGAAATAAGGAAATAAATAATAACTTTATTATAGCCTCTAGGGCATATTTCCTTCAATCTCCCACTTGCAGTAGAGTCAATAATCTAGATTACACAGTAATGATTCTAACACCCATGGAGCCTTGGTGCTGATCATGTTTTGCACGTGGAAGAGGCTTAGTCAACGGGTCTGCAACATTCAGATCCGTATGTATCTTGCAAATTTCTATGTCTCCCACCTGGACTAGATCCCAGATGGAATTGAAGCATCTCTTGATGTGCTTGGTTCTCTTGTGAAATCTGGATTCCTTCGCCAAGGCAATTGCACCAGTATTGTCACAAAAGATTTTCATTGGACCCGATGCACTAGGTATGACACCTAGATCGAATATGAACTCCTTCATCCAGACTCCTTCATTTGCTGCTTCCGAAGCAGCTTTGTACTCCGCTTCACACGTAGATCCCGCCATGATGCTTTGTTTAGAACTGCACCAACTGACAGCTCCACCGTTCAATGTAAACACGTATCCGGTTTGTGATTTAGAATCGTCCGGATCAGTGTCAAAGCTTGCATCGACGTAACCATTTACGACTAGCTCTTTGTCACCTCCATAAATGAGAAACATATCCTTAGTCCTTTTTAGGTATTTCAGGATGTTCTTGACCGTTGTCCAGTGATCCACTCCTGGATTACTCTGGTACCTCCCTGCTAGACTTATAGCAAGGCACACATCAGGTCTGGTACACAACATTGCATACATGATAGAGCCTATGGCTGAAGCATAGGGAACATCTTTCATCTTCTCTCTATCTTCTGCAGTGGTCGGGCATTGAGTCTTACTCAATTTCACACCTTGTAACACAGGCAAGAACCCTTTCTTTTCTTGATCCATTTTGAACTTCTTCAAAACTTTTTCAAGGTATGTGCTTTGTGAAAGTCCAATTAAGCGTCTTGATCTATCTCTATTGATCTTGATGCCCAATATATAAGCAGCTTCACCGAGGTCCTTCATTGAAAAACTCTTATTCAAGTATCCCTTTATGCTATCCAAAAATTCTATATCATTTTCAATCAACAATATGTCATCCACATATAATATCAGAAATGCTACAGAGATCCCACTCACTTTCTTGTAATACAGGCTTCTCCAAAAGTCTGTACAAAACCAAATGCTTTGATCACACTATCAAAGCGTTTATTCCAACTCCGAGAGGCTTGCACTAGTCCATAAATGGATCGCTGGAGCTTGCACACTTTGTTAGCTCCCTTTGGATCGACAAAACCTTCTGGTTGCATCATATACAACTCTTCTTCCAGAAATCCATTCAGGAATGCAGTTTTGACATCCATTTGCAAAATTTCATAATCATAAAATGCAGCAATTTCTAACATTATTCGGACAGACTTAAGCATCGCTATGGGCGAGAAGGTCTCATCATAGTCAATCCCTTGAACTTGTCGAAAACCTTTCACAACAAGTCGAGCTTTGTAGACAGTAACATTAAGATCAGCGTCGGTCTTCTTCTTGAAGATCCATTTATTCTCAATGGCTTGCCGATCATTGGGCAAGTCAACCAAAGTCCAAACTTTGTTCTCATACATGGATCCCATCTCAGATTTCATGGCCTCAAGCCATTTTGCGGAATCTGGGCTCATCATCGCTTCTTCATAGTTAGTAGGTTCGTCATGGTCTAGTAACATAACCTCCAGAACAGGATTACCGTACCACTCTGGTGCGGATCTTACTCTGGTTGACCTACGAGGTTCAGTAATAACTTGATCTGAAGTTCCATGATCATCATCATTTACTTCCTCATTAATTGGTGTAGGCGTCACAGGAACTGGCTTCTGTGATGAACTACTTTCCAATAAGGGAGCACGTACAGTTACCTCATCAAGTTCTACTTTCCTCCCACTCACTTCTTTCGAGAGAAACTCCTTCTCTAGAAAGGATCCATTCTTCGCAACGAATGTCTTTCCTTCGGATCTGTGATAGAAGGTGTACCCAAAAGTTTCCTTTGGGTATCCTATGAAGACACATTTCTCCGATTTGGATTCGAGCTTATCAGGTTGAAGCTTTTTCACATAAGCATCGCAGCCCCAAACTTTAAGAAACGACAACTTTGGTTTCTTGCCAAACCATAGTTCATAAGGCGTCGTCTCAACGGATTTCGATGGTGCCCTATTTAACGTGAATGCAGCCGTCTCTAAAGCATAACCCCAAAATGATAGCGGTAAATCAGTAAGAGACATCATAGATCGCACCATATCTAGTAAAGTACGATTACGACGTTCGGACACACCATTACGCTGTGGTGTTCCGGGTGGCGTGAGTTGCGAAACTATTCCGCATTGTTTCAAATGTAGACCAAACTCGTAACTCAAATATTCTCCTCCATGATCTGATTGTAGAAACTTTATTTTCTTGTTACGATGATTTTCAACTTCACTCTAAAATTCTTTGAACTTTTCAAATGTTTCAGACTTATGTTTCATTAAGTAGATATACCCATATCTGCTCATATCATCTGTGAAGGTGAGAAAATAACGATATCCGCCACGAGCCTCAATATTCATCGGACCACATACATCTGTATGTATGATTTCCAACAAATATATTGCTCTCTCCATAGTTCCGGAGAACGGCATTTTAGTCATCTTGCCCATGAGGCACGGTTCGCAAGTACCAAGTGATTCATAATCAAGTGTTCCAAAAGTCCATCAGTATGGAGTTTCTTCATGCGCTTTACACTGATATGACCTAAACGGCAGTGCCACAAATAAGTTGCACTATCATTATCAACTTTGCATCTTTTGGCTTCAACATTATGAATATGTGTGTCACTACTATCGAGATTTATCAAAAATAGACCACTCTTCAAGGGTGCATGACCATAAAAGATATTACTCATATAAATAGAACAACCATTATTCTCTTATTTAAATGAATAACTGTCTCGCATCAAACAAGATCTTGATATAATGTTCATGCTCAATGCTGGCACCAAATAACGATTATTTAGGTCTAATACTAATCCCGAAGGAAGATGTAGAGGTAGCGTGCCGACGGCGATCACATCGACTTTGGAACCGTTTCCCACGCGCATCGTCACCTCGTCCTTGGCGGTGTTCGCTAATCAGTAGTCCTCATTACGAGTTGCAAATATTAGCAATGAACCAGTATCAAATACCCAGGTGCTACTGCGAGCTCTAGTAAGGTACACATCAATAACATGTATATCACATATACCTTTGTTCACCTTGCCATCCTTCTTATCCGCCAAATACTTGGGGCAGTTCCGCTTCTAGTGACCAGTCTGCTTGCAGTAGAAGCACTCGGTCTCAGGCTTAGGTCCAGACTTGGGTTTCTTCTCTTGAGCAGCAACTTGCTTGCTGTTCTTCTTGAAGTTCCCCTTCTTCCCTTTGCCCTTTTTCTTGAAACTGGTGGTCTTATTGACCATCAACACTTGATGCTCCTTCTTGATTTCTACCTCCGCATCCTTTAGCATTGCGAAGAGCACGTGAATCGTCTTATCCATCCCTTGCATGTTATAGTTCATCACGAAGCTCTTGTAGCTTGGTGGCAGTGATTGAAGAATTTTGTCAATGACGCTATCATCCGGAAGATTAACTCCCAGTTGAATCAAGTGATTATTATACCCAGACATTTTGAGTATATGCTCACTGACAGAACTATTCTCCTCCATCTTGCAGCTGTAGAACTTATTGGAGACTTCATATCTCTCAATCCGGGCATTTGCTTGAAATATTAACTTCAACTCCTGGAACATCTCATATGCTCCATGACGTTCAAAATGTCGTTGAAGTCCCGGTTCTAAGCCGTAAAGCATGGCACATTGAACTATCGAGTAGTCATCGCTTTGCTCGCCAGACGTTCTTAACGTCGTTAATTGCATCAAGAAGCGGGTTCGCACCGGCGGTGCTTCCAGACGTAATTCTTACGTGCAGCAATGAGGATAATCCTCAAGTTACGGACCCAGTCCGTGTAATTGCTACCATCATCTTTCAACTTTGCTTTCTCAAGGAACAATTAAAATTCAATGGAACAAAGACGGGCCATCTATCTACAATCAACATAGACAAGCAAGATACTATCAGTACTAAGTTCATGATAAATTTAAGTTCAATTAATCATATTTCTTAAGAACTCCCACTTAGATAGATATCTCTCTAATCCTCTAAGTGATCACGTGATCCAAATCAACTAAACCATAACCGATCATCACGTGAAATAGAGTAGCTTTCAATGGTGAACATCACTATGTTGATCATATCTACTATATGACTCACGCTCGACCATTCAGTCTCAGTGTTCCGAGGCCATATCTGCATATGCTAGGCTCGTCAAGTTTAACTTGAGTATTCTGCGTGTGCAAAACTGGCTTGCACCCGTTGTAGATGGACGTAGAGCTTATCACACCCGATCATCACGTGGTGTCTGGGCATGACGAACTTTGGAAATGGTGCATACTCAGGGAGAACACTTTTATCTTGAAATTTAGTGAGAGATCATCTTATAATGCTACCGTCAATCAAAGCAAGATAAGATGTGTCAGTGTCAAAACCGGCGGATCTCGGGTAGGGGGTCCCGAACTATGCGTCTAAGGCGGATGGTAACAGAAGGCAGGGGACACGATGTTTACCCAGGTTCGGGCCCTCTCTATGGAGCTAATACCCTACTTCCTTCTTGATTGATCTTGATGATATGAGTATTACAAGAGTTGATCTACCACGAGATCTTTGAGGCTAAACCCTAGAAGCTAGCCTATGGTATGATTGTTGTTGTCCTATGGACTAAACCCTCCGGTTTATATAGACACCGGAGGGGGCTAGGGTTACATAGAGTCGGTTACAATGGGAGGAGATCTACATATCTGTATCACCAAGCTTGCCTTCCACGCCAAGGAGAGTCCCATCCGGACACGAGATGAAGTATTCAATCTTGTATCTTCATAGTCCAACAGTCCGGCCAAAGGATATAGTCCGGCTGTCCGAATACCTTCTAATCCGGGACTCCCTCAGTAGCCCCTGAACCAGGCTTCAATGACGATGAGTCCGGCGCGCAGTTTGTCTTCGGCATTGCAAGGCGGGTTCCTTCTCCGAATACTCTATAGAAGATTTTTGAACACAAGGATAGTGTCCGGCTCTGCAAAACAAGTTCCACATACCACCGTAGAGAGAATAATATTTCCGATCTGCTAACATATTTGATATCATGACATCATACCATGGCCCAGTTATTATCGAACCGTTTTTCTCAACCTGCCTGGGCGCATATTGCGAGGCGGTTTCTTTGGGATGTCATGTCGAAGCAGAGATTGTGTCCCCTTATCGCGGGATTCTCATCAATACAGGCGTGGGTAACCCAATCGTGCCCGTCGGTATGACTCCTCGATTATAGGCAAGTCCCAGACGGTTACAAGGAGGACACTTAGTATTCACCCTCTTTATAAAGAGACCAAGGCCTATTCTTTTTTATTCCTCGAGCTCAATCGAATCCTTCCCCCGCCTCGAGTTCCAACACCCAAAGCTCAGGTCAGGCGCTTCGGACCTTCAGCCATGTCTGAATCCAACCTTCAAGGTCGGTGGATGCCCTCCTCCGCCATGGAGGAAGACGTCAAAAAGTTAAGAGAGGCCAGGTTTCTGACCGGCGAGATCGTGCACCGGCTGCCTGCACGAGGGCAGGTCATTCCTACTCCCAAATCCGGCGAGAGCGTCGTGTTCATATCTCACTTCCTTCGAGGGCTAGGCCTCGCTCTGGATCCCTTCGTGAGGGGGCTCATGTTCTATTACGGGCTGGATTTCCATGATTTGGCTCCGGATTCTATCCTCCACATCTCGTCTTTAATCGTCGTGTGCGAAGCTTTCCTCCGCATCACCCCTCACTTCGGCCTGTGGCTCAAGACCTTCCAAGTGGAGGCGAAGATGATCGAGGGTAGACACGCGGAGTGCGGAGGTGCCGTAATAAGAAAAAGTGCTGATGCCCGATGGCCCGAGGGTTCTTTCCAGGAGGTGTCCATCTTATGGCAACAAGAGTGGTTTTATGTCACAGCTCCCAGGGGTACCAAATGGGTGGCTCCCCCTGCCTTTCGCTCGGGCTCCCCTCCATGACTAATGTCATGGATCAACAAGGGACTGGACTGGGGGCCAGTAAAGGATGTGCCCATGCTACAGAGCCGCATCCGAGATCTCCTCGAAAGAGATATCGGTCTGGTCACCGTAACGCAAGTGATGTTGCTTCGTCGAATCCTGCCCTGCAAACGTCGTCCCTTCCGCCTGTGGGAGTTCAACCCGGAGGGACCGCGAGCTATCCAGCACTTCCTCGGCATGACGCTCGAGGAGATGTACGAATTGTACTTCGGACCACAAGTAATGTGTCCGGATACCACCGAGGACGCGGTTCTAAGCTGCAATCGTCCAAACACCCAAGTAAGTCGTCCTGTGGCCGAACACGTTGTATTTTTATTCATCACAACATTATTCTGAAAAATCTCTCTTTGACCAGGATTGGATAGCAAGGGCGAAGATGATCAGGTGTCCGGCCCCCTCCCCGAGGTCTCACCAGATCCAGTACTAGCCAGGATGTTGGAGCTCGCGCCTTACCAAGTTCCCTCAGGAGAAGATAAAGGTGGGAAGAAAGAGGCTAACGCCTCCGCGAAGGAGGATAACCGGGGGGAAGAAGCCAAAGTTCCCTCTCCCCAGGGAAGGAAGAGGAGCGCCTCTGAAGGCCCGGAGACAATAGTCTCCAAACGGGGGAAGAAATCTTCGCCAGAGGGTCCTGCCCCAGGGGATACCCCGACCGCACAATGCCCGCAAGGGGCTCAGCCCTCCACCGAGCTGTAAGTAAAAAAGGGGTTTAATAGCAAAAAACATCCCACTTTGCCTTTGAGGAGAATAACCGAAACATTTATCTTGTAGTCCGGATCGTAGCCCTTCTCGGCAGAGTTCGTCTTCGGGGGATCTTCTTCCGGAGATGATGGAGAGCGAAACGCCTCCCCATATCATCCCGCCTTACGAGGCGGGCGACCCCGAGGTGTCGTCTCGGAGGGTCTCTCCCGATCCGGCAAGGCCAGAGGGTAATCCTTTGGCCACCCGAAGTCTTCAGTATCCGGCTCTTGAAGAGAGCAACCGGAAGAGTCCGGCTCCGCCTGTTATGCGGTCGGACACACTGAAGGATCAGCTAGAGCAGGCGGCTATCTCAGAAGCACATCGTGCGCTAATGGGCGCGGTGGTTGAGAGGATTTTATTCGCCGAAAGCGGGTTGTATGAAGCCTTTATGAGTCTGCTAAGAGGTTTTGAGGTACGTGAAATAGTGTGTATTTTTTACAGTATCGCACATGTTTTTAGATGTGCCCTGTGCAGATAGTAGCCCCTGATACCGTCGAGAACGGCGGCAAATAGAGGATCATAGTCCCAGGTAACAATCCGGCCGTCTTCATGTGCAGGTGGCGGGAGGTCCGGTGGCTAGCCGGACTTGTGAGGTTGCCGAGCTAAAGCGGCAACTTGACGCGGCAGATGCCGACATCGTGCTTGTCAACAAACGGCTTGACGAGGCGCAGGGTATGTAATTTCTCCGATGATCGACATATAGTAAGAGGAGCATTATGCCAGTATCTTTAACATGTTTTGACTGCAGATGGAGCTGCGGCAGTGGAGACCCTTCGGGCGGAACTTGCTCGAGCCAAAGAACAAGCCAGGAAAAGCGATGCGGCCGCTCTAAAGGCGGTCGAGGAGATGAGAGCCGAACAGGCCGCTCATCGCCGAAGCAAGAAAGAAATAGCCAAGATGGCTGTGGATTTGAAGAACGCCGCCGACCGTTACGAGCTTCTCAAAAAAGAAGATCGAGCGAAGATGACTGACCTGGAAAAGGCCACTGCGGCGGCCAAGGACGCCCGCTCTACAATTAGAGCGATGAAGGAGGAGCTGCGTCACACCGGGGATATCGCGGCTGGCAAGCCTTTTATGCTGCGGATGAAGTTTGTAGATCCTAAGTATGCTCCTCTTGATCGGATGTGGAGCTCCGCAGACGATTATCTTGATTTGGTAGTGAGTGCCGCAGATGCGGCCGAATACTTCAAGGATCAAAAGGGTCACGAAGTGGAGAAGCTATTCTGGTCACAATTTAATGCTCCAGCGCGTCCGCTCCCGCTGAATGAACGGATGGCCGAATGGGCCGAGCTCCATAGGTTGTCCGGGCTCGCCATGAGGTCTGTCGTGGATCATTTGTGGCCGGAGGGGCCAAGGCCAAACAGTTATTCCAGTCTGGTGCAGCAGTTCCTTGGTGCTATGTCGCGGATCAACGCTATGAAGAAGTTGGCGTGCATCAAGGGTGCGCGGATGGCGCTTGCCCGTGTTAAAACATACTGGGCAGAGATGGAGGCCGCCGTGATTGCAAACCCGAGTTCGGCCATTGGCCGAGTGGCTGCCGAGCACTACTTTGACGAAGTCCTTGAAGGTGCTCGTTCAATACAAGCTCAGTGCTCGAAGAATATTATGTTCTAAGGACATGTATACCCATTGAAAAACAATGTTTTGCTTAATTGTAAAGGTTATGTTTATACTTTTGCCTAAAAGTGTTATGGTGCCTCCTGTGCGGCCGTTTATGTATATATGTATATAACCTGACAGTTTGCAGTCGTCGGCTTCAGCCCCCACGCATATAATGCGGGGGTGTTCGCTGAAGACGCATGTTCACACTTGATCCAACGTCTTGGTCCATGAAGGAGGTGATAGCGCAGCGAACAAGGCAATCGGACTATATTGCTTTAACACTTTCACTTAGCCAGCCCCTGGTGGCTCCGCGCTCATCCGAATACGGGGCGCGGTCATGCCTAGCTAGGAAACGGCCCTTCGTTAAGGCGGAGGAATCCCGAAGATTCCGATAGGTCATCGAGTGGTTGACGGTCTCGCTTTATCATGACGGTGGCGGCTTTCATCGAGGTGCTCGTCCTGCCAGCAGGCACAATCACAATAGTTCTCCTGGTGCCATCTTAGCCGATAGAGTGGAACGTAAGGTAACAAAACACAGGAGCCGGGCAAACCCAACATTTGACCAAAGACATGATTCGGAGCTGATGCATATAAGGCCAAACTCGTGACGCCGAACACTCCCTAAGGTATTCGGTCTTTGTAGTATATACCGGGATAAACCATGCCCTTGGTAATGAGCCCCTAGTGTCCGGGTACGTGCAATATCCTGACATGGCCACATGCCAAGAACGCCAGCATCCTTCTCAGTTATATTGAGAATCCGGAGGATGTGAACAACGAAAGACAGTAAAAAAGGTTGACGAGGTTCTTAATCTAAAGAGAAACCTTTCAACGGGTCCTCGCTGACGCGTCTGCGCTCAGGTGTCCGTTGTGCCGTATCCTGACGGGTGTATACGATTGTCATCTGTAAAAGAGAGGAACTTAGTTGAAAGTCGTCGTGCAAAAAATTGTTATTATGAATAAACCGTATTAAAAGTAAAGATCGGTAAAATTTAGCCGTATTAACGCTAGGAAGCCCCTGGTACTGCCTGGGAGGGTGTAACCATTAAACCAATCTCAAGTATATCCAATGATTATCTGGACCCGTCGAACCGTGTCCGTGGTCTTAACGACCAGTCATCTGTTCTGGTTGGTGAGGCCGTCTAGTGTTCGTCTGTTAAAGCAGTCGTACATTTTTCTGCGCGAAAGAAGCGCTCAACATTTCCATTTACTATGATGATGCCACGCGGACCGGGCATTTTAAGCTTGAGTAAAGCATAATGCGGTATTGCATTAAAACGAGCGAAAACCTCTCGTCCGAGTAGTGCATGATAGCCACTTCGGAATGGAGCAATGTTGAAGGTTAACCTTTCGCTTCGGAAGTTGTCGGGCGAGCCGAACACAACCTCTAGTACTAGAGAGCCCGTGTAGCGGTCCTCTGTGCCTGGTAGTACTCCCTTGAAGGTAGTATTACTGTGGCTGACTTTTATTTGGTTTATCCCCATTTTGCGGATGGTGTCCTGATATATTAGATTTAGACTACTGCCGCCGTCCATAAGGACTCGTGTGAGATGGTATCCGTTTATTATCGGGTCCAGCACCAAGGCGGTTGATCCTTCATGCCGGATACCTATTAGGTGATCCCGGTGATCAAAAGTGACCGGGCAGGCCAACCAGGGGTAGAACTCAGGGGTGACGGGCTCTATGGCTTGTGTATTTCGGAGGGCATATTTGCCTATCCTCTTTGTCACGTGGATAACATTTACTATTTTGACTTCTGGTGGGAATTTTTTCTGCCCCCCAGTGTCTTGCTGGCGAGGCGCATCATCGTCCTCGCTCGGAGTGTCCTCCCTCTTGTGTTCGGCGTTTAGCTTGCCAGCCTGCTTGAAGACCCAGCATTCTCTGTGGGTATGATTTGCATGTTTATCGGGGGTGCCGTGTATCTGACATGGTTTGTCTAGGATCTTGTTTAGGCTATTCGGACCATCTCTGTTGCCTTTGAAGGGCTTTTTTCGCTGACCAGGTCGAGAGCCCCTGAATCCGGCGTTTACCGCTGTGTTAGATGGGCTGTCTTCTTTATTCCAGCGCTTGTTTTTACTGTGTCGCGGCTTTCCATTGCCGTCCCTGACTTCGGATGTGCTTGGGTTGCTGGTGCTACTTTGGGCTAACCAGCTGTCCTCGCCCGCGCAAAAGCGGGTCATGAGGCTTGTTAGAGTTGCCATTGTTCTCGGCTTTTCTTGGCCGAGGTGTCTGGCAAGCCATTCGTCTCGGACGCTGTGTTTGAAATCTTCTAAGGCTTCAGCGTCCGGACAATCGACAATTTGGTTCTTCTTAGAGAGAAACTTGTTCCAAAGCTTTCGGGCTGATTCTCCGGGCTGTTGAATTATATGACTTAAATCGTCAGCGTCCGGAGGCGTGACATAAGTCCCATGAAAATTAGCCTGGAAAGCTTCCTCGAGCTCCTCCTAACTTCCAATGGAGTTTTCGAGGAGGCTTTTCAGCCAGTGCCGAGCTGGTCCTTTGAGCTTGAGGGGGAAGTATTTGATGGCATGGAGATCGTCTCCGCGAGCCATATGAATATGGAGGATGAAGTCCTCGATCCAGACCCCTGGGTATGTGGTTTCGTCGTACGCTTCTATGTTCACTGGTTTGAATTCTTCTGGGAATTCATGGTCTAGTACCTCGTCGGTGAAACACAGGGGGTGTGCGGCACCCCTATACTTGGCTGTGCCATGGCGTTCAGACGGTTGTGGTATTTGGTGTTTGCTGGGTGCTGGAGTGCATTTCCTTGATCCGTAGATGGATCTGGTTGCGCCGGCCTTTTGACGCGAGTCTTTGCGTGAATCGCGTACTGACTTGTGTGCGGCCTCGTTGGCCACTCTATCGCAGCCGCGGGGTCGTCGATCCGATCAGCCGGCGGTTTTATTTTTTGACCGCGGGGGCTCTAAGGCCTCGTCGTCGAATTCAGGCAACATCTTTCGCTTTGGGTAGCTCTTCGTGTGACGATTATCACCATACGTTTCTGCCGTATCAAGCACTTTGTGCCATCTACTGTTGAGTGTGTGTTGTGCGGCCTTAAGCCTTTGTTTCTGCTTCTCCAGACTTCTTGCAGTGTCGATAAGCCTTTCTTGCTCTAGCTGCCTTTCCGGGATGATGCGTTCGTCGTCATCCGGACTGTTCTCTTCGTCGGAGACGGGTTGATTGTCTTGACGTTCGGCGTCGCCCTGTTCGGACAGCGGCTCCGTACTTTGTTCGTCCGCTGGCTCGCCCTACTCTGCCGCTGGGTCTATTTGGTCGTCGTTTCCTCCGAAGTCGACCGGGGTATTGTTTATTTTTGCGCTGTTATCGCTGTTTTTGCCGAGGCGGGATTTGGGGCGGCGCTTACGGCGCCGCTTTGATTGCTTCTCAAGGGAGCTATCTTTCTTCAGTTCCCCGTCCTCATTTTCTTTGGGTGTATCCAGCATGTATATGTCATGTGATGAAGTAGTGGTCCAGCATCCTGTTGGCGGTGGCTCCTGTTCGTCTCCTGCATTGGTGTCCATACCATCGATGTCTTCAGAGTCGTAATCGAGCATGTCGGTTAAATCCTCGACAGTGGCTACTAAGTGGGTGGTGGGTGGGGCGTGAATTTCTTCGTCGTCCGCATCCCATTCTAGCCGGAAATAGTTCGGCCAAGGTTCTCCTGACAAAGAGAGACTTTAACGAGTTCAGTACATCGCCAAAGGGCGAGTGCTGAAAAATATCCGCGGAGGTGAACTCCATGACCGGCGCCCAGTCGGATTCGACTGGCACGGGCGTAAGCGGTTCAGAGTCCGTGGCCGGAGACGAGTCTATAGGTTCGGCATCACGGCTCTCATAAGGGGTAGTGTCAGTATCCGGCTCTATCGCCGCTGAGAGTGCGGCCTCCATGGCGGGGTCTATCCGCCCATCCTCGGATGGCGCAATCTTCTCCGGATTGAAGGCCGGAGTTGTTGCTGGTGCGATCTGAAAGCCGTCCGACGACAGAGCTAAATCATGCTCGTCGTGATCGTGCGGCGCACCTGGCATGGGCTCGAATCCGTCGGAGATCAAGTCTCCGTGGATGTCGGCCGTGTAGTTCAAATTTCTGAACCTGACCTGGTGGCCAGGGGGGTAGCTCCCGATCTGCTCCAGATGGCCAAATGAGTTGGCCCGCAGTGCGAAGCCGCCGAATACGAAGATTTGTCCGGGGAGGAAGACCTCACCCTGGACCGCATCGTTACCGATGATCGAAGGAGCCATCAGGCCTTATGGTGACGACACAGTGGAACTCTCAATGGAAGCACCAATGTCGGTGTCAAAACCGGCGGATCTCGGGTAGGGGGTCCCGAACTGTGCGTCTAAGGTGGATGGTAACAGGAGGCAGGGGACACGATGTTTACCCAGGTTCGGGCCCTCTCTATGGAGATAATACCCTACTTCCTGCTTGATTGATCTTGATGATATGAGTATTACAAGAGTTGATCTACCACGAGATCTTTGAGGCTAAACCCTAGAAGCTAGCCTATGGTATGATTGTTGTTGTCCTATGGACTAAACCCTCCGGTTTATATAGACACCGGAGGGGGCTAGGGTTACATAGATTCGGTTACAATGGGAGGAGATCTACATATCTGTATCGCCAAGCTTGCCTTCCACGCCAAGGAGAGTCCCATCCGGACACGAGACGAAGTCTTCAATCTTGTATCTTCATAGTCCAACAGTCCGGCCAAAGGATATAGTCCGGCTGTCCGGATACCCCCTAATCCGGGACTCCCTCAAGATGCATAAAAGATAAACATCACATGCAATCAATATAAGAGATATGATATGGCCATCATCATCTCGTGCTTGTGATCTCCATCTCCGAAGCACCGTCATGATCACCATCGTCACCGGCGCGACACATTGATCTCCATCGTAGCATCGTTGTCGTCTCGCCAATCTTATGCTTCTACGACTATCGCTACCGCTTAGTGATAAAGTAAAGCATTACATGGCGATTGCATTGCATACAATAAAGCGACAATGATATGGCTCATGCCAGTTGCTGATAACTCGGTTACAAAACATGATCATCTCATACAACAAAATTTAGCATCATGTCTTGACCATATCACATCACAACATGCCCTGCAAAAACAAGTTAGATGTCCTCTACTTTGTTGTTGCAAGTTTTACGTGGCTGCTACTGGGCTTAGCAAGAACCGTTCTTACCTATGCATCAAAACCACAACAATAGTTTGTCAAGTTGGTGTTGTTTTAACCTTCGCAAGGACCAGGCGTAGCCACACTCGGTTCAACTAAAGTTGGAGAAACTGACACCCGCTAGCCACCTGTGTGCAAAGCACGTCGGTAGAACCAGTCTCGCGTAAGCATACACGTAATGTCGGTCCGGGCCGCTTCATCCAACAATACCGCCGAACCAAAGTATGACATGCTGGTAAGAAGTATGACTTATATCGCCCACAACTCACTTGTGTTCTACTCGTGCATATAACATCAACGCATAAAACCTGGCTCGGATGCCACTGTTAAGGAACGTAGTAATTTCAAAAAAAATCCTACGCACACGCAAGATCATGGTGATGCATAGCAACGAGAGGGGAGAGTGTTGTCCATGTACCCTCGTAGACCGAAAGCGGAAGCGTTAGCACAATGCGGTTGATGTAGTCGTACGTCTTCACGATCTGACTGATAAAGTACTGAACGCATGGCACCTCCGAGTTCAGCACACGTTCAGCCCGATGACGTCCCTCGAACTCCGATCCAGCCGAGTGTTGAGGGAGAGTTTCGTCAGCACGACGGCATGGTGACGATGATGATGTTCTACTGACACAGGGCTTCGCCTAAGCACCGCTATAGAATTATCGAGGTGGACTACGGTGGAGGGGGGCACCGCACACGACTAAAAGATCAAACGATCAATTGTTGTGTCTCTAGGGTGTCCCCTGCCCCCGTACATAAAGGAGCAAGGGGGGAGGTGCGGCCGGCTAGGAGGGGGTGCGCCAGGAGGAGTCCTACTCCCACCGGAAGTAGGACTCCCTCCCTTGTCCTTGTTGGATTAGGAGTGGAGGGGGAAAGAGGTGGAGGAGAGAAGAAAAGGGGGGCGCCGCCTCTCCTGTCCTATTCGGACTAGGGGAGGCGCGGCCCTTGCCCTGGCCGCCTCTCCTCTTCTCCACTAAGGCCCACTATGGCCCATTAACCCCCGGGGGTTCCGGTAACCCCTCCGGTACTCCGGTAAAATCCCGATTTCACCCGAAACACTTCCGATATCCAAATATAGGCTTCCAATATATCAATCTTTATCTCTCGACCATTTCACTATCAAGAACATACTTTCGAGGACTATCATTTTCAGCAAGCTCACGAAACATGTCTTTATCTCCGGTCATGTGATCGGTACATCCACTGTCAAGAACCCATTCCTTTCCTCCTGACACATATCCCCGAAGATTTGCCATAAAACCAAAGTGTCTCATTGCATCATCAAGATCGAAGTCACTATCATCATCCTCATCATAGTATCCATGTTCAACATCGTCATGTGGTGGATCAAGTCCTAGAGAGGGTAATTCGTTAGAGTGAGTTTGACAATGATCTTGCTTATGAATTCTTATAGCTTTAGAAATAATATCACCAATAATTCCAACATCTCCTTTGGCACGCATAAGGTCGGTGAGTTCAAATAGACAATCACCATACATAGGATCACTAGTATTCATCTTACTCAAGGCAATAGACTTATAGAGAATCTCATCTAGATTTTTCAAGGAATAATTTGGAAAGCGTTCCTCAAGAAATTTCCATATAGTGTAGGCACGCTCAAGAGTAGGCAAGATTCTAATCAAGTTTCTAGGCAATCCTCTAGTGATAAGATTAACAGTTCTAAGATTTCTAGTCATGTCAATAGATTCATCAAGGGTAGGATGCATAGGATCAACATGAGGTGCACAAGGGCTAGCAATGTACTTGTTCAAATGATATTGATTGAAAATTACAAGCATCTCATTTTTCCACTCATGAAAATACTCTCCATCAAGAATAGGCACTCTGTGTCTAAGACTCCCCAAAGTAGACTCATCCATCTTCCTCCAATGGTGATTAGACCAAGGAAATGGAGACCAAAGCTCTGATACCACTTGTAGGATCTTGAGAAGAGGTGTCTAGGTGGGGGGGTGATTAGACACTAAGTACCAAAGTTGCAGTTTTTAACTTCTTTAGGTTTAAGTGGAGTTTAGGCACAATTTCAACATTCACAATACATAACAAGCAAGCATGCAAAAAGTATGTGAGCAGCGGAAAGTAAAGCATGCAACTTGCAAGAATGTAAAGGGAAGGGTTTTGGAGGATTCAAACGCAATTGGAGACACGGATGTTTTTGTCATGGTTCCGATAGGTGGTGCTATCGTACATCCACGTTGATGGAGACTTCAACCCATGAAGGGTAACAGCTATGCTGAGTCCACGGAGGGCTCCACCCATGAAGGGTCCACGAAGAAGCAACCTTGTCTATCCCACCATGGCCGTCGCCCATGAAGGACTTGCCTCACTAGCGGTAGATCTTCACAAAGTAGGCGATCTCCTTGCCCTTACAAACTGCTTGGTTCAACTCCACAATCTTGTCGGAGGCTCCCAAGTGACACCTAGCCAATCTAGGAGACACCACTCTCCAAGAAGTAACAAATGGTGTGTTGATGATGAACTCCTTGCTCTTGTGCTTCAAATGATAGTCTCCCCAACACTCAACTCTCTCTCACAGGATTTGGATTTGGTGGAAAGAAGATTTGAGTGGAAAGCAACTTGGGGAAGGCTAGAGATCAAGATTTATGTGGTAGGAATGGAATATCTTGGCCTCAACACATGAGTAGGTAGTCCTCTCTCAGAAATAGGATGCTGGAAGTGTAGGCTTGTTCTGATGGCTCTCTCCATGAATGAAGAGGAGGTGGAGGGGTATATATAGCCTCCACACAAATTCTAACCGTTACACTCAATTTACCAAACTCGGTGGGACCGAATCAACAAACTCGGTCGAACCGATTTAGTAAACCTAGTGACCGTTAGGGTTTTCGGTGGGACCGATATGCATCTTGGTAGGACCGATATGGTTAGGGTTAGGGCATAACGTAATCTCGGTGAGACCGATTACACAAACTCGGTGAGACCGATTTTGGTAATAAGCTAACCAGAGAGTTGGTCAGGCAAACTCGGTGAGACCGATTACTCAAACTCGGTGAGACCGATTTTGGTAATAAGCTAACCAGAAAGTTTGCATTGTAATCTCGGTAGTACCGATTACACAAACTCGGTGAGACCGGTTTTGGTAATGGACACACACAGAGATATTACAATCCCATCTCGGTGAAACCAATTTGCCTAGGGTTTGTGGCAGTGGCTATGACATCTGAACTCGGTGGCGCCGGATAGAAAGAATCGGTGGGGCCGGATAGAAAGAATCGGTGGGGCCGTGTTTGACTTAGGTTTAGGTCATATGGGAGGAAATGGGAAAGTAGTTGAGGGTTTTGGAGCATATCACTAAGCACATGAAGCAAGAGGCTCATTAAGCGACACCTCATCCCTCCTTGATAGCATTGGCTTTTCCTATAGACTCAATGTGATCTTGGATCACTAAAATGTAAAATGTAGAGTCTTGAGCTTGAAGCTTGAGCCAATCCTTTGTCCTTAGCATCTTGAAAGAGTTCCCACATCCTTTAGTCCATGCCACTCCAGTGCTGAACTTATCTGAAATATACTAGATAAAAGAGTTAGTCCAACAAGAGATATGTTGACATTAATTACCAAAACCACCTAGGGAGCACTTGTGCTTTCAATCTTCCCTTTTTTGGTAATTGATGGCAACATACATCAAAGCTTTAGATAAAGATATAAAGAGTAGTAGGTAAAGCTTCGGAAAGACATGTAACAAGCATAGGCTCCCCCTACATGTATGCACTCATGTGAATATGGAATAGAGAAGCATGTGAGAGCAAAACCATGATAGAGTAGGCAATGTGTTACATGTATCTTGGCCATATGCATCAGAGCAAAAGGTTATTAAGGAAGATACCTTCATGCTCATGAGTCCTTCTTGCAAACAGTATGTACAACAGCAACAATTCCTCATACACATGATTGTGATGCATATACTTACCTTGTAGTCTTGAGTTGGCTTAGGATGGAATGAACCTGCACAAACAAGGTTAGATAACATAGGTACATCTACTAGCCAGAGCAAACAAAAGAAACCACAAGAATACCAAGACTGGGATGACATGTAGAGAGTGAGTACTAAGTACCACATTGGATTAGACATGTCCCCAAGAGTAAAGATATGCAATGAATTTAAATGATTTCTTTCCCTTAGATGTCTTGCTCCCCCTGAATCTAGCATGGGATATTGGGAGAAGATAGGGAACAAAAAATCAGAGCTGAAAGATATAAATGAACAACGCTTAATGCAAATAAGCACATGTGAACATGAACATGTCTTTCCCCCAAAAAGACATGTGGCATCTCTCCTCTTGAATATCAAGCGTCTAGGATCCTTGAGAAATACTTTCTACTTGAGTATTCTCTCCCCTGGAGATCTCTTTATCCCCCTTAATACTTTCTCCCTTTTTGAAGTGAAAAGCTTTGATGTGATCTCTCTCTCTCCCCCTTTGACATCAATTTCCAAGAAGGGTGTCGTGGAATTGTCACGGCAGATGTCCTCGTGAAAGGACTTAGTCGCAGGGCCATCGTACGGGTTAACTTAGAGGGGTTAAAGCGGACACAAAGACACGAGAGTTATACTAGTTCGGCCCCTTCGATGAAGGTAAAAGCCTACGTCTAGTTTGTGATGGGATTGATGTGATTTCGGCGACTACGGAGCAATAGCTTCGCCTAAGCCTCGAATTGTCTGTCCCTAAACCGCCACAGGTCGTCCCCTTATATACACGGGTTGGCCTCGGCGGTCTCTGAGTCCCGAGGCCGGCTCATACAAGTGTCCGGCTCGGTCTCTTCTTTCTCTTATCTTACAGCACAAGTTACATGACTAAGGCGGTTTACATTAATGGACCCTAATCCGCCTCTGGGCTCCGGGCCTCTTGCCTTCGTGGGCCCTAATTATGGATTTAGGTAAACCGCCCCTTGAGGCGGTTTATATTCGATAGTTATATCCCCAACATTAGGCCCCAAATTGACTTGAACGGTTCATGTTAATCTTCAACATCTTAGGAAACTCTGAATCTCCTTCAGTATTTAGTAAACCGCCATCTGCTTGAACCGCCGTGGCGTCATCCTCCGACCACACAGAACGGGCGCCTTTGACGTCATCCTTAATAAAGAAACCCAAACAGTAAGATTCCCTTCATTTAATACTATCCCGAAATCGGCGACGCTGCGCCGTCCGCCGCTTTAACTCCTCGATTCTCGCTTGCCAATTACTCCGTTTCTTTATAAATAGACTGGCGGGCCCTTTCTCTTCTTTCTTCTTCCGCGCTTCTTCTTCCCCGCGACGCTCCAGCTCTGAAGCTCCGCCGTCGCCTCCGACCTTCGAACGCCGCGTCAGCGCCAGGCCGCTGCATCAACCTGATTGTACCAGAGGCTCTCGGCGCTCCTCCGCTGCTCTGCGATCGAGTAAGGCCCCTCTTCAAGCCCTAGATCCACATATGAAGGTTCCTGTTCATCTCGTAGTTCATAGGCGTTCATCCTAGTTTCCTCATTCCTGCTCTGCCATGGCCGTATTATTCAACCGTAGTATACATCCTGTGTGGCGACTGCTCCGCCGTCAGTTTAATTCTTTGTACACCTTTCTTTTTGTTCAGACCCTCTTGTTTAGAACGCACGAACCTTCCTGCCCTTTATAAGGCTTGCATAGGTCGCAGAAATTTTTTTCTTCTTGAATCTTGGTAGATCCAAATTACCTCCATTCGCATGTGAAACCTGTTTACATCCACACTTAGCAGATTTTCCGATTCTGTCTCTTTGGGCGGTTTGACTTTTGATAGCTAATCCGTCATACTCCATTAGTCCTCGTTAAACGGAATTGGAAACTGGCTGTCAATTGCGGTTTAACATTGTATAATGTGTCGAACTGTTAACGGTGAATCGTTTTCACCTTTCCTTTCGCAGTTTAGTTTTCCGGAATGGCCAAACAATTCTCAGCTTGCAACTGGGTCCGGTCCAAGATCACTGAGACGCAACTCAACGGATGCGTCACCACTGGCGCTTTAGCTTCCAAAAATGTCCTCCACTGGCGGGTTCCGGATGCCGAATGCCCTCCCAATCCGCAAGAAGGAGAAGTAATTGTGTTTATGCAGCACTTAGACCGAGGATTCTGCCCGCCCGGATCAAAATTCTTCCGGGATGTCCTTGCAAGTTTTCAACTCCATCCACAGGATATTGGTCCGAACTCTGTGTCAAATATATGCAATTTCCAAGTTTTCTGTGAAGTCTATCTTCAAGAAGAACCATCTGTGGAGCTGTTCCGGGATTTCTTTCAGTTGAACCGCCGTACAGAATTTTCGGATGGTCCTAACACGGAGCTGGGCGGCGTTTCAATCCGAAAAGGAAGGAAGTAGACTTTCCTCACGCCAAACACCATAGCCATCCAAAGATTGGAACCAAACCTGGTTCTCTGCCAAATACTACTCCTAACAACGAGAATCCTTTGCGGGTTACCGCCCTCACCGCTTAGCAACCATCACCCGTTGCCTTCACGCTTCACCGCCCAGAGCGGAAGAATTTTGCGCCTCAAATTATCAAACACGGGCTCTAATGGCCAATGGCTTAACTGGTGTGTACCTTGTGCGATGTTGGGTTTCTTGGGGCATCTTGCCATTAAGCCGCCGCCCGGATTGATGCACGAATACACTGGCAGCGTCCAAGACCCTCAAAGACGTCACGAGCTACCAATAACTGAGCTTGAAGTCACCGAGACAGTGAAGAGGATGCTTGATGAACCGATCTCTGTCTGTAGCCAAAACGGGTTGGCCCCATTCTGTGTTGCCAACAAACCGCCTGCGGTAAGGCTCTGCTCACCGCTTTTCTGACATTAATGCCTTGTTGATATATATTAATCCTTGTTACCTCTCAGGCTAACAGCTCCTTCTGTAAGCGGACCAAACCGGCCCGGGCTCCGCGTGTCAAGTCCAAGACCACAAAGAAGGCTGGCAAGAGGAAAACCGCCGAGTCTTCTGATCCGCCGGAAGACGAAGATTGAAGCTGAGGTAAAGCTTGATTTATCTTGTCCCTTTTATTCTTCCTTTTCTCGACAATTTTAATTCCTGGGATGATGTGAAGCGGTCATGCCGACCTGTTGAGGTAATCTTTCTTTCTTCGAATCCGATCTCGTGCGGTTAAAAGAATTCGCCGCACAGTCCGGAAAGTGAAAAAATCTCATTCCTGTGCTCATTTGAATCCAAACCTTTCCTTGAAGACACAGAGGCTGAAGAGCGCCGTATGACCCGCACGATGGTCAACAAATTACATCGTCCGGTTTACGGATACACCAACCGGAGCGTCAGAGGTGATTTGTTCTCTGGCGTTATCCTTTGAAAGGTTTCTTCCGATGTCCTCTCAATCCGTCGACCAATTATCAGGCCTCTTCCAACTCATCGGCGGTTCATCAACCACTCAACCGCCTCCGCTTAAAGTTGCTGCGGGTAAGCACCATACTTCGCCAAGCCAATTCGGTTTATATTTGCGTTGGTCGGTTTATCTTACTCTAATTCTGAACATTGCAGCACCAAGGCTCGCTTGAGTAAAAAGCGAAAACCCTTGACCCATCTGCGGATGTTGATCGGAGAAGATCCCAGAGCAGCATGGCGAAAATCCGAAGTCGCTAAAATAGCTCTGCGGGTTGAACCAAGACGACAACGCTGATCCGCCAGAAATTGAGCGGATGCCCAAGTGGAAACCTCACATCCTGCTCCACCGAGTCCGCCACAGAGCTGGTCGTAATTGTTGAACCGCCGAGCCGGAGTATGAAAACACCAAGCCCAAAGAAGACCGCCAATCTGGCCAGCCCGCCAAAAATGATGACGTTATAGTGACGGCGCGCTACACCACCCCTAGCTAACCGGTCGCTTTAGCAAAACACAGCACCAAGGAAGAGTCTACTACCATGAGTAAAGAGAAGGGAAAACTGATCTGTCGACTTATGACAACCTCTCTGCCCAAGAACTTCACTCCGGCTTTCTGAACCGACTCTACACAAGTCATGACTTCGAAGCCGGTCTGGTAAATTGTATGAAGGAACGCTATGAGGTAAGGAGTTATGCCTCTCTTGTACTTTTGCTGTGTAGTAGCCCCCAAGGGTCGGTTCAACTTAGCATAATTAAACCGCACTTAACTTTGTATAGAACCCATCGCCTTAAACTTGAGGTTGTAGCCCTCAAGGGCGGTTCAACTTAGCATAGTTAAACGGGACTTAACTTTTGTATCCCCATAGCAAACCGAGATCAACTAGCCATTAGCCCCCAAGTGCCAAGTTGAATATTTGTATTGAGCTTGGGACTTTATAATGAAACAACTAACGTGCTCCATTTGTTCTCAGAGTGAGATATACCAGCAAACCGTACAACTCAAGGACCTTCATGCCAATCTGGAGACTCAACAAGCAGAAACCACCAAGGCCAAGGATGAATTGAAAACCGCCTTGGCCACTATGGAACAGCTCAAGGAGTGGTATAAATCCAAGCAGGCCAAGCGGGACATCGAGAAGGCGGTTTGAAAAAACGGGCGGAAGATGCTGAAACGGCTCTTAAACCGGTGACAGAAGAGCTTACCAGACTAAAGCGCCAGATTAACGCCATGACCGCTGCCATCTTTGGTAAGAGATTTTGCACTGATTATCACTGTTTTGATATTTCCGCGGTTTAACCTGAGCTGTCTAAACCGCACAGGAAGCGTATTGCTCATCGGGCTCGATGTGCGGAAGAAGCTCAAGGCCGCTTACACGCTGATCGAGCAGCTGTATACCGGCGCCAATGAGTCATATGTGCCACATCGTGCGACAACACAGCTCCGTCCTTGATCAAAGATACTTTGGACCGCTATCCATGATTCCGCACAGCTTGAAGAGTTGAAACGATCCGCGGCCCGGCTGGCACTTTTATGGTTTCTAACTCGCGCCAAAGGCGTGGATAGCGGACCTTGATCCGGTGACATAGCCAAGGGTTTCCCAGCGCTCAAGAGAACGGCGAAGCCTTTGATAATGACGCATACAAACGAATAACAAAGGAGATCGCTACATTGGCGAAGTCAAGCGGCAGCGAAGCCAACTGGCGGTTCACCGCTCTTTTACGATCACGAACAACAAGCGGGTGGAGTTTGTCATTCCGAAGTGCGAGCCTTGTTCCTCCAATCCGTAAGCACACTTATGCCCCTGACGTTGATCCGGCTGAGCTTATAAGTGAAGAGGTTGTCTTTCAGGCCTTAAACCGGATTGATTGGTCTACCAATGACTTCCGGCCTTTGGGTGATGAAGAGGAAGAAGTTGAACCGACGCCAGACGCCCCCTCTTCCTCACGTCAACCCGGCGAGGAAGCTTAATCCATCAAGCCGGGTGATGCATCAGAAGCTGCTAGTCATAACGCCATGCGAAATACCGGGCCTTGGAAGGCTTTGTAATAGAATAGCCAGCACTTTGTTTTTGAACATGCCTTTATGCCCTCAGTCTGTAACCTTCGTGCGGAGGTGCTGATACTTTGGATTGAAGAATTGAAACCTTCAATTTATTTTGCCTGCAATCACAAATTCTTAAACTGCCACGGCGGCTTGTGTCGCCAGCCGGCTTGTGACGCTTATATACTTATATAAGAAAATATTGATGTATATGATCAAAACTTTGTGATACAAAAATACTGCTTGCGTCGGGCATGCGGTTGGCTGAGCCAACCCTTGAAGCGGAGGTTGCATAAACCATTACCGTCGAAGGAGACAACAGCTCCTAGCTTTAGAATGCCGTTTACGGGTAAACCATGCGGGTCATGTTAAGCCCCTGTTACTCCATAATGGGATGTTTAACAGAAAAAACAAACCGGAAAAGTTATCACCGGATTAAACAATAAACCAAATTCCGTCAATGGACTGGTTGAACCGATTTAAATGACAGTTATAAGAGCAATAGAGGAGCATAGGCAATGATAAAAATGTTTGCCAAAGAGGCTTTCTTGAGCGATCGGATGGCGTTACCATGATCGGACACGACCAAGCTCCCAATAAGGTGTAGCTATGGTTCAAGTCAGCCAGGTCCCCAACCAAACCGTGGCATTATGCCGATCAAGTGGCGTGGCAATGGTTCGGGTTCGACCAAGCCCCCAAGTGACTCTATGACCTTAGGCCGACCAAGAGGCGTGACTGGTTCAGATGTGACCATGTCCCCAAGTGATCTGGTGGCTTTTGCCCATCAAAAGGTGTTGCATTGGTTCGGACACGACCAAGCCCCAGATGACAAAAACTTCAAAAGCAAGATCAAGGGATAAACCGGAGGCTGCTTTGCGACAACAACTCCATGTACCCAAACCGATTTTTACGTAAGCGGATACCCGCTTTAGCCGAGGCTCCGGTTTATTGCTTTTATTCATAATATATACATTGTCATAATATGTACATAAGTAGAGCCGATGGCTCGGTATAATAAGGCGAAGATGAGCTATGTTCCATGGCTCGTTGGTCTCCTCTTCGGCGACGCGTGAGTCTTTACGCCTCGAACATCAATCGATAGTATGACCCGTTGTGCAGATTCTTGCTGACCACAAAGGCCCTTCCCAAGGTGGGGATAGCTTGTGCATATCTGTGCGGTCTTGAATGAGCGAAGCACCAAGTCTCCTTCTGAAAGGTTCTGGTTACGACCGCCGACTGTGATACCGACAAAGATCCTGCTGGTAAATCGCCGAACGAGCAGCCGCCATATCTCGCTCTTCATCCAGTCGATCCAAAGCGTCCTGCCGTGCAGCCTCATTATCTGCCTCAACATAGGCTGCCACGCGAGGTGAGTCATGACGGATATCGCTGGGAAGGACCGCCTCCGCTCCATAGACCATAAAGAACGGTGTGTATCCAGTGGATCTGTTAGGGTAGTATTTATACTCCATATCACGATGGTAGCTCTTCTACCCAACAGCCCGGCGTCCTCTATAAAGGGACCATAAGCGGGGTTTGATACCTCTCAAGATCTCTGATTAGCTCGTTCGCTTGACCATTGGACTGCGGGTGGGCCATGAAGAAAGCGTCAAGCGGATGTGCTCACGTTCACAAAACTCCTTCATGGCACCCTTGGACAAATTAGTGCCATTATCCGTGATGATCTGTGTGGAAATACAAACCGGAAGATCACCCTTTTATGAACCGAACCGCCGTGGCGCATCACACTTGCTAACGATGTGCTCGCCTCGACCCACTTTGTAAATTTGTCAACTGCTACCAGCAAGTGTGTTTTCTTGTCCTTGGACCTTTTAAAAGGCCCCACCATGTCCAGCCCCAAGTCGCAAACGGCCAAGTAATTGGAATCATCCTCAATTCGGGGGCGGTATGTGAGCACGTCTAGAAAACTTCTGGCAACCATCACATCGCCTGACCAGATCCTCCGCATCAGCATGGGCAGTCAACCAATAAAAACCATGGCGGAACGCTTTGGCCACCAAGGATTTTGAACCGGTGTGGTGACCACAGTCCCCTTCATGGATCTCACGCAATATCTCACAGCCTTCCTCAGGGGACACACAACGCTGAAACGCCCCTGACACACTGCAATGATGCAACTCGCCATTAACAATGGTCATAGACTTAGACCGCCGAACTACCTGTCGGGCCAACGTCTCATCTTCTCGTAACTTCGCCCGGGTCATGTATGCCAAATAAGGGAGCATCCAATCCGGAATGACATGCAAGGCTGCCACCAACTGAGCCTCCGGATCAGGAATAGCCAAATCTACTTCATCAGGAAGCTTGACTGACGGATTGTGCAGTACATCAAGGAAGACATTGGGCGGGACCGGTTTGCGTTGAGAGCCCAGCCGGCTTAAAGAATCCGCCGCTTCGTTCTTCCGACGATCCACATGGTCCACCTGATATCCTTTAAAGTGACCTGCAACAATATCCACCTCCCGACGATATGCAGCCATGAGTGGATCTTTGGAATCCCAAGTACACGATACTTGCCGGGCCACCAAGTCCGAGTCACCAAAGCACTTAACCCGCTTAGATTCATCTCCTTAGCCATCCAGAGACCATGGAGCAAAGCTTCATACTCAGCTGCATTGTTAGTACAAGGGAACATTAAACGGAGGACGTAACAAAACTTTTCACCTCGTGGGGAAGTCAACACAACTCCAGCCCCCGAGCCCTCCAATTACTGGACCCGTCAAAGTGGATGGTCCAATAGGTATGATCCGGCTTTTCTTGGCGCTTGCAACTCCGTCCAATCATTAATGAAATCCACAAGTGCTCAGGATTTTCTTGCCGTCCGAGGTACATACAGTAAACCGTGCGGCCCAAGTTCTATGGCCCACTTAGCAATCCGCCCGATTGCTTCTCGGCTCAGTATGATATCACCCAAGGGAGCTGAATCGACCACCGTGATGGGATGCCCTTGAAAATATTGCTTCAGCTTCCGGCTTGCCATAAAAACTCCATATACCAGCTTCTGCCAATGCGGATATCTCTGCTTAGACTCAATGAGCACCTCGCTGATGTAATAAACCGGCCGTTGAACCGGATATTCCTTCCCTGCCTCCTTCCGCTCTACCACAATAGCTACGCTTAACTGCCTACGGCATTAGCAGCAACATATAGCGAAGCGGCTCTTTGTCAATGGGAGCGGCGAGAACAGGCGGGTTGGCCAACTGCCGCTTTAAATCCTCCAATGCTTCATCGGCGGCTGAATTCCAGACAAACTGATCCGTCTTCTTCATCATCTGGTACAAAGGAATGGCCTTCTCTCCGAGGCGGCTGATAAACCGGCTTAGCGCGGCAATCCGACCCGCCAAACGCTGGACATCATTGATGCACTTTGGCTTAGCCAAGGAGGTGATAGCCGTAATTTTCTCCGGATTAGCTTCAATTCCCCTATTGGACACAAGAAAACCCAATAACTTGCCTGCCGGAACATCGAAGACACATTTGGCCGGGTTAAGCATCATCTTGTACACCCGCAAGTTGTCAAAAGTTTCTTTTAGATCCTCAATCAACATCTCCTTCTTCCTTGACTTAACCACAATATCATCCACATAAGCATGCACGTTACGGCCGATCTGTTCGTGCAAGCAATTCTGTACGCAACGCTGATAAGTTGCTTGGGCGCTCTTGAGCCCAAAAGGCATAGATACATAGCAGAAGGCTCCAAAAGGAGTGATAAACGCCGTCTTCTCCTGGTCCTTAACCGCCATCTTAATCTGATGATATCCGAATACGCATCCAAAAGTTCAAACCTCACAACCCGCCGTAGCATCAATAATCTGATCAATGCGGGAGGGCGAAGGATCTCTTTGGACAAGCCTTGTTAAGATCTGTAATCCACACACATGCGCCAAGTGCCATTCTTCTTAAGGACCAACACGGATTAGCAAGCCACTCGGATGGAAAACTTCAACGATAAACCCTGCGCTAAGAGCACAGCAACCTCCTCTCCAATGGCCTTGCGCCTTTCCTCGTTAAACCGCGAAGAAACTGCTTTACCGGTCTGTACTTGGGATCAACATTAAGAGTGTGCTCAGCGAGTTCCCTCGGTACACCGGCATGTCGAAGGCTTCCATGCAAAATGTCCGATTCTCACGGATAAACTCGATGAGCGCTTTCCTATTTAGGATCCAAGTTAGCACCGATGGTGAACTGCTTGGACGAATCGCGGGCACAAAATCAACAAGTTTAGTCTCACCACCGATTTAAACTTCAAATCCGGATCGTGCTCTGTAGTTGGCTTCTTCAACGGGGTCATATCCACCGGATCAACATTGTCTTTATAATACTTTAGCTCTTCAGTGGCACAAACCGACTCTGCGTAAGCAGCATCACCTTCCTCGCACTCCAAAGCGATCCGGCGGCTCCCATGAACCGTTATCGTCCCTTTGTGACCCGGCATTTTTAGCTGCAAATAGACATAACAAGGCCGTGCCATAAACTTAGCATAAGCCGGCCGCCCAAATAGGGCGTGGTAAGGGCTTTGAATTTTCACCACTTCAAACGTCAATGTTTCCGATCTAGAGTCATGTTCATCCCCAAAGGCCACCTCCAGAGCTATCTTACCGACCGGGTATGCTGACTTGCCAAGCACCACACCGTGAAACACCGTGCTGGACGGCCTGAGATGCTTATCCGTTAACCCCATACGTCGGAAGGTCTCGTAGTACAGGATGTTGATGTCTACTGGAATTTGTTGTGAATGGGTTTGGTCCTTGAGTCACAACACAAAGCACTGGATAAAATTGTGATGCTTGTAGAGGACAAGATTCATTGAGTGGAGCTGGATCAGAAGAAACACAGAACAAGTGGCAAACTGTTTTTCCTGTTGTGAAATCGGTGGCACCGAGTGGTATGCTTTGGTTGTACCAAGAGGATTCGGTTGGACCGAAAACAACAAATCGGTGAAACCGAGTTCATCGTAGAGAAAACACTTGTCACCTCAGCTCACTAGACTAGTAAGATCTCACAAAGATTTGCAAGGAATTAACTGAAAGATGTGCAATGAATTGGATGCAGGAAATGCAGAGCAACTGAAAACAAAGAAAGAAATCTAGATTAAGTTTTTTTTGAAAGGGGAAACAAATATGCATGAGACAAATGCAAAAACACAGATAAGAACACGAGAGAACTTCATATAGAGATGGTCGGTGACAAAGTCACCTATGTTAGAGTATGTTGACTTCTGAGTCAAGTGAGATCACTTGATCATGGGTCATACTCATCGTTTAAGCTCAAAATGGGGTTACCATTTTTCGTTTATGCATTTTGATGTATTCATATCTTGTTGAGTTGTTTTAGCTCATGACTCGGAGTAAAGCTTCTCTTAGATGGAATAACATACCTTGGTTGGTGGTGTTGACCATGTAGTTGAACTTGTGTGGGTTGCTCATGGTTGATGTAGCTCATCAAGAGTTGGGAGCACCACTTCGAATTGAGTCCATCTACCTACATGGGTTATTTTTTGCAAGGAGTAGCACTTGTGTAAGAGAGAATTTAATCATGAAGCTCAATCATAGAGATTGCCAAAGGATATGTTTGAAAGATTCCGTGCTTCCTTGACTTCAACCACCATAGTGTAGAAACTTGGTGATGTAGAGATTGCTCAAGATGTAAGTGGTTTACAATCTCATGGAATTTGATTCAACCAAGTACCTACATGGGTTAGATAACATGCAAGATGCAAATATATCCAGGATACAATATTTTCATCATGAGAGAGATATCATGGATTAGTCATTATCTCATGTCTTGCATGTATCCAATGGAGTCTCTACTCCAAGTTTGAAGCATCAATGATGTTCAATTCTCCTCTCAACCTGCAAAACACTTTCTCATCAAGGGGTTTAGTGAATATATTTGCTAATTGCTTTTCGGTGCGAACATGCTTAAGATTAATGTCACCCTTAGCAACAAGATCTCGAATGAAATGATGACGAACTTCAATATGCTTAGTTCGAGAATGTTGTATGGGATTATGACCAATTTTGATAGCACTTTCATTGTCACAAAGCAATGGAACATGTCTCACATATATCCCATAATCTTTAAGAGTTTGGGTCATCCAAAGTAATTGAGCACAACATGAACCAGCGGCAATGTACTCCGCTTGGTTGTAGATAAGGATACGAGTTTTGTTTCTTGGAGGACCAAGACACAAGAGATCTACCAAGAAATTGACAAGTACCCAAAGTGGACTTTCTATCAACCTTGTCTCCGGCATAGTCCGAGTCGGAGTAGCTAACAAGATCGAAAGAGGCCCTCTTAGGATACCAAATGCCAAAATTTGGTGTATGAATTAAGTATCTCACTATCCTTTTTACGGCCTTAAGATGACATTCTTTAGGAGCAGCTTGATATCTTGCACACATGCACACACTTAGCATAATATCAAGACGTGAAGCACATATGTATAACAATGATCCAATCATAGAGCGATAGACCTTTTGGTCTACGGGTTTACCATCTTTGGTCAAATCAAGATGTCCACTAGTAGGCATGGGTGTAGACATACCTTTGCACTCTTGCATGTTGAACTTCTTGAATAAGTCCTTAGTGTACTTCGTTTGAGACACAAAAGTACCTTCCTTAGTTTGCTTGATTTGCAAGCCAAGAAAGAATTTGAGTTCACTCATCATTGACATCTCAAACTTCTCCGACATTAGCTTTCCAAACTTTTCACTAAAATGAGGGTTAGTTGATCCAAATATAATATCATCAACATAAATTTGGCATACAAATAATTCTCCATTAACCCTTTTAGTAAAAAGTGTGGAATCAATTTTCCCAATTTCAAAGCTTTTTTCAATAAGGAACTTGGTCAAGCATTTATGCCAAGCCCTAGGAGCTTGTTTAAGACCATAAAGAGCTTTGTGAAGTTTGTAAACATGATTTGGTTTCTTAGGATTGACAAAGCCGGGAGGTTGTTTAACATAAACTTCCTCCTCTATTTCACCATTTAGAAAAGCACTTTTAATGTCCATTTGGTACAAGGTGATATTATGGTGATTAGCATAGGCAAGTAAGATGCGAATGGACTCAAGTCTAGCAACGGGAGCATAAGTCTCACCATAGTCCATACCTTCGACTTGTGTGTAGCCTTGGGCGACAAGACGTGCTTTGTTGCAAACTACTTGTCCATCTTCATCTTGCTTGTTGCGAAACGCCCATTTGGTACCGATGATGTTGTGGTTGTTGTCAGGCTTCTCAACCGATGTCCAAACTTGGTTTCTCTCAAAGTTGTGTAGCTCTTCATGCATAGCATTTATCCAATCTGGATCTTACAATGCTTCTTCAACCTTCATAGGTTCAATGCTAGAGATGAAATAATAGTTTTCACAAAAGTTAGCTAAACGAGTTTTAGAGCGAGTGATTCTCCCTGTTTGAATATCATTGTAGATTTGCTTGACGGGATGGTCTTTAGCAATTCTTGCTCGAACTCATGAAAGCTTTTGCTTGGGTCTCGGTTGAACATCTTCTTCATCTTGTTCTTCTTCTTCTTCTTCATTGTTGGCGTTGTTGTTCTCTTGTTGTGGTGGAGAAGGAGGTTGTTGACGTTCATGATGTCCCTCCTCGTTTTCTTCATCTTGGTGTGTTCCACTTGTGGATGCTCCCGTATCAACTCTTGGTTCACCTTGTCGTGAAGTAGAAGCTTCCACTTGGACAGACGAGATACTCTCCTTCACCTCCGTTGGATGGACCTTGCCAATAGACAAGTCTTGGATTGCCTCCGAAGGGTCTTTGTCTCCTACATCAATTGGCAATTGCTCTACTTGCGAGCCGTTAGATTCATCAAACTTCACATCTACCGTCTCTTCAACCTTTCGGGTGAAATTGTTGTAGACACGGTAAGTGTGAGAGTTTGAGCCATAACCAAGTAGGAAACCTTCATGAGATTTAGGAGCAAATTTTGAACGATGATGCTTATCAAGAATGTAGCACTTTGAGCCAAATACTCGAAAGTATCCAACTTGGGGTTTGTTACCGGTGAGGAGCTCGTATGCCGTTTTATCGAGTAGCTTGTGAAGATACAAGCGATTTGTTGCATGACAATCTGTATCAACCGCTTCCGCCCAAAAGTGCTTCGGCGTCTTGTACTCATCAAGCATCGTTCTCGCCATTTCAATGAGCGTCCGGTTCTTCCTCTCAACAACTCCATTTTGTTGAGGTGTGTACGTAGCCGAGAACTCATGTGAAATCCCTTCTTCGTCAAGAAAGGTGTCCACATTTGCATTCTTGAACTCCGTTCCGTTGTCGCTGCGAACCTTCTTGATCTTCACTTCAAATTGATTTTGGGCCTTCCTAGCGAAGTTTTTGAAGATCTTTTGGACCTACGATTTATCATCGAGAAAGAACACCCACGTAAATCTTGAAAAATCATCAACTATAACTAGACCAAAAGAATTTCCACCGAGACTTTTGTAAGCGTTGGGACCAAAGAGATCCATATGAAGCAGCTCGAGTGGCCTCCTTGTGGTCATGATGTTCTTCACGGGATGCCTTCCTCCAACCTGTTTACCTGCCTGACAAGCACTAAACAGTCTATCCTTATCAAATATGACATCGTTAACTCCAAGGATATGATTTCCTTTAATAAGCTTGTCAAGGTTTCTCATGCCAACGTGACCTAGTCGTCTATGCCATAACCAACCTTTTGAGGATTTAGCAATGAAGCAAGTTTTAGGTTGTGCCTTTTTAGAGAAATCAACAATTTAAAGATCACCTCTACGTATACCGGTAAAGACCATTTTATGGTTGTCTCGACGAAACACTTGGCAATCTACTTCAGTAAATAGGACATTTAAACCGATATCAACAAGTCTAGATACTGAAAGTAAGTGGTAGCCAAGAGATTCAACGAGCATGACATTCTGAATGGAGCTATCATGTGAGATGGCCACCTTACCGAGGCCAACCACCTTACCCTTTGAGTTGTGACCGAAAGTGACATACTTTAGAGGACTATCATTTTCAGCAAGCTCACGAAACATGTCTTTATCTCCGTTCATGTGATCGGTACATCCACTGTCAAGAACCCATTCCTTTCCTCCTGACACATATCCCCGAAGATTTGCCATAAGACCAAAGTGTCTCATTGCATCATCAAGATCGAAGTCACTATCATCATCCTCATCATAGTATCCATGTTCAACATCGTCATGTGGTGGATCAAGTCCTAGAGAGGGTAATTCGTTAGAGTGAGTTTGACAATGATCTTGCTTATGAATTCTTATAGCTTCGGAAATAATATCACCAATAATTCCAACATCTCCTTTGGCACGCATAAGGTCGGTGAGTTCAAATAGACGATCACCATACATAGGATCACTAGTATTCATCTTACTCAAGACAATAGACTTATAGAGAATCTCATCTAGATTTTTCAAGGAATAATTTGGAAAGCGTTCCTCAAGAAATTTCCATATAGTGTAGGCACACTCAAGAGTAGGCAAGATTCTAATCAAGTTTCTAGGCAATCCTCTGGTGATAAGATTAACAGTTCTAAGATTTCTAGTCATGTCAATAAATTCATCAAGGGTAGGATGCATAGGATCAACATGAGGTGCACAAGGGCTAGCAATGTACTTGTTCAAATGATATTGATTGAAAATTACAAGCATCTCACTTTTCCACTCATGAAAATACTCTCCATCAAGAATAGGCACTCTATGTCTAAGACTCCCCAAAGTAGACTCATCCATCTTCCTCCAATGGTGATTAGACCAAGGCAATGGAGACCAAAGCTCTGATACCACTTGTAGGATCTTGAGAAGAGGTGTCTAGAGGGGGGTGATTAGACACTAAGTACCAAAGTTGCAGTTTTTAACTTCTTTAGGTTTAAGTGGAGTTTAGGCACAATTTCAACATTCACAATACATAACAAGCAAGCATGCAAAGAGTATGTGAGCAGCGGAAAGTAAAGCATGCAACTTGCAAGAATGTAAAGGGAAGGGTTTTGGAGGATTCAAACTCAATTGGAGACACGGATGTTTTTGTCGTGGTTCCGATAGGTGGTGCTATCGTACATCCACGTTGATGGAGACTTCAACCCACGAAGGGTAACAGTTGCTGAGTCCACGGAGGGCTCCACCCACGAAGGGTCCACGAAGAAGCAACCTTGTCTATCCCACCATGGCCGTCGCCCACGAAGGACTTGCCTCACTAGCGGTAGATCTTCACGAAGTAGGCGATCTCCTTGCCCTTACAAACTCCTTGGTTCAACTCCACAATCTTGTCGGAGGCTCCCAAGTGACACCTAGCCAAGCTAGGAGACACCACTCTCCAAGAAGTAACAAATGGTGTGTTGATGATGAACTCCTTGCTCTTGTGCTTCAAATGATAGTCTCCCCAACACTCAACTCTCTCTCACAGGATTTGGATTTGGTGGAAAGAAGATTTGAGTGGAAAGCAACTTGGGGAAGGCTAGAGATCAAGATTTATGTGGTAGGAATGGAATATCTTGGCCTCAACACATGAGTAGGTAGTCCTCTCTCAGAAATAGGATGCTGGAAGTGTAGGCTTGTTCTGATGGCTCTCTCCATGAATGAAGAGGAGGTGGAGGGGTATATATAGCCTCCACAAAAATTCTAACCGTTACACTCAATTTACCAAACTCGGTGGGACCGAATCAACAAACTCGGTCGAACCGATTTAGTAAACCTAGTGACCGTTAGGGTTTTTGTCTCCTGTTACCATCCGCCTAGACGCACAGTTCGGGACCCCCTACCCGAGATCCGCCGGTTTTGACACCGACATTGGTGCTTTCATTGAGAGTTCCTCTGTGCCGTCACCTTTAGCCCCGATGGATCCTCCGATCATCAACAATGATGCGGTCCAGGGTGAGACTTTTCTCCCCGGACAGATCTTCGTATTCGGCGGCTTTGCACTGGGGCCAATTAAGCAGCCATCCGAGCAGATCGAAAGCTACGCCCCTGGTCATCAAGTCAGATTTGGAAGTTTGAACTACACGGCTGACGTCCGCGGAGACTTGATCTTCAACAGGTTCGAGCCATAGCCGAGCGCGCCGCACTATTACGATGGGCATGACCTAGCTCTGCCGCTGAACAGTGCCCTGGAGGCCGCACCCGTGTCCGCTCCGACCCTTAGCTCGGAGCCGACTGCGCCAATCGAGGACGGGTGGCTGGACACCGCCTCGGGGGCTGCAATCTCTACGACGATCGAGCCGAACACCAGCCTTGTCCTTTGCGAAGCCCGTGACTCCAAAGTGCCGGACTCCTCTCCGGACTCCGAACCTTCCGCGCTGTAACACCCCCAGTGTCATGCTACAGTAACCCTCTGTGATTAAGCTAATCATTTACCCAAACAATGCTTAATCACCTTTGTCCAATATCCCATTTGAAATTCCAGTCAATTCAAATTCAAGTGAAGTTTGAAGTTGATCAAAAGTTGCCGGAAAAATGTTCATCATCTGTAAAAAATTCCATAACAATTATTTGTTAAGGAACACAACATCACTTTGGTGCAAAGATGAACATTAGCAATTATAACAGCAACAATTCAGCATTTTTAAATGCTATCCTATTTTTGAAAAATACCAAATGAATTCTTCTGGTCTCCAAAATAATTGTGGCTCTGTCTATGACCACCAGGGATTTAATGGGACACCTCCCAAATTTTTGCTAAGTAAAATAGTTGGCCAAATAATTCCCTTTCTCTCTCTATAAATAAAAAAAGGAAATAGAAAAGGGCCTAGCTACTGTTGTGCACTTGTAGCCCAGTGCTACAGTGCACAACCCAGCCCACTCCTCCCCATGGTCGTCCCCTTCCCCTGTTCACCCGACCGAGGAGCGCGCCCACGCGGTCGCCGCCCGACCGCCTCGCCACCCCGCTGCTCGCGCCGAGGGGATAAGGCCGAGCCTCCTGGCCTCGTCAGCTCCCCACTCCCACTTGTGCCTCTCCTCCCCCAGATCCACCTTTCCCTCTCCCTCACGCCACTCCTCCCGAAGGCCGCCGCTTGCCGTTCTCCGTCATCATCGCTGCCACAGACCACCGCCTCGCTCCGCCTGTCTTGTCGTGAAACTCCACCGGGGTCGACTCCGTCGTCTGGTGCCCCCAGGTGGAGCTGGGAAGCACCACTGACGTCGCACGAGCTCGCCCCCTTCCGCCCCTGTCGCCGGCGAGATCCCTCGATTCCGGCTTCCCCTGCGCTCCTAAACTATCAAGGGCCATCGGCGTGCCGCTCGGTGAGCTCCACCCCCCTTCCTCTCCCCGCCCTTGATCTCTTTCCGCATCGTAGCAAGCTCTGCGCGACGCGCCACCATTGCCGCACCCTGGCTCCGTTGTTGAGCTCGCGGACTTCGCTGTAGAGCCCGTCCCAGTCCGCCGAGCTCACCAACGCGTTCGTGGCTTCAAGTAGTCGATGTAGGAGTTGTGCGTCGTCCTTTTACCGCCGCTTTCGTCTCGCGCGAGCTCGCCATGCTTCGGGCCCCCGCCACTCTCGTCGCCGGCGCCGTTTCCAGCAGCTCCGGCTCCGGCCGGCCTCACCACGCGACACGGCGGGCTCTCCCCTTCGAACGCTTCGCCACGCCGTGTTGGCCCTCAGAGGCGAATCCCGGCCGTCTCGGCATCGTGCAGCAGCATGGAGAGGTCGCGGAGCCTTCTCCGGCGCCGCCGACGTGGCGGTCGAGGCCACCCCACAGGTCATCGGCCGGGGCCCGTGGGCCCTGTTGACTAAGTTGACTCGTCAACTTTGCTCGATCGGGCATCCTTGTCAATGACAAAGGGCCCCACTCGCTAATTAACCTTAGTGTAAATTTAAAATGGTTAATTAACCTATGCAGCCATCGACACCCGGGCCCACCCCTTAATTAGCTCTGTTTATATTAAAATGAACTCAATTAGCTCTCTGTCTATGACATGTGGGTCCCGCTGGACCCACAGGTCAGTTTGACCAGGTCAGCGAGTCTGTTGACTGCTAACGTCATCAGCATGTCATGCTGACGTCATTTTTCTATTCTTGTTAATTTAGATAATTCCATAATAATGTTTAAATCTTTAGAAATTCATAGAAAATAAACCTAACTCGGATGAAAATGTTTTCTACATGAAAGTTGCTCAGAAAAATCCAACGAATCCGAATATGCGGTCCGTTCATCTGTCACATGCCTCTAGCATGCTGAACATGGAACATTCCCCCTCCGATCATCTGTCTGACACAGGTCCGGAACCGGGAATACATTCCCGGTTGAATTCCCCCTTCACCCATATCGGTAGCCATGTGTTAGGTCACACCCGGCGCAGCATATTGCCATGTTACGCTTTGTGATGCTATGTTTGCTTTATATTTACTGTTTCTTCCCCCTCTTCTCTCCGGTAGACCCCAAGACCGATGCTGCCCCTGTGATCATTGCGTCGACGACGACCCCTCCTTGCCGAGCAACCAGGCAAGCCCCCTTTGATCATCCCGATATCGCCCATTCCATTCTCTCATGCTTGCATTAGATTTTGCTCTTGTTATTGTTTGCTCCTATTACATTGCATAGCCTGCTTTTGTATCTGTTGTTGTACCTTACGCTTATCCTAAACTGCTTAGTATAGGTTGGTTAGTGATCCATCGCTGACCCACACCTTGTCCTTGTTGCCCTGCTTCATCATTGAAGACCCGATCAACGGATCGAAGACCAGGCCCGACACGCACATCACTTTCCCTTAGTTGCTCGACAATACTAGATTACTATCGAGTACCGAGGGTGAGTCCTCATCGATGCCGATGTTAACCCTGTAGTGTAGCTATTCGGTCGTGGTCATCGAGGGTGATTTCCTCTTTAACCACTTCGACGACGACTGTCGTGCAACCCCTCAAGTGTGGACCTCGAGGGTGAATCCTCTTACGCTCACCTTGATGATTACATCGAGTGGAATTCACGGGGTGATTCCTCGGCTTTCCCTTGATGTTTAGACACACCGTTACTATGATTACTATGACTTTACATCGAGCCATGTTACTAAAGACGGTCGACCACGAGGGGTACTGCGCGAGCTTAATTGCAGTGATGTGGAGCAGGTTGACCGGAGGGTGCCCGCGAGATAATTACGAGGCGTGGCGGGCATTCCTAGCCCTTGCCGCAAGTCCTCGAGGCGGGCAACGGGTCACATCTTCGTGAGTCTCGCTTGTTACCGCGTTCCTAATCCACTACGATTTGGATATTTGATCCGAGGGGCCTCGCCCGATAGCACTAACCATCACGTGGGCATAGTATGGGCGTTACGCATCGTATACATCAGCGAAGCTTAATAGACGCGTCGGCGAAGCGGCGCGGCCGGGTTGGACTACGTGGCGCTGCCTTGTTGAAGGAGGTAGCTAGGTCTGCTCACCGCCGCCCGCAAGCGTGCGGGAGTTCGGTGAGATGGCCCATGACCCCGGGGCATAGGTTTAGTCCGTGTGCTGGCCTCTCTATTAAGCCTAGGTCGGGTTGCGTATTGTTTGGCGAGGCGGGCATGACCCAGAAAGTGTGTCCGCCAGAGTTAATCAAGCGTGGTGGGTAAGTTGGTGCACCCTGCGGAAGAAAACATCTATCGATAGCCTGTCCTCGATAGCGGACACTTGGAGTTGTATCCCGATCGATACAACTAGAACTGGATACTTGTGATGAGAATTGGATGGTGATGAGAAGTGGTTTGTGATGATAACTGGATAGTATCGCTCTGGGATTTCTTTCTCCCAGGGAGTCGAGAAAGGATCTCCGGCCGAGGTTGATAACACTACTACTACTTTACTTTATGCTACTCTACTCCCTCCTGTTGCTGCAAGATGGTGGTTTCCAGAAGATGCTAGTCTTCAATAGGACTAGGCCTTCTCTCTATTCTGGCATTTCTGCAGCCCAGTCCACATATACAGATAACTGGATAGTATGGCTCTGGGATTTCTTTCTCCCAGTGGAGTCGAGAAAGGATCTCGGCCGAGGTTGATAACACTACTACTACTTTACTTTATGCTACTCTACTCCCCCTGTTGTTGCAAGATGGTGGTTTCGGAAGATGCTAGTCTTCGATAGGACTAGGCCTTCTCTCTATTCTCGCATTTCGCAGCCCAGTCCACATATACAGCCTTCTTTTTATAATGTTGCATATGTAGTGTAGATCCTTGCTTGCAGTACTTTGGATGAGTACTCATGGTTGCTTTGCTCCCCTTTTCCCCTTTCTTCTCCTTTCCGGTTGATGCAACCAGATGTCGGAGCCAGGGCGGATGCCACCACGATGCTTACTACTACGTGGAGGCCGCCGATGACCAGGAGTAGTTAGGAGGCTCCCAGGAAGGAGGCCTTGCCTTTTCGATCGTTGTTGCTTTTGTGCTAGTCTTCTTAAGGCAAACTTGTCTAACCTATGTCTGTACTCAGATATTGTTGCTTCCGCTGACTCTTGTGTATTCGAGCTTATGTATTCGAGCCCTCGAGGCCCCTGGCTTGTAATATAAATCTTGTATTATTTTATTTTGTGTCTAGAGTTGTGTTGTGATATCTTCCCGTGAGTCCTTGATCTTGATCGTACACATTTGCGTGCATGATTAGTGTACGATTGAATCGAGGGCGTCACACGCGCCCCTGCCAATCGACTCCGATTGGGCGCCGGTCATGGAGTTCACCGCCGCGGACATCTTTCGGCACTCGCCCTTCGGCGATATTCTGAATTCATTAAAGTCTCTCTCTTTATCAGGAGAGCCCTGGCCGGACTATGGTCAGCAAGGTTGGGATGCGGACGACGAAGAAATTCAAAGCCCACCCATCACCCACTTCGTAGCCACTGTCGATGATTTAACCGACATGCTCGACTTCGACTCCGAAGACATCGATGGTATGGACGATGATGTAGGAGACGAACAGGAACCAACGCCTATAGGGCACTGGACAACCACCTCATCTCACGATGTATACATGGTGGACACACCTAAAAGAAACGACGACGAGGAACAAAGGGACACAATGAGGGATCGTTCCTCGGCGATCAAAGCGGCAGCGTAGCGCCGCTCAAACCCCACCTCGGCAGAGCGGCAGCCATCTGAGACCCAGCCATAGCGCAGGGCAAACCGGCGGACGGCGAACATGCCATCGAGCAACCGTCCGAACAGGGCAACTTGAATAAACAACCCGTCCCGGCGAAGATAACAGTCCGGACGACCTCACGCCGGACAAGTTCTTGGAGCGAAGAACCTCAAAAAAGGCTCGCCGCCCATCGCGTAGCCTGAAAAAGCAGAAACGGAAGCTCAAAACAGCGGAGGATGCACTCAGAATTAGATGGAGCAAAGTACTCAACACCGCAGACAAATACAGCGACACCCGCCACACAAAGAGCTATCCGAAGCGAAAATTACTGCCAGAATTTGATGAAGAGGCCTTAGAGCCTCCGCAATCAAAAAATAAAGAAGCCACCCGGTCGGATAAACGACCCCATGGCCAACATAGTGTGGCAAATGGTGCCGCACACAAGCCGGCACGCGATCCGCACAAGGATTCGCATCAAAAGTATGGCCCAGCCAGATCTATCTACGGGCCAAGAAAGCAAGCTCTAGTAAGCAATGCAACACAATAAGTATCCGAACATCATGACACACCCAAATACAGGGGTGCCGCACACCCCCTATGTTTCACCGATGAGGTGCTGGACCATGAATTTCCAGCGGGATTCAAGCCCGTAAACATAGAGGCATACGACGGAACAACAGACCCTGGAGTCTGGATTGAGGATTATATCCTCCACATACACATGGCTAGAGGAGATGACCTCCACGCCATAAAATACTTACCCTCAAGCTCAAAGGGCCAGCCCGACATTGGCTTAAAAGCCTTCCGAAAACACCATTGGAAGTTGGGAAGAGCTCGAGGATGCCTTTCGGGCAAATTTTCAAGGACCTATGTCCGACCTCCGGATCAGAGCGATTTAAGTCATATAACTCAACAACCGGAGAGTCAGCCCGGAAACTCTGGAACAAATTTCTTACTAAAAAGAACCAGATAGTCGACTGTCCGGACCCCGAAGCCTTAGCAGCTTTCAAACACAGCGTTCGAGACGAATGGCCCGCCAGACACCTCGGCCAAGAAAAGCCAAGAACAATGGCCGCATTAACAAGCCTCATGACCCACTTTTGCGTAGGAGAGGATAGCTGGTTGGCAAGATGCAGTACCAGCGACCCAAGTACATCTGAAGTTAGGGATGGAAACGGGAAACCGTGACGCAGCAAGGACCAGCGCCGGACCAAGGGAAACAGCCCGAAGAGCACGGAAGTCAACGCCGGATTCAAAAGCTCTCGGCAGAATCAGAAAAAGCTGCCCCTCAAGGATAACAGGGACGAGCTATCTAACCTATAAAAAATCTTGGATTAGATATGCCAAATCCACAGTACTCCCGGGAATCCTGCAAACCATACCCACAGAGATTGTTGGGTCTTCATGCAATCCGGAAAACTCAACGCCGAACACAAGGGGCTCAACACACCAAGCGAGGACGATAACGAACCCCACAAGCAGAGCACCGGAAAACAAAAGAATTTCCCACAAGAAGTCAAAACAGTAAACTCACTTCACGTGACCAAAGGGAAAAACAGAGTGGCGCCTATAGAGATACGCGCCATACGGCCTATCCCAGAGGAGTCCCACCACTGGTTGTTCAAACTAATCACCTTCGACCATCAGGATTACTCTAGAAGTATCCGGAATGCAGGCTGGACTGCTTTGATATTAGATCCGATAATTGACGGACTCCACTTTACACAAGTCCTAATGGATGGCGGTAGTGATCTAAACCTGCTATATCAGGACACAATCTGCAAAATGGGGATAAACCCAACAAAAATTCGCCATAGCAACACTTCCTTTCAAGGGGTAACGCCAGGCCCAGATGCCCATTGTACGGGTTCTCTCCTGCTAGAAGTTATGTTCGGCTCCCCCGACAACTTCCGCCGCGAAAAGCTCACCTTCCACATCACCCCATTTACAAGTAGCTATCAAGCACTACTGGGACGCAAAGCTTTCGCCCACTTTAACGCAATACCACATTATGCATCTCTTACGCTTAAAATGCCCGATCCGCGAGGCATCATCTCATTAAAGGGAAATATCGAGTGTTCCTCGAGCGCGGAAGACTGTGCGGCTGCCTTGACAGCCACACACTAAACCGGCTTCACCAATCAAAGCGCCTAAACAGGTCGTTCAGACCCCGGACATGGCTAGACGAGTCCGGCGTAAACGTACAAGGGCTTACTAGCCGCATACCCCCGTACAAGGGGCTCCGCGCATGTACAACAAGAGACAATAAAGCTCAATTTTACCCATTTTTGGAATTATACTTTGTTTATTTAATATAACATACATTTTAGCACGATCTTTTTCAACTAAGTTCCTCTCTTTTACAGATGAACACCGTGCTACACCCGTCCAGGATACGGCACAACAGAGACACATGCGCAGACGTGCAGTAGGGACCCGTTCCAAGGATTCTTTGCAGATTAAGACCCTGCGTAAACCTTATTTAATGTCTCTTGTTGATACACATCCCCTGGTTTCTTGCTATAACCGAGGAGGATGCTGGCGTCTTGGCATGTGGCCACGTCAGAATTTTGCGCGTACCTGGACACCAGGGGCTTACCAAGGGCGTTGTTCAGCTCGTTTTCATAAAGACCGAATACCTTAGGGAGTGTTCGGCGTCGCGAGTTTGGCCTTATATGCATCAGCTCCGAGTCATGTCTTTGGTCAAATGTTGGGTTTGCCCGGCTCCTGTGTTTTGCTGCCTTACATTCCGCTCTATCGGCTAAGGCGGCACCAGGAGAACTACTGCGATTGTGCCCCGGTTCGGCCAGGCGAGCACCTCAGTAGAGAAAGCCGAAAATTAACTGTCATGATATAGCGTGAGACTGGTCAACCACTCGATGACCCGTCGGAATCTTTAGGATTCCTCCGCATTAATGAAGGGCCATTTCCCGGCCAGGCACACACGCGCCCCGAATTCGGGGGAGCGCGGTGCCCCTAGGGGCTATATAGTAGCCCCACTATCAAACTCCTATGGCTAAGTGAAAGTGATAAAGCATTATAGTCCGGTTGCCTAGTTCGCTGCGCTATCACCTCCTTAATAGGACCAAGACGTTGGATCAAGTGTGAAAATGCGCAGTCCAGGGTGAGACTTTTCTCCCCGGACAGATCTTCGTATTCGGCGGCTTTGCGCTGCGGGCCAATTCGCTAGGCCATCTGGAGCAGACCGAAAGCTACGCCCCTGGCCATCAGGTCAGCTTTGGAAGCTTGAACTATATGGCCGATGTCTGCGGAGACTTGATCTTCGACGGATTTGAGCCACAGCCGAGCGTGCCGCACTGTCTCGATGGGTACGATCTAGCTCTGCCGCCGAACAGTGCCCTGGAGGCCGCACCAGTGCCCGCTCCGACCCTTAATCCGGAGCCGGTTTCGCGGATCGAGGACGGTTGGTTGGACACCGCCTCAAGGGCTGAAATCTCTAAGGCAATTGAGCCGAACACCATCCCTGTCCTTTGCAAGGCTCGTGACTCCCAGGTGCCGGACTCCTTTCCGGACATTGAACCTCCCGCGCCCCTGCCAGTCGAATCCGACTGGGCGCCGGTTATGGAGTTCACCGCCGCGGACATCTTTTCAGCACTCGCCCTTTGGCGATATCCTGAACTCATTAAAGTCTCTCTCTTTGTCGGGGAGCCACTGGCGAACCACGGTCGGGAAGGTTGGGATTTGACGACGAAGAAATTCAACGCCCACCGCCACCCACTTTGTAGCCACCGCCGATGACTTAATGACATGCTCGACTTTGACTCGAGGACATCCACGATATGGACGGCGCCGGAGGCGACCAGAACCAGCCCCACAGGGCAATCGGATGGCCACCTCAACTTATGATATATATATATGGTGGACACACCTAAGGGAAGCGATAACGAGGAACGACGAGACGCTGTGAAAGAACATTCCCTCGGGAAGCAGTCAAAGCGGCGGCGTAAGCGCCGCTCAAAACTCCACCTCGATAAAGATAGCACCCACACAGACCCAGCCATAGAGCAGGGTGAGCCGGCCGACGACGAACATGCCATTGAGCAACCATCCGAACAGGCCAACTTGGACAAACAACCCGTCCCCGGCAAGGACAACAGTCCGGACGATCTCACGCCGGACACGTCATTGGATCAGAAGAACCTCCACAAAGAGCTCCTCGCTACTGCGCGTAGCTTGAAAAAGCAGAAACATAGGCTCAGAACAGCGGAAGACGCACTCCGAATAAGATGGAGTAAATTACTCAACACTGCAGACAAATATGGCGACAACCGCCAAGCAAAGAGCTACCCAAAGCGCAAACTACTGCCCGAATTCGATGAGGAGGCCATAGAGCCCCCACGATCAAAAAACAAAGAGGCCGCCGGTTCGGATAGACGACCACATGGCAAACGTAGAGCGACAAGCGGCACCGCACACAAGCCGTCACGCGATCCGCATAAGGATTCGCACCAAAAAGATGGCCCAGTTAGATCTATCTACGGGCCAAGGAAACAAGTTCTGGCGAGCAATACAACACGTCAAATATCCGAACATCACGGCACACCCAAATATGAGGCGTCGTGCACCCTCTATGTTTCACCGATGAGGTCTTTGGATCATGAATTTCGGCGAGATTCAAGCCCGTAAACATAGAGGCATCTGACGTAACGACGAACTCGAGTCTGGATTGAGGATTATATCCACCACATACACATGGCCAGAGGAGATGATCTCCACACCATAAAATACCTACCCCTCAAGCTCAAAGGGCTAGCCCGGCATTGGCTTAAAAGCCTCCCCAAAAATACCATTGGTAGTTGGGAAGAGCTTGAGGATGCTTTTCGGGCCAATTTCCAGGGAACCTATGTCCGACCTCCGGACGTAGACGATCTAAGTCACATAACCCAACAACCCGGAGAGTCAGCTCGAAAATTCTGGAACAGGTTCCTCACCAAAAAGAACCAAATAGTTGACTGTCCGGACGCCGAAGCCTTAGCAGCTTTTAAACACAACGTCTGAGACGAATGGCTCGCCAGACACCTTGGCCAGGAAAAGCCAAGAACAATGGCCGCACTAACAAGCCTCATGACCCGCTTTTGCGCGGGAGAGGATAGCTGGCTAGCAAGATGCAGTACCAGCGACCCAAGTACATCCGAAGTCAGGGATGGGAATGGGAAACCACGACGACGCAAGGACCAGCGCCGGATTAAGGGGAACAGTCCAAAGAGCGCGGCAGTCAACGCCGGATTCAAAAGCTCACGACAGAACAATAAAAAGCTGCCCCTTAAGGACAATAGCGATGAGCTATCCAACTTAAACAAAATCTTGGACAAGATATGCCAAATCCACAATACTCCCGGGAAGCCTGCAAACCATACCCACAGAGATTGTTGGGTCTTCAAGCAGTCCGGCAGACTCAACGCCGAACACAAGGGGCTCGACACACCAAGTGAGGATGATGACGAGCACCACAAGCGAGCCCGGAAAACAAAAGAATTTCCCACAAAAAGTCAAAACAGTGAACTCACTTCAAGTGACAAAAGGGAAAAACAGAGCGGCGCCCATAGAAACACGTGCCACACGGTCTATCCCAGCAGAGTCCCAACGATGGTTGTCAAAACCAATCACCTTCGATCATCAGGACTATTCCGGAAGTATCCGGAGCGCAGGATGGACTGCCTTGATATTAGATCCTATAATCGACGGACTCCAATTTACACAAGTCCTAATGGACGGAGGTAGCGATCTAAACCTGCTATATCAGGACACAATTCGCAAAATGGGGATAGACCCAACCAAAATTCGCCATAGCAACACCTCCTTCAAAGGGGTAATGTCAGGCCTGTATGCCCATTGTACGGGCTCCCTACTGCTAGAAGTTGTGTTCGGCTCATCCGACAACTTCCGCCGCGAAAATTTAACCTTCCACATCGCCCCATTCGAAAGTAGCTATCAAGCACTACTGGGGCGTGAAGCTTTCGCCCGCTTTAGCGCAATACCGCATTATGCATCTCCTACACTTAAAATGCCCGGTCCACGCGGCATCATCTCATTAAAAGGGAGTATTAAGTGTTACTCGAGCACGGAAGAACGTGAGACTGCCTTGACAGCCCCACACGAATCCGGCTCCGCTAATCAAAGTACCTGAATAGGTCATTCAAACCCCGGACACGGCTAGACGAGTCCGGCGCCTACTAGCAGCATACCCCCATACAAGGGGCTGCACACACATACAACAAGAGACAATAAAGCTCAAATTTATTCACCTTCCGAACCGTACTCTGTTTATTTAATATAAAGTACATTTCTCGCACGATATTTTTTCTTTTCAACTAAGTCCTTCTCTTTTACAGATGAACACCGTGCTACACCCGTCCAGGATACGGCACAACGGAGACACAAAGCAGACGTGCAGCGAGGGACCCGTCAAGGATTCTTTTCAGATTAAGACCCTGCGTAAACCTTTTTTACTGTCTCTTGTTGATACACATCCCCCGGTTTCTTACTATAACCGAGGAGGAGGCTGGCGTTTTGGCATCGGCCGCACCAGAATTTTTACGCGTACCTGGACACCAGGGGCTTAGGGCATTATTCTGCCCATTCTCATAAAGACCAAATACCTTAGGGAGTGTTCGGTGTCTCGAGTTAGGCCTTATGTGCATCAGCTCCGAATCATGTCTTTGGTCAAATGTTGGGTTTGCCCGGCTCCCATGTTTTGGTACCTTACGTTGCGATTGTGCCCCGGTTGAGCTGGGTTGAGCACCTCAGTGGAGAAAGCTAAAACTGACTGTCATGATATAACGTGAGACTGGTCAACCACTCGATGACCCAGCGGAATGTTTAGAATTCCCCCACATTGACGAAGGGCCGTTTCCGGTTCAGGCACATACGCGCCCCGAATTCGGGAGAGCGCAGTGCCCCTAGGGGCTATATAGTAGCCCCACCATCGAACTCCTATGGCTAAGTGAAAGTGATAAAGCATTATAGTCCGGTTGCCTAGTTTGCTACGCTATCACCTCCTTCACAGGACCAAGACGTTGGATTAAGTGTGAAAATGTGCCTTTTTTGCAAACACCCCGCACTATGTGCGTAAAAGTCAAGACTGCCATCTTTCAGGTTATATACACATATACATCAACGGCCAGACAGAGCCGCTTTTAATACTTGAACGCACAAGTATAAAAAGCTCTTATATTATAATTGAAACATTGTTTTCACAAATCATACATGTCATTTAAACATAATATCCTTGAGCATGCGTCTCTATTAAACGAAGCGCCTGCGCAGACTTCCTCAAAATAGTGCTCGGCGGTACGGCTTCGTCCGAATCTTGGGATGCAACGTCGGTGGCCTTCATCTCCGCCCAAGATGTCTTGACATGGGCAAGAGCCATCCGCTCCCTCAATACCGCTTCATTGCGCCGTCGCGTACCGCATCAAGGAACTGCTGCACTAAGCCAAAATAACTCTTCGGCTGGGGTCTGCCTGGCCACAAATGAGTCATGACATGCTTCATGGCAAGTCCGGATAATCGATTCAGCTCGACCCATTCGGCCAACTGATCGGTCAACGGAAGAGGACGCTCCGGACTATGGAATTGCGACCAATATAGCTCTTCCCTTCTATGCCCCTTCTGGCCTCGGAAGTGCTCAATCGCGTCCGCAGCGCTCGCTGCTAAGTCCAGATAAGCATCCTCCGAGCTCCACAACTTGTCCAACTGAGCATACTTCTGATCCGTATATTTCCTCCGCAGCAGAAACGGTTTTCCAGCCGCAATAGCCCCGGCCTGACTCAGCTCCTCCTTGGCAGCTCTCATAGCAGAACGAGCATCCTTGAATTCGGCGGTGGCCTTTTTCAGGTCCTCTTGCTCCGCTTGACGTTCTTTTTCAACAACCTCGCAACGATCGGTAGTATTCTCCAGTTTCAGGGCCAAATCGGCCATTTCCTCTTTGCTTCGGCAGTGAGCAGCCCGTTCGGCTTTCAGCTCTTCGGTCACCTTTAAAGCGGCCGCATTACTCTTTCGGGCTTGCTCTTTAGCTTGGGCAAGTTCCGCTCGCAGCCTCTCCACAGCAGCGGCACCGTCTGCATCAAAAGCATACAAGTAGTAAGGCATGGGCGTCAAGCTCCCTTACCAGGTGTCCGCGGAGAAGTCGCATACCATCTGACTCGTCAAACCGTTTATTGACCAGCACGATGTCCGCATCCGCCTCGTCAAGTTGCCGCTTTAGTTCGGCAAATTCATCAGTCCGGCTAGCCACCGGACGCCCCGCCACCTACATAGGAACGGCGACATGTTAGTACTGAGATTATGATCCTCGCACACCGCTGTCGGTTGACACAACATACCGAGTCTCGGGGCTACTATCTATACTGGCGCATTCTATATGCATAAGCGTCGGGAGGTACATCATTTTTTCGTACCTCAAACCCGTCACAAGAACTTCGGTGGCTTCATGCAATCCGCTCTCGGCGGATGCAATTCTTTCAATTACCGTAGCCATTAGCGCACGGTGATCTTCTCGAGATATACGCCGCCTCGAGCAGGTCCTTCACTCCTCCGACCGACGCCCGCTTGGCGCGGACTCGGGAAACTCTCCGTGGCGACACTCCAGGGTCGCCCGCCTCGCACGAAGGCGCGATAGGTGGAGGCGTTTCACTCTCTATCATCTCCGGACGAAGATCCCCCGAAGATGAGCTCTGCTGAGAAGGGCTGAGATCCGAACTACAAGGTACAATTCCGGTTATCTTCAGAAATAAATACAGGGATGTTCTTTATTCACAGGACCCCTTCTTTTTACTTACGGCTCGCTGGAGGGCTGATCCCCTTGGGGAAATAGTGCGGCTGGGATACTTCCCGGCGCCGGACTTTCTGACGAAGACTTCTTTCCCCATTTTGAGGCCTTGGCTTCCGGGTCGTCGGAAGCGGTCCTCTTCTCCCCTTGGAGGGGAGGATCCCGATCCTTCTTCCTTGAAAGCCTCCTTCGGAGGCGGTTGCTTCTGATCCCCCTTCGCCTTCTTTAAAAGGCGCGGCCTTCAACATCTTGGTCAGCATGGGATCCGGCGTGGTCTCTGGGAGGGGAGCCGGACACCTTATCAACTTTGCCTTGGCTATCCACTCCTGTTCAAGAAACGGCTCCCTTAGAGGGCATATATATGATAAATGAATGAACAGCCTGTCCGGTTCTGTGGTTACTTACCTGAGTATCTGGGTGATTGCAGCTTAGACCTGCGTCCTCGGTCAAGTCCGGACACTTCTCTTGTGATCCGAAGAACAATTTGTACATCTCCTTGGGCGTCGCGCCCATAAAATGTTGGAGAGCTCGTGGTCCCTCCGGATTAAACTCCCACAGATGGAGGGGGCGACGTTTGCAGGGCAGAAGGCGCCGAATCAGCATAACCTGCGCCGCCACGACCAGATTGATCTCTCTTTCTTGGAGGTCTTGAATACGGCCCTGCAACAGAGGAACGTCCTTGGACGGCCCCCAGTCGAGCCCCCGGTTAACCCATGATGCCAGCCGCTGTGGTGGACCTGAGCGGAAGGCGGGTGGCGCCACCCATTTGGTGCCCCTGGGAGCGGTGATATAAAACCACTCCCGTTGCCACAAACCAAGCTCCTCTTGAAAAGAGCCCTCGGCCACGGAGCATCAGCACACTTGCTTATGACCGCCCCTCCGACTCGCTTGTTGCCCTCGATCATCTTGGCTCCACCTTGAAGGTATTGAGCCACAATCCAAAGTGAGGGGTAATATGGAGGAAGGCTTCACATACGACAATGAATGACGAGATATGGAGGATGGACTCCGGATTCAAGTCATGGAAATCCAGCCCATAATAAAACATGAGCCCCCGCACAAAGGGATCCGTCGGGAAGCCTAAACCCCGAAGGAAGTGAGACACGAACACCACGCTCTCGCCGGGCTCGGGAGTGGGAATGATCTTCCCTGGAGCAGGCAGCCTATGTGAAATATCGCCGGTTAGATACCTGGCGTCTCGCAGCTTTAGCACATCTTCTTCTGTGACGGAACAAGACATCCATCGGCCGAGCTGGTCGGAGCCGGACATCGTCGAAGGTCCGAAGCGCCTAAATCTGAAGCTTTGGGTGTTAGAACTTGAAGCGCGAGGCGAACTCGATGGAGGGTGGAAAAAATAAGAGGGCCTTGGTCTCATTATAAAGAGGTTGAATACCAAGAGCCCTCCCCATGGTCGATTGGGACTCGCCTTCGATAGAGGAGGCGTGCCAACGGGCGCGGTCGGGTTACCCACGTCCGTATTGATGAGAATCCCGGAATAAGGGGGCACGATCTCCGCTTTGATAAGACGTGCCAAGGAAACCGCCTCGCTAACCGCGATGAGGTGGAACAGTAAAAACGATTCGTATAAAGGCCTGGCCGTGGTGTGATGTCACGCCGTGGAATACGTCAGCAGATCTGTGCAAAAGTTATTCTCTCTACGGTAGTATGTGGAACTTGTTTTGCAGAGCCGGACACTATCCTTGTGTTCAAAACCTTCTATGAAGTATTCGGAGGAGGAACCCGCCTTGCAATGCCGAAGACAATATGCGCGCCGGACTCGTCGTCATTGAAGCCTGGTTCAGGGGCTACTGAGGGAGTCTTGGATTAGGGGGTGTCCAGATAGCCGAACTATCACCGTTGGCCGGACTCCTGGACTATGAAGATACAAGATTGAAGACTTCGTCCCGTGTCCGGATGGGACTTTCCTTGGCGTGGAAGGCAAGCTTGGCGATACGGATATGTAGATCTCCTACCATTGTAACCGACTCTGTAACCCTAACCCTATCCGTGTCTATATAAATCGGAGGGTTTTAGTCCAGAGGACTAACAACAATCATACCATAGGCTAGCTTCTAGGGTTTAGCCTCTCGATCTCGTGGTAGATCTACTCTTGTACTACCCATATCATCAATATTAATCAAGCAGGAGTAGGGTATTACCTCCATCGAGAGGGCCCGAACACAGGTAAAAATCGTGTCCCTTGTCTCCTGTTACCATCCGCCTAGACGCACAGTTCGGGACCCCCTACCCGAGATCCGCCGGTTTTGACACCGACAGCTGGCTGGACTATAACCTTTGGCCAGACTCCTGGAATATGAAGATACAAGATTGAAGACTTCGTCCCGTGTCCGGATGGGACTTTCCTTGGCGTGGAAGGCAAGCTTGGCGATACGGATATGTAGATCTCCTCCCATTGTAACCGACTGTAACCCTAGCCCTCTCTGGTGTCTATATAAACCGGAGGGTTTTAGTCCGTGGGGACTAACAACAATCATACCATAGGCTAGCTTCTAGGGTTTAGCCTCTCGATCTCGTGGTAGATCTACTCTTGTACTACCCATATCATCAATATTAATCAAGCAGGAGTAGGGTTTTACCTCCATCGAGAGGGCCCGAACCTGGGTAAAAACATCGTGTCCCTTGTCTCCTATTACCATCCGCCTAGACGCACAGTTCGGGACCCCCTACCCGAGATCTGCCGGTTTTGACACCGACTAGAAGCATGCAAAGTCCTATCATTTTTCTTTTTCTTCTTCTTAGAAGAACTAGGTGCATCAACATTAGTTCTCTGAGAATCTTGCTCAATTCTTTTAGGGTGGCCCTCAGGATACAAAGGTTCCTGAGTCATTCTACCCCCTCTAGTCACAACTCTAACAGCATTTTTATTTTTCTTATTATTTAATTCATTGAGCAAATCATTCTGAGCTTTAATCACTTGTTCTACTTGAGTGGTAACCATAGAAGCATGTTTACTAATAAGTTTAAGTTCACCTTTAACTCTAGACATATAATCACTCAAGTGTTCAATCAAATAAGCATCACGTTTCAATTGCCTACCAACATAAGCATTGAAGTTTTCTTGTTTAACAATAAAATTATCAAACTCATCTAAGCATTGGCTAGTAGACTTATTACAAGGAATATCACCCTCGTCAAATCTATAGAGAGAATTTACCTTTACTACCCGTGTCGGGTTATCAAGACCATGTATTTCTTCAATAGGTGGTAAATTCTTAACATTTTCAGCTTTAATACCCTTTTCTTTCATAGATTTCTTTGCCTCTTGCATATCTTCAGGACTGAGAAATAGAATACCCATTTTCTTCGGAGTTGTCTTAGGAGTTGGTTCAGGAAGTGTCCAATCATTATCATTACTCAATATATTATTCAATAGCAATTCAGCTTGCTCAAAAGTTCTTTCCCTGAAAACACAACCAGCACAACTATCCAGGTGGTCCCAGGAAGCATTGGTTAGTCCATTATAAAAGATATCAAGTATTCATTTTTCTTGAGAGGATGATCAGGCAAAGCATTAAGTAATCGGAGAAGCGTACCCCAAGATTGTGGGAGACTCTCTTCTTCAATTTGCACAAAATTATATATTTCCCTTAAGGCAACTTGTTTCTTATGAGCAGGGAAATATTTAGCAGAGAAGTAATAAATCATATCCTGGGGACTACGCACACAACCAGGAGCAAGAGAATTAAACCATGTTTTAGTATCACCCTTTAATGAGAACGGAAATAACTTAAGGACATAGTAGTAACGAATTTTTTCCTCATGAGTGAATAGGGTGGCTATATCATTCAATTTAGCAAGATGTGCCACACCAGTTTCAGATTCATAGCCATAAAAAGGATCAGATTCAACCAAGGTAATTAACTCAGGATCAACAGAGAAATCATAATCCTTATCAGAAATACAGATATGTGAAGTAGCAAAAGCAGGGGCATATTTCATTCTAGCATTCAAAGACTTTTCTTTCAGCTTAGCTAACAGTTTCTTAAGATCATATCTATCCTTGCAAGCAAAAAAGTCTCTAGCAGTTTCTTCATCCATAACATAACCCTCAGGCACATCAGGCAATTCATATCTAGGGGGAGAATCTTCATCATCACTTTCATCAGTATTATCAGTTTCAATAATTTCATTCTCTCTAACCCTAGCAAGTTGTTCATCAAGAAATTCACCTAATGGCACAGTATCATTAAGCATAGAAGTAGTTTCATCATAAGCATCATGCATAGCAGAAGTGGCATCATCAATAACATGCGACATATCAGAATCAATAGCAGGAGTAGGTTTAGGTGTCGCAAGTTTACTCAAAACAGAAGGAGAATCAAGGGCAGAGCTAGATGGCAGTTCCTTACCTCCCCTCGTAGTTGAGGGATAAATCTTGGTTCTTTCATCTATCAAGTTCCTCATAGTGATCAACAGATATAAATCCCAAGTGACTCAAAGAATAGAGCTATGCTCCCCGGCAACGGCGCCAGAAAATAGTCTTGATAACCCACAAGCATAGGGGATCGCAATAGTTTTCGAGGGTAGAGTATTCAACCCAAATTTATTGATTCAACACAAGGGGAGCCAAAGAATATTCTCAAGTATTAGCAGCTGAGTTGTCAATTCAACCACACCTGGAAGACTTAATATCTGCAGCAAAGTATTTAGTAGCAAAGTAGTATGGAAGTAATGGTAACAGTGGCAAAAGTAACAGTAGCAATTTTTGTAGCAATCGTAACAGTGGTAACGGAAAAGTAACTAAGCAAAGATCAATATGTGAAAAGCTCGTAGGCAATGGATCAATGATGGATAATTATGTCGGATGCGATTCCTCATGCAACAGTTATAAATATAGGGTGACACCGAACTAGCTCCAGTTCATCAATGTAATGTAGGCATGTATTCCGAATATAGTCATACATGCTTATGGAAAAGAACTTGCATGACATCTTTTGTCCTACCCTCCCGTGGCAGCGGGGTCCTATTGGAAACTAAGGGATATTAAGGCCTCCTTTTAATAGAGTACCGGACCTACACTTAGTGAATGCATGAACTCCTCAAACTACGGTCATAACCGGGAGTGGTCCCGATTATTGTCACTTCGGGGTTGCCGGATCATAACACATAGTAGGTGACTATTGACTTGCAAGATAGGATCACGAACTCACATATATTCATGAAAACATAATAGGTTCAGATCTGAAATCATGGCACTCAGGCCCTAGTGACAAGCATTAAGCATAGCAAAGTCATAGCAACATCAGTCTCAGAACATAATGGATACTAGGGATCAAACCCTAACAAAACTAACTCGATTACATGGTAAATCTCATCCAACCCATCACCGTCCAGCAAGTCTACGATGGAATTACTCACGCGCGGCGGTGAGCATCATGAAATTGGTGATGGAGGAAGATTGATGATGACGATGGCGACGGAATTCCCTCTTCGGAGCCCCAAACGGACTCCAGATCAGCCCTCCCGAGAGAGATTACGGCCTGGCGGCGGCTCCGTATCGTAAAACGCGATGAATCCTTCTCTCTGGTTTTTTTCTCCCCGAACGTGAATATATGGAGTTGGAGTTGAGGTCCGTGGAGTCTCAGGGGGGCCACGAGGCCGGGGGTGGGCGTGCCCTGCACCCTCGTGGACAGGGTGTGGGCCCCCTGATGCCGATTCTTTCGCCAGTATTTTTTATTATTTCCAAAACGTCTCTCCGTGAATTTTTAGGTTATTCCGAGAACTTCTATTTCTGCACAAAAATAACACCATGGCAATTCTGCTGAAAACAGCGTCAGTCCGGGTTAGTTCCATTCAAATCATGCAAGTTAGAGTCCAAAACAAGGGCAAAGGTGTTTGGAAAAGTAGATACGTTGGAGACGTATCAGTGCCTCCCTGCTAAACTAATAGTAAGGCACACATCAGGTCTGGTACACAACATTGCATACATGATAGAACCTATGGCTGAGGCATAGGGAATGACTTTCTTTTTCTCTCTATCTTCTGAAGTGGTCGGGCATTGAGTTTGACTCAACTTAAAACCTTGTAACACAGGCACGAACCCTTTCTTTGAGTGATCCATTTTGAACTTCTTCAAAACTTTATCAAGGTATGTTCTTTGTGAAAGTCCAATTAAGAGTCTTGATCTATCTCTATAGATCTTGATGCCCAATATATAAGCAGCTTCACCGAGGTCTTTTATTGAAAAATTCTTATTCAAGTATCCTTTTATGCTATCCAGAAATTCTGTATTATTTCCAATCAACATTATGTCATCCACATATAATATTAGAAATGCAACAGAGCTCCCACTTACTTTCTTGTAAACACAGGCTTCTCCAAAAGTCTGTATAAAAGCATATGCTTTGATCACACTATCAAAGCGTATATTCCAACTCCGAGAGGCTTGCACCAGTCCATAAATGGATCGCTGGAGCTTGCACAATTTTATTAGCACCTTTTGGATCGACAAAACCTTGTGGTTGCATCATATACAACTCTTCTTTAAGATATCCATTAAGGAATGCAGTTTTGACATCCATTTGCAAAATTTCATAATCATAAAATGCAGCAATTGCTAACATTATTCGGACAGACTTAAGCATCGCTATGGGCAAGAAGGTCTCATCGTAGTCAACTCGTTGAACTTGTGGAAAACCTTTCACAACAAGTCGAGCTTTGTAGACAGTAACATTAAGATCAGCGTCAGTCTTCTTCTTGAAGATCCATTTATTCTCTATGGCTTGCTGATCATCGGGCAAGTCAACCAAAGTCCACACTTTGTTCTCATACATGGATCCCATCTCAAATTTCGTGGCCTCAAGCCATTCCGCGGAATCTGGGCTCATCATCGCTTCCTCATAGTTCATAGGTTCGTCATGGTCAAGTAACATGACCTCCAGAACAGGATTACCGTACCACTCTGGTGCGGATCATACTCTGGTTGACCTACGAGGTTCATTAGTAACTTGATCTGAAGTTTCATCATCATCATCATTAGATTCCTCACTAATTGGTGTAGGAATCACTGGAACTGATTTCTTGATGAACTACCTTCCAATTCGGGAGAAGGTACAATTACCTCACCAAGTTCTACTTTCCTCCCACTCACTTATTTCGAGAGAAACTCCTTCTCTAGAAAGGATCCATTCTTAGCAACAAATATCTTGCCTTCGGATCTGTGATAGAAGGTGTACCCAACAGTCTCCTTTGGCTATCCTATGAAGACACATTTATCTGATTTGGGTTCGAGCTTATCAGGTTTTGATGCTTTTTCACATAAGCATCACAGCCCCAAACTTTAAGAAACGACAACTTAGGTTTTTTGCCAAACCACAGTTCATATGGTGTCGTCTCAACGAATTTAGATGGTTCCCTATTTAATGTGAATGCATCCATCTCTAAAGCATAACCCCAAAACAATAGTGGTAATCAGTAAGAGACATCATAGATCGCACCATATCTAATAAAGTACGGTTATGACAATCGGACACACCATTACGCTGTGGTGTTCCGGGTGGCATGAGTTGCGAAACTATTCCACATTGTTTTAAATGAAGACCAAACTCATAGCTCAAATATTCACCTCCACAATCAGATCGTAGAAACTTTATTTTCTTGTTACGATGATTTTCTACTTCACTCTAAAATTATTTGAACGTTTCAAATGTTTCAGACTTAAGTATCATTAAGTAGATATACCCATATCTGCTCAAATCATCTGTGAGGTCAGAAAATAACAATACCCGCCATGAGCCTCAACACTCATCGGACCGCATACATCAGTATGTATTCTTTCCAATAAGTCAGTTGCTCGCTCCATTGTTCCGGTGAACGGAGTCTTAGTCATTTTGCCCATGAGGCATGGTTCGCAATCATCAAGTGATTCATATGAAGTGATTCCAAAAGCCCATCAGCATGGAGTTTCTTCATGCACTTTACACCAATATGACCTAAACGGCAGTGCCACAAATAAGTTGCACTATCATTATTAACCTTGCATCTTTTGGCTTCAATATTATGAATATGTGTATCACTACAATCAAGATTTAACAAAAATATACCACTCATCAAGCGTGCATGACCATAAAAGATATTACTCATATAAATAGAACAACCATTATTCTCTGATTTAAATGAATAACCGTCTCGCATCAAACAAGGTCCAAGATATAATGTTCATGCTCAACGCTGGCACCAAATAACAATTATTTAGGTCTAAAACTAATCCCAGCGGTAGATGTAGAGGTAGCGTGCCGACGGCGATCACATCGACTTTGGAACCATTTCCTACGCGCATCGTCACCTCATCCTTAGCCAATCTTCATTTAATCTGTGGCACCTGTTTCGGGTTGCAAATATGAGCAACCGAACCAGTATCAAATATCCAGGCGCTACTACGAGCATTAGTAAGGTACACATCAATAACATGTATATCAAATATACCTTTTACTTTGCCATCCTTCTTATCCACCAAATACTTGGGGCAGTTCCGCTTCCAGTGACCAATCCCTTTGCAGTAGAAGCACTTTGCAGTAGAAGCACTCAATCTCAGGCGTAGGTCCAGACTTGGGCTTCTTCACTTGAGCAGCAACTTGCTTGCTGTTCTTCTTGAAGTTCCACTTCTTCCCTTTGCCCTTTTTCTTGAAACTAGTGGTATTGTTAACCATCAACACTTGATGCTCCTTCTTGATTTCTACCTCCGCAGCCTTTAGCATTGCGAAGAGCTCGGGAATAGTCTTTTCCATCCCTTGCATATTATAGTTCATCACGAAGCCTTTATAGCTTGGTGGCAGTGATTGAAGAACTCTGTCAATGACACTATTATCAGGAAGATTAACTCCCAGCTGAGTCAAGTGGTTGTGGTACCCACACATTCTGAGTATGTGTTCACTGACAGAATTATTCTCCTCCATTTTGCAACTATAGAACTTGTTGGAGACTTCATATCTCTCAACTCGGGAATTTGCTTGAAATATTAACTTCAACTCCTGGAACATCTCATATGCTCCATGACGTTCAAAACATCTTTGAAATCCTGATTCTAAGCCGTAAAGCATGGCACACTGAACTATCGAGTAGTCATCAACACGCGACTGCCAGACATTCACAATGTCTGCAGTTGCTGGCGCAGGTGGTACACCTAGCGGTGCTTCCAGTACGTAATTCTTCTGTGCAACAATGAGGATAATTCTCAAGTTACGGACCTAGTCCGTGTAGTTGCTACCATCATCTTTCAACTTAGCTTTCTGTAGGAACGCATTAAAATTTAAGGGAACAGTAGCACGGGCCATTGATCTACAACAACATAGACATGCAAAAACTATCAGGTACTAAGTTCATGATAAATTAAAGTTAAATTAATCATATTACTTAAGAACTCCAACTAAGATAGACATCCCTCTAGTCATCTAAATGATCACGTGATCCAAATCAACTAAACCATGTCCGATAATCACGCGAGATGGAGTAGTTTCCAATGATGAACATCACTATGTTGATCATATCTACTATATGATTCACGTTCGACCTTTCGGTCTCAGTGTTCCGAGGCCATATCTGCATATGCTAGGGTCGTCAAGTTTAACCCGAGTATTCTGCACGTGCAAAACTGGCTTGCACCCGTTTTATGTAAACGTAGAGCTTATCACACCCGATCATCACGTGGTGTCTCGGCACGACGAACTTTAGCAACGGTGCATACTCAGGGAGAACACTTGTACCTTGAAATTTAGTGAGGGATCATCTTATAATTCTACTGCCGTACTAAGCAAAATAAGATGCATGAAGGATAAACATCACATGCAACCAAAATATGTGATATGATATGGCCATCATCATCTTGTGCCTTCGATCTCCATCTCCAAAGCACCGTCATGATCTCCATCGTCACCGGCTTGACACCTTGATCTCCATCGTAGCATCGTTGTCGTCTCGCCAACTATTGCTTCTACGACTATCACTACCGCTTAGTGATAAAGTAAAACAATTACATGGTGATTGCATTTCATAAAATAAAGTGACAACCATAAGGACCCTGCCAGTTGCCGATAACTTTTACAAAACATGATCATCTCATACAACAATTTATACCTCATCACGTATCGACCATATAACATCACAACATGCCCTGCAAAAACAAGTTAGACGTCCTCTACTTTGTTGTTGCAAATTTTACGTGGCTGCTTGCTACGTCTTGAGCTTGCATTGGTTTTCCCCGAAGAGGAGAGGATGATGCAGCACAGTAGCGTAAGTACTTCCCTCAGTTTTTGAGAACCAAGGTATCAATCCAGTAGGAGGCCACGCACAAGTCCCTCGTACCTGCACAAAATGATAGCTACTCGCAACCAACGCGATTAGGTGTTGTCAATCCCTTCACGGTCACTTACGAGAGTGAGATCGGATAGGGATAATATTTTTGGTATTTTTGGTATATAGATGCAAAGTGAAAAGTAAAACGCAAAGTAAAAATAAAGCAACTATAAAAGTGATGGAGATTGATATGATGACAATAGACCCGAGGGCCATAGGTTTCACTAGTGGCTTCTCTCAAGAGCATAAGTATTCTACGGTGGGTGAACAAATTACTATTTAGCAATTGACAGAATTGATCATAATTATGAGTATATCTAGGTATGATCATGTATATAGGCATCACGTCCGTGACAAGTAGATCGAAACGATTCTGCATCTACTACTATTACTCCCCTCATCGACCGCTATCCAGCATGCATCTAGAGTATTAAGTTAAAAATGGAGTAACGCCTTAAGCAAGATGACATGATGTAGAGGAATAAATTCATGCAATATGATAAATACCCCATCTTGTTATCCTCGATGGCAACAATACAATACGTGCCTTGCAACCCTTTCTGTCACTGGGTAAGGACACCGCAAGATTGAACCCAAAGCCATGCACTTCTCCCATTGCAAGAACTACCAATCTAGTTGGCCAAACCAAATGGATAATTCGAAGAGACTTGCAAATATAAATCAATCATACATAAAAGAATTTAGAGAAGATTCAAATATTATTCATAGATAAGGTGGATCATAAACCCACAATTCATCGGTCTCAACAAACACACCGCAAAAAGAAGATTACATCGAATAGATGTCCACGAGAGAGGGGGGGAACATTGTATTGAGATCCAAAATGAGAGAAGAAGCCATCTAGCTACTAGCTATGGACCCGAAGGTCTGAAGTAAACTACTCACACTTCATCGAAGAGGCTATGGTGTTGATGTAGAAGCCCTCCGTGGTGGATGCCCCCTCCCGCGAACCTCCGGAACAGGCCCCAAGATGGGATCTCGTGGATACAGGAAGTTGCGGCGGTGGAATTAGGTTTTGGCCCTGTTCGATCGCTTGGGGGTACGAGGTATATATAGGAGGAAGGAGTATGTCGGTGGAGCGACAGGGGCCCACGAGGCGGGGCGCGCCTGGGGCGCCCCACCTCGTGACCGCCTCTTCGTTCCTTGGAGTAGGGTCCAAGTCCCTCGGATCACGCTCGTGAGAAAATCACGTTTTCAAGGTTTCATTCCGTTTGGACTCCGTTTGATATTCTGTTTCTTCAAACACTGAAATAGGCAAAAAAAAAGCAATTCGGGCTGGGCCTCCGGTTAATAGGTTAGTCCCAAAATAATATAAAAGTGGAAAATAAAGCCCATTATAGTCCAAAACAGTAGATAAAGTAGCATGGAGCAATCAAAAATTATAGATACGTTGGAGACGTATCAGGCATCCCCAAGCTTAATTCCTGCTCGTCCTCGAGTAGATAAATGATAAAAAGAGAATTTTTGATGCGGAGTGATACTTTGGCATAATTTCAATGTAAATCTTCTTAATTGTGGTATGAATATTCAGATCCGAAAGATTCAAGACAAAAGTTCATATTGACATAAAAATAATAATACTTCAAGCATACTAATCAAAGTAATCATGTCTTCTCAAAATAGCATGGCAAAAGAAAGTTCATCCCTACAAAATCATATAGTTAGGCTATGCTTCATTTTCGTCACACAAAGATGTTCCCAACTTCTATACCCCCGATGACAAGCCAAGCAATTGTTTCATATTTAAATAATCTCAAACTTTTTCAACCTTCACGCAATACATGAGCGTGAGCCATGGATATAGCACTATGGGTGGAATAGAATATGATGATGGGGATTGTGTGGAGAAGACAAAAAAGGAGAAAGTCTCACATTGACGAGGATAATCAACGGGCTATGGAGATGCCCATTAATTGATGTCAACATGAGGAGTAGGGATTGCCATGCAACGGATGCACTATAGCTATGAATTCTCAACAAAAGAAAACTAGTGGGTGTGCATCCAACTTGCTTGCTCATGAAGACCTAGGGCATTTGAGGAAGCCCATCGTAGGAATATACAAGCCAAGTTCTATAATGAAAGATTCCCACTAGTATAAAAAGACAACTTATGAGACTCACTATATGAAAAACATGGTGCTACTTTGAAGCACAATATATGAGACTCACTACATGAAGAACAAGGTGCTATTTTGAAGCACCAGTGTGGAAAAGGAGGATAGTAACATTGCCCTTTTTATTTATTTTCTTTTTTTGGGCCTTTCTTTTTTTCTTTTTGGCCTTTCTATTTTTTTGGGCAATGCTCTAATAATGATGATCATCACACTTCTATTGATTACAACATAAGATTACAACTCGAAACTAGAACAAGATATGACTCTATATGAATGCCTCTGGCGGTGTACCGGGATGGTGCAATGAATCAAGAGTGACATGTATGAAAAATAATGCATGGTGGCTTTGCCACAAATACGATGTCAGCTACATGATCATGCAATGGCAATATGACAAAAGTAAAGTATGTCATGATGATGATGAACGGAACGGTGGAAAGTTGCATGGCAATATATCTCGGAATGGCTATGGAAATGTCATAATAGGTTGGTATGGTGGCTGTTTTGAGGAAGATATAAGGAGGTTTATGTGTGATAGAGCGATCATATCACGGGTTTGATGCACCGCGAAGTTTGCACCAACTCTCAAGGTGAGAAAGGGCAATGCACGCATCAAGAGGCTAGCAAAGGCGGAAAGGTAAAAGTGCGATAATCCATGGACTCAACATTAGTCAAAAGAACTCATATAATTATTGCAGAAATTTAGAAGTCATCAAAAATCAAGTACTACGCGCATGCTCCTAGGGGGATCGATTGGTAGGAAAAGACCATCGCTCGTCCCCGACTGCCACTCATAAGGATGCACAAGCCAGGTACACTTCATGTTTCAAATTTGTTACACAACTTTAACCACACGTGCATGCTATGGGATTTGCAAACTTCAACACAAGAATTTCTCAAATTCACAACTACTCAACTAGCACGACTTTGATATTATCACCTCCATATCTCAAAACAATTATCAAGCATCAAACTTTTCTTAGTATTCAACTCACTCAAAAGAAAGTTTCACATATCTTGAATACCAAGTATATTAATATTAAGCAAATTACCATGCTATTAACGACTCTCAAAATAATCTAAGTGAAGCATGAGAGATCAATAGTTTCTTTAAAACAAATCCACCACCGTACTCTAAAAGATCTAAGTGAAGTACTAGAGCAAAAATTATCACGCTCAAAAGATATAAGTGAAGCACTATGAGCAAAACTATCAAGCTCAAAAGATATAAGTGAAGCACATAGAGTATTCTATCAAATTCCAATTCATGTATGGCTCTCTCAAAAGGTGTGTACAGCAAGTATGATTGTGGTAAACTAACAAGCAAAGACACAAATGATACAAGACGCACCAAGCAAAACACTTATCATGTGGTGAATAAAAATATAGCTCCAAGTAAATTACCGATGGAAGTGGACGAAAGAGGGGATGCCTTCCATGGCATCCCCAAGCTTTGACTTTTTGGTGTCCTTGGATTATATTGGGGGTGCCATGGGAATCCCCAAGCTTAGGCTCTTGCCACTCCTTGTTCCATAATCCATCAAAAGAATTCACCCAAAACTTGAAAACTTCACAACACAAAACTCAATAGAAATCTCGTGAGCTCCGTTAGAGAAAGAAAACAAAAGACTACTTTAAGGTACTGTTATGAACTCATTATTTATATGTATTTGTGTTAAACCTATTGTATTCCAACTTCTCTATGGATCATAAACTATTTTACTAGCTATAGATTCATCAAAATAAGCAAACAACACACGCAAAACAGAATCTGTCAAAAACAGAACAGTCTGTAGTAATCTGTAACTAACGCAAACTTATGGAACTCGAAAAATTCTACCAAAATTAGACGACCTGTACAATTTGTTTATTGATCAGAATAAATTGGAATCAGTATTTTATCATGTTCTGGTGATTTTTAACAATTCGGGCACTGAGCACAAAGTTTCTGGAAATTACAGCAAGATCAAATAACTATCATCCAAGAAGATCCAATAGGTTCAACTTGGCACAAACACTAATTAAAAGGTAAAACCACATCTAAACAGAGGCTAGATGGATTATTTATTCCTAAACAGAAGCAAAAACAAAAAACTAAAAATAAAATTGGGTTGCCTCCCAACAAGCGCTATCGTTTAACGCCCCTAGCTAGGCATAAAAGCGAGGATAGATCTAGGTATTGCCATCTTTGGTATTCGGAGAGGAGGATCTCCTTTCTATGGCATTCATTCTTCTATTTAAGTTAAGCACATGGCCATTAATGGAAGAAGTATGATTAAGCACGTTACAGAAATTTGCCTCTACACTAGACTTCATCTCTTTAATAATTTCATTTTGATAAAAGCACAAGAGAGTAGTTGATTCAACCTTATCATTCATGGGGTGCCCAAATATAGTTTTTATTTTTTCATAGGTATCTATAGCATCCCCTTCAAGAAAACCTTCCTCAAAGATGGAATCTAAAACTTGTTTGAAGGAAGCGGGCAAGCCAACATAAAAACTTTTTAAGTAAATTTCAATTTGATATTGTGGCACATAGCTAGCCCGGATCCTAAGTAGCATATCCCAAGCATCTTTTAAAGACTCATCAAGTAAATACCGAAAAATTCTAGAGTCATCCTCATCAAAATTATTCACGCTCTCATTGGTGACCCTGGTGGGTCTTTCTATAGCATCATTATTTATGAGCTTAGAGAGGATAGAGGGGTTATCCAAGGCACTAGAGCTCGGGAGAAAACCCGTAGCTCTTTTTGATTCGGCCATGGCAACGGGAAGGCAAACGGAAAAGAGAGGGTGAATAAAACGGAAAGGGTGAAGTGGGGGAAAGGAAAACGAGAGGCAAATGGCAAATAATGTAATGTGAGAGATAGGGATTGTGATGGGTACTTGGTATGTTGACTTTTTGCGTAGACTCCCCGGCAACGGCGCCAGAAATCCTTCTTGCTACGTCTTGAGCTTGTGTTGGTTTTCCCCGAAGAGGAGAGGATGATGCAGCACAGTAGTGTAAGTATTTCCCTCAGTTTTTGAGAACCAAGGTATCAATCTAGTAGGAGGCCACGCACAAGTCCCTCGTACCTGCACAAAACGATAGCAAGTCGCAACCAACACGATTAGGGGTTGTCAATCCCTTCACGATCACTTACGAGAGTGAGATCTGATAGAGATAATATTTTTGTATTTTTGGTATATAGATGCAAAGTGAAAATTAAAACGCAAAGTAAAAACAAAGCAACTATAAAAGTGATGGAGATTCATATGATGAGAATAGACCCGGGGGCCATAGGTTTCACTAGTGGCTTCTCTCGAGAGCATAAGTATTCTACGATGGGTGAACAAATTACTATTGAGCAATTGACAAAATTGAGCATAGTTATGAGTATATCTAGGTATGATCATGTATATAGGCATCACGTCCGTGACAAGTAGATCGAAACGATTCTGCATCTACTACTATTACTCCACTCATCGACCGCTATCCAGCATGCATCTAGAGTATTAAGTTAAAAACAGAGTAACGCCTTAAGCAAGATGACATGATGTAGAGGAATAAATTCATGCAATATGATAAATACCCCATCTTGTTATCCTCGATGGCAACAATACAATACGTGCGTTGCAACCCTTTCTGTCACTGGGTAAGGACACCGCAAGATTGAACCCAAAGCCATGCACTTCTCCCATTACAAGAACTACCAATCTAGTTGGCCAAACCAAAAAGATAATTCGAAGAGACTTGCAAAGATAACTCAATCATACATAAAAGAATTCAGAGAAGATTCAAATATTATTCATAGATAAGCTGGATCATAAACCCACAATTCATCGATCTCAATAAACACACCACAAAAAGAAGATTACATCGAATCGATCTCCACGAGAGAGGGGGAGAACATTGTATTGAGATCCAAAAAGAGAGAAGAAGCCATCTAGCTACTAGCTATGGACCCGAAGGTTTGAAGTAAACTACTCACACTTCATCGGAGAGGCTATGGTGTTGATGTAGAAGCCCTCCGTGGTGGATGCCCCCTCCGGCGGAGCTCCGGAACAGGCCCCAAGATGGGATCTCGTGGATACAGGAAGTTGCGGTGGTGGAATGAGGTTTTTGGCTCCTGTTCTGATCGTTTGGGGGTACGTAGGTATATATAGGAGGAAGGAGTATGTCGGTGGAGCGACAGGGGGCCCACGAGGCAGGGGGCGCGCCCTAGGGGTAGGGTCCAAGTCCCCTGGATCACATTCGGTGAGAAAATCACGTTTCCGAAGGTTTCATTCCGTTTGGACTCCGTTTGATATTCTGTTTCTTCGAAACACTAAAATAGGCAAAAAAAACAGCAATTCTGGGCTGGGCCTCCGGTTAATAGGTTAGTGCAAAAAATAATATAGAAGTGGAAAATAAAGACCATTATAGTCCAAAACAGTAGATAAAGTAGCATGGAGCAATAAAAAATTATAGATACGTTGGAGACGTATCACTGCTACGAGCTTCTAGCAAGAACCTTTCTTACCTACGCAACAAAACCACAACGATTTTTTGTCAAGTGTGCTTTTTTATCCTTCAACAAGGACCGGCTATAGTCAAACTCGATTCAAATAAAGTTGGAGAAACAGACACCCGCCAGCTGTTGGGGAACGCAGTATTTCAAAAAATTTACCTACGATCACGCAAGATCTATCTAGGAGATGCACAACAACGAGCAAGGAGAGTGTGTCTACGTACCCTCGTAGACCGAAAGCGGAAGCGTTTATTAACGCGGTTGATGTAGTTGAACGTCTTCGCGATCCAACTGATCCAAGCACTGAACGTACGGCACCTCCGCGTTCAGTACACGTTCAGCTCGATGACGTCCCTCGAGCTCTTGATGCAGTTGAGGATGGAGCAGAGTTCTGTCAGCACGACGGCGTGGCGATGGTGATGATGAAGTTACCAGCGTAGGGCTTCGCCTAAGCACTATGACGATATGACCGAGGTGTGTAACTATGGAGGGGGCACCGCACACGGCTAAGAGATTGTCTGTTGTGCCTTTGGGGTGCCCCCTGCTCCCGTATAGAAAGGAGGGGAGGAGGAGGCCGACCAACAAGGGGCGCGCCAGGGAGAGGGGAGTCCTACTAGGACTCCAGTCCTAGTAGGATTTGGCCCCACCCTTTTTTCCTTCTACCGGAGGGGGAAAAGGGGAAGGAGAGGGAGTAGGACAAGGAAAGGGGGGTGGCGCCCCCTTCCCAAGTCCAATTCGGCCTCCTCCCTTGTGGGGGGCGCACCAGCCCCTTCTGGGCTGGTTAGCCTCCCTCCAATGGACCATAAGGCCCATATCTTTCCCCGGTAACCTCCCGGTACTCCGAAAAATACCCGAAATACTTCGGAACCATTCCGGTGTCCGAATATAACCTTCCAATATATCGATCTTTATGTCTTGACCATTTCGAGACTCCTCTTCATGTCAGTGATCTCATCCGGGACTCCGAAAAAACTTTGGTACATCAAATCACATAACTCATAATACAAATTGTCATCGAACGTTAAGCGTGCGGACTAAGGGAGTCCTGGACTAAGGGGTCCTCGGGCGTCCGGCCTGTTATCCATGGGCCGGACTGATGGGCTGTGAAGACACAAAGACCGAAGACTATACCCGTGTCCGGATTGGGCTCTCCTTGGCGTGGAAGGCAAGCTAGGCGACCGACTATGAAGATTCCCACTTATGTAACCGACCTCATGTAACCCTAGATCTCTCCGGTGTCTATATAAACCAGAGAGAATAGTCCGGATAGGACAGATTCATTACCTTATACTCATAGGCTAGACTTCTAGGGTTTAGCCATTACGATCTCGTGGTAGATCAACTCTTGTAACACTCATATTCGTTCAAGATCAATCAAGCGGGAAGTAGGGTATTACCTCCATAGAGAGGGCCCGAACCTGGGTAAACATCGTGTCCCCCGTCTGCTATTACCATCGATCCAAGACGCACAATTCGGGACCCCCTACCCGAGATCCACCGGTTTTGACACCAACATTGGTGCTTTCATTGAGAAATCTTCGACATCGTCCCGTTCCGCAGAGGCTACCATGCACTGGTCGGACGAACAACATTTGCTAGGTTCAACGCAGTGCCACACTACGCTTATCTCAAGCTCAAGATGCCCGGCCCATGCGGCGTCATAACAGTCAATGGAAACACAGAACGCTCCCTCCAAACAGAGGAGCACACCGCCGCCCTAGCAGCAGAGGTACAGAGTGGCCTTCTCAAGCAGCACCATATTGTGGCTGCCGAGCCCCCGGACACCATCAAGAAGTTCTGAACTACACTACAGCAGGACAACAAGGCTCGTCAAGAGCTCGACTAGCAATTTGGCCTCTGTCCCGGTCCCGATGAAGTAGCGGCATTCGTACCACGCATACATAATTAGGCACTCGAAATTCCATGGACATCGACGGAGGCACAAGCTAACCCGGGATTTACAGTTCGGCTAGACCGACCCCGGACACACTTTTTCCTTTCCGTTTCAGGTTTCTTTTCCCGCGAGCCTGATCACCAGCCCCTTTGAAGGATTGGCATACAAAGGGGGCATGTAGCATAGGTGCTTAGGGTAAACTCCATACGTTCTTCCTGACGGTATTTTTACTTACTTCCCAGGACCCGCACGCTGCTCCTTCTTGATCCCGGCATGTTAAATAGTCCGGGTGCTTATCGCACTATTTGTATAAGATACGCCTTGACGTATCCATTCAGTTATAATAAAAATGATCTGCGGCCCAGTTTCTGTGGTTTTCGCTTCTTACCTCATTTTATTTTGATCAGCTTATCAGCTACATCAGTACCCTTTTGTACGTTTCATATTCGCCAGGGGCTGCCTATCGCCCCACAACACGACAACAAAGTCTGAACACTTCTTGTATAGAAGTTCGGCACCCCAAATTTAGCATTATATGCGTTGGCTCCGAATCATGTCTTTGGTCAATAGTTGGGTTGCCCGGCACTTGTGCTTGCTACCCTACGTTCCGCTCTATCGGCTAGGGTAGTAAAGGAGAACTATCGCGATTGTGCCTCGCCTTGACCGGATGAGCACCTCAAGAGAGAAAGCCGAAAACTGACTGTCATGATATGGCGAGAGCCGGTCAGCTGTTCGAGGGTTACAAAATCGTTGGAGATTTTTTCCGCGTCACGCGAAGGATCGACACTTCCCGATCAGATGTTGACAGCACCCTGGCTTGGACCACGGGCTACGCACTTGCTTAATTATAAAACTCCTATGGCTAAGTGAGGGCGTTTAAGCCGTATAGTCTGATTGCCTTGTTCGTTGCGCTAAACAACTCCTTCAAGGACCATATAATTGGATCAAGATTGTTTAGATCCCATCCCGAACACCTCCGTACTAATTACGTGAGGGTAGAAGCCGACAACTGGCCAACCCTTAGATTGCATATAACACGGCCGCACAGGAGGAAACAATTTAAAGCATAACGAAATTACATTTCAAAACAAAGCTTTGTCTTTATAATACAAGGCAAAGGACAACACGAATGTATTCATTCGAAAACAACATCCTGTGAACATTGAGCTGCCACAAGTCGAGACACTTCTATGACATCCGCAAAATATTTCTCAGGTGTGCGGTGCTCCTTGCCCTCCGGCAGCCCGCTGGCCACTTCAACAGTGTTCATCTTCGCCCACCACATCTTGCAGCGAGCGAAGGCCATACGGGATCCTTCAATACATGCAGAGCGCTTGACGACGTCCAGCCGCGGACAGGCTTCCACTAGCCACCTCACAAGTCCGAAGTAGCTACCGGGCATAGATTCGGCTGGCCATAGCCGGATTGTTAAATCCTTCATGGCTAGTTCGGCCACCCTGTGCAGCTCCACCAGCTGCTTTAGCTGATCGGTGAAGGACACGGATGCTCGCGCCGATAATCGCATCCGAATAACTTCTCCGTCGAACCTCCTCCTTCGGCTCGGTAGAACTCTGCAGCGTCTGATACGCTACGTGGTAAATCCGCAAAATCCCCTGGGGAACTCCGAACCCGGGTTAGTAAAAGGTATTGCTTCTCCGCATACTTGCTTTGCATCTTTAAAGCCTTACCCGCCGTGATCTTCCTAGCCTCCTGGATCTCCTGGAGGGCGGCCCGGGCCTCATTCCGTGCGGTTTCCGCGCTCTGACGAGCCTTGGAGAGTTCTGCCTTTTGAGCCGACGATCATTCTCCAAGATCTCAATTTTTTCACCGCGTCTTGGAGCTCCTGTTGGACCTCCTTGACTCGAGCCTTGAGTTTTTTTCGAGCGGCTTGCCGCTCGATGGCCTTCCCCTCGGCTTCGGCCAGAGCCTTTTTCAGGGCCTCCACCTCGGTTGCCGCTCCTGCACATATTTCGACATTACGGTCAGTATGCAACAATTGTTCTTTCCGAACACACAGCAAGACATTACCTACCTTGCTTCTCCTGAAGCCGCATTGTAACCTCGCCGAGCTCGTTCTCGGTACGCTCCAGCCTCTGCTTTAATCCAGAGACTTCGGCAGCATACGAGGTTGCGGCCAACAGCGGCGCCTGCTCATGCACACATATCACGTTAGTCTCCTACACTAGAGGATTGATCCTCTGTCCGGTTCCTCTTACCGAGCACTGGATAGTGTCTCAGGGGCTACTAACTACATGGGGTTTTTCTCTTTCTATGTCACTTACCTCGAAATCTGTCAACAGGTTGCTGCTGGCTTCGTTCAGTCCACTCTTGGCAGACTGAACCTTCTTGATCACCGTGCCCATAAGGACATGATGCTCGTCCATAACGGAGGCACGTCATAGCGCCTCCATCAGGTTATCCGGCGCCCCTGGATGGACAGGGACCACCGTCAAAGGGGGCTGCCCGCCCGACTCCGGATCCATATGGGCCTCCGGAATCGTATTCGGCTGAGGGCCAAGCTGGATGCTTCCCTCTTCGCCAGTCTCCGTGGGGATCGTCCCCTCCATATGTCCGGCAGTGGAGGCTTCGCCTTGTGGCGCCTCCCGGACAGCGTCCTGGGTTCCTCCCCGGTTCAGATCGGCCCTCCGGGACAACACTTCGGTGTCGTCCCCGACCCTGGGGGAATAAGTAGGTGGTGGCGACTAGCTTGCCATCTCCGACGGAGCCAACGAACTTCCAGACAAGGATCGCTGGATTAGGTCGCGGGCCGGACTGCAATGGTACAGTTAACTACATCAAGATAATGGAGAGAAAGGGCTGGATGCGCGCATAAATAAGCCATATCACTTACGATGCGGCATGGGGCTTAGTGCGGGGGTGTTGTTCCGGACTACTGTCGACGTCCCACGCGGTGTTGACCGCCGAACGCCCTTCCCCTTTTTGGGCGTCTCTGCCTCCACATGCGCCGGAGCCGCCCTCTTCTTCTTCCTCTCCTCAGGGGGAGGATTGTTTTCTTCCTCCTCCTCCTCTTCCCCGTCATTGTCCTCAAGGACAGAGAAATGAGTTTCTTCGTCTTCGGACGCCACGTCCGAAGTACCCTTGCGGCGGAGGCCACTCTTGGATCCCTTTGCCTTCTTCTTGGCCTTCTTCTCCGGCGCCTTATATGGCGCCGGCACCAGCATCTTCGCCAGATGCGGGATGACTGGTTCTTCAGGCAGCGGAGCCAGACACTTGATCCGCTTCGCCCTCTCCATCCAGTCCTGAAAGAGCAATAAAAAAGGTCAGACATCATCCTCGAAACAATAAGGTTGAGGATACGGTCGAAATAACATACCTTGCTGGCAGGGTGTGTACAATCGTGACCAAGGTCTGAATCCGTGGCCGGTGGTTTCTCATTGCCCTTGAAAAGCAATTTCCATGCGCCTTCGTGCGTAGTCTCGAAGAGCCTCACCAGGGTATGGTGCTTCCTCGGATTGAACTCCCACAGCGGGCGGCTTCGGAGCTGGCACGGAAGGATCCGGCGAACTAACATCACCTGGATCACATCGCCGAGCTTGACGCTCTTGGTTACCATGCTCTAAACACGCGTCTGCAGCGCTATCATCTCGTCAGGGGAACACCAGTTCGGACTCTTCTTGACCCAAGAGGTGAGTCGAACAGGAGCGCCGGAGCGGAATTCGGCAGCTGCGGCCCAGGTGTTGCCGCGCGGTTCTGTGATGTAGAACCACTGCTTCTGCCACTCCTTTACCGTATCCACGAAGGTGCCTTTGGGCCAGGAGACGTTGGACAATTTACTCACCATTGCCCTCCAAGACTCAAGGTCTGGCCATCCACCACCTTCGCTTCACGTTGAAGACTTTGAGCCACAGCCCAAAGTGGGGTTGATGCGGAGAAAGGCCTCGCACACGACGATAAACACCGAGATGTTGAGGAAGGAATTCGGGGACAGATCATGGAAATCTACCCCGTAGTAATACATTAGCCTGTAGAAGAAAGGGTGGAGTGGAAACCCAAGCTCGCGGAAGAAATGAGAGAGGAATACTACTCTCTCGTTGGGCTCCGGTGTGGGGACGATTTGTCCCTCGGCCGGCAAGCGGTGGGTGATGTCTACTACACAACCTTCTACTTGTAGACGTTGTTGGGCCTCCAAGTGCAGAGGTTTGTAGGACAGTAGCAAATTTCCCTCAAGTGGATGACCTAAGGTTTATCAATCCGTGGGAGGCGTAGGTTGAAGATGGTCTCTCTCAAACAACCCTGCAACCAAATAACAAAGAGTCTCTTGTGTCCCCAACACACCCAATATAATGGTAAATTGTATAGGTGCACTAGTTTGGCGAAGAGATGGTGATACAAGTGCAATATGGATGGTAGATATAGGTTTTTGTAATCTGAAAATATAAAAACAACAAGGTAACTAATGATAAAAGTGATCGTAAACGGTATTGCAATGCGTTGAAATAAGGCCCAGGGTTCAAACTTTCACTAGTGCAAGTTCTCTCAACAATAATAACATAATTGGATCAGATAACTATCCCTCAACATGCAACAAAGAGTCACTCCAAAGTCACTAATAGCGAAGAACAAACGAAGAGATTATGGTAGGGTACGAAACCACCTCAAAGTTATTCTTTCCAATCAATCCGTTGGGCTATTCCTATAAGTGTCACAAACAGCCCTAGAGTTCGTACTAGAATAACACCTTAAGACACAAATCAACCAAAACCCTAATGTCACCTAGATACTCCAATGTCACCTCAAGTATCCGTGGGTATGATTATACGATATGCGTCACACAATCTCAGATTCATCTATTCAACCAACACATAGAACCTCAAAGAGTGCCCCAAAGTTTCTACCGGAGAATCAAGACGAAAACGTGTGCCAACCCATATGCATAGGTTCATGGGCGGAACCCGCAAGTTTATCACCAAAACATACATCAAGTGAATCACGTGATATACCATTGTCACCACAGATATGCACCGCAATACATACATCAAGTGTTCTCAAGTCAGTAAAGACTCAATCCGATAAGATAACTTCAAAGGGGAAACTCAATCCATTACAAGAGAGTAGAGGGGGAGAAACATCATAAGATCCAACTATAATAGCAAAGCTCGCGATACATCAAGATCGTGCCAAATCAAGAACACGAGAGAGAGAGAGAGAGAGAGAGAGAGAGAGAGGTCAAACACATAGCTACTGGTACATACCCTCAGCCCCGAGGGTGAACTACTCCCTCCTCGTCATGGAGAGCGCCGGGATGATGAAGATGGCCACCGGTAAGGGTTACCCCCTCCGGCAGGGTGCCGGAACAGGGTCCCGATTGTTTTTTGGTGGCTACAGAGGCTTGCGGCGGCGGAACTCCCGATCTATTCTGTTTCCCAAAGTTTTTAGGGTATATGGATATATATATAGGAGGAAGAAATACGTCAGGGGAGCCACGAGGTGCCCACGAGGGTGGAGGGCGTGCCCAGGGGGGTGGGCACACCCCCCTGCCTCGTGCCTTCCTCGTTGCTTCCTTGATGTGGACTCCAAGTCCCCCGGATTGCTTTCTTTCCAAAAATAACTTCTCCAGAAGGTTTCATTCCGTTTCGACTCCGTTTGATATTCCTTTTCTTCGAAACACTGAAACAAAGGAAAAAACAGGAACTGGCACTAGGCTCTAGGTTAATAGGTTAGTCCCAAAAATAATATAGAAGTGCATAATAAAGCCCATAAACATCCAAAACAGATAATATAATAGCATGGAACAATAAAAAATTATAGATACGTTGGAGATGTATCAGTGGGCAATTCCCTTCGCCAAATATCCGGCCGCCCAGAGCTCAGTAATGTCCTCCTCCTTGACGGAGGAGACCATCCACTTGGCCTTTCCACCGGATCCGGACATGGTTGCTTGAGTGGAAAGGAGATGAAAACTTGGGCGCAGGAGCTCGAGATCGGGAAGGCGGAGACGGAGAGAAAGTGCGAGAAGAGGAAGAGGGGATCCTTATCATTTTATAAGGGCAGCAAACATTAAACGCCTCCTCGCTCGCCTTAAGATTCGCCTATTCCCAAAAGGTTGTGCAAACGACATGGTTGGGTTACCCATGCCCGCATTGATGAGAATCCCGCAATAAGGGGACACGATCCGTGCTTCGACAAGACGTGCCAACAACGACCGCGTCTTGAAACATGGGACAAACGGTTCAAAATTATGACCGAACGGACGTAATGCAGAAAGGTGTTAGTGGATGGAACTCGTGTAAAAAATATATATTCTCTCTGCGGTTGTGTATGGTGTGTAACAGGCCCGGATACAATCATCGTGTCCGAAGACTACCTTGGGGTTCGGAAGAAGGGGAACCCGCCTTGCAATGCCAAAGACAATCTGCGCACCGTACTCCTCATTATTGAAGCCAGGTTCAGGGGCTACTAAGGGAGTCCTGGACTAAGGGGTCCCCGGTCGTCTGGCCTGTTATCCATGGGCCAGACTGATGGGATGTGAAGACACGAAGACCGAAGACTATACCCGTGTCCCGATTGGGCTCTCCTTGGCGTGGAAGGCAAGCTAGGCGACCGACTATGAAGATTCCCACTTATGTAACCGACCTCATGTAACCCTAGATCTCTCCGGTGTCTATATAAACCAGAGATAATAGTACGGATAGGACAGATTCATTACCATATACTCATAGGCTATACTTCTAGGGTTTAGCCATTACGATCTCGTGGTAGATCAACTCTTGTAACACTCATATTCATCAAGATCAATCAAGCAGGAAGTAGGGTATATTACCTCCATAGAGAGGGCCCGAACCTGGGTAAACATCATGTCCCTCGTCTCCTGTTACCATCGATCCTAGACGCACAGTTCGTGACCCCCTACCCGAGATCCGCCGGTTTTGACATCGACACGGACCCTACGGGTTCGAGAACTATGTATACATGATCAAGACACGTCTCCGGTCAAAACCAATAGCGGAACCTAGATGCTCATATTGGCTCCTACATATTCTACGAAGATCTTTACACTACAAGAAATATGTCAACTTGCGACCATCACTATTGGTCACTGAAAGGTCATTGTTTTTCATTTGCGACCTTTTTGTGACCAAAAACAGAAGGTCAATAGCTGGCGGTCGTAAACTGAAATTAGTGACCTTCTTTGTGATATGTAAAAGGTCGTTGGTTCCACGACCAAATTTTTGGTCACTGGCAACCTCCCCAGGCCACGTAGGCATCCAACGTGGCAAGCTGATGTGGCACTAGAATCAGCAAGGTCCATTTCTGTCGTCTATACAGGCCGAGCCCATTTATTATTGTTTTTCTGTCAGCTACATGGGCCAAGCCCAAGAATTCATCCTTTTTTTATTTTCTAGGACGTGGCCTATTATACATTTCATTTTTGGGCCTCAATCATTTCATAGTTCATTTCTATTTTGGGTCTCTGTAACAAACTTTCAAAAACTTGCTCATGAGACACACGGTTATTCCAGCGACAGTGAAACAGAGAGGAAATTCAAACAAGCATGCATTGAGAGCATTTCATTTCTTTCAACATGAAGGGAGTTTTAAAACAGCCACAGGCACACAGTAGGTTCATTCAACAGATACAAAATTAACATCAAGATGAAGCAACAAAGGGAAGTCTGAGAACATGAACTACATGGCACACAGTAGCTTCCATTTCTACCAGCAGCAGCAGCCACCTGAAAGAGAGGAGGGACTACCAAGGAGCTAAACTAACAGCGACCATCCATCAAAAATTGGTGACTTCAGCAATAAGCGGCAACAGCGACATTCCAGAGACCCCCTTCCCCCACTGTTGCTTGGTGTGCCACATCACTAGTCACCCTGCACACAGCAAGTTTTCATGTGTTTAGAGTAGATCAACATGTTGAGCAGTTAGGGAAACACTGTTGCTTGGAGGTGTTTGGCGTGAATGTTATACCTATGGGTAGTTGCAAGCATCGATATTCTTGGTGTACTCGGCCTTGAGCATCTCAGCCTTGGCAACATAGGGAGACTTCTCCTTCTATTCATTCAAACAGAGGAAAAAACAGCGGAAATGTTAGTGTGGTGCAAGGCAATAGATTCCTGGATAACAATTAACATAAGAATAATTGAACAAATCATGCGAAACGGCATGGTGAATTTGGAAACTAAAATTTGAGCAGTAGTTTGAATCGATGAGTAGCTCTGTAAGATGCCGTGCTAGGTCCAACATTGACACAAAATACATTGGGTGCCTTTGTACCACTCCAACATCTAAAAATGTGCCATAACTTCTCGGGAAGGGAATTCTTTTGAACCGTGGTAATGCAATTCATGCTGCTTAAAATGTGAAGCGAAATTGACAACGGGCATGACAGTAGGGAAAACTTATAGCATACATGTTCAAGACAGCATAACAAGCTTGAACTGATGTTTAGCAGCAGCGAAGCTTCAGCCATACAAAGTGTACGCAGTACTAAAAGAAGTAGTAAAAACAAAGAAAAGATGACATGTTTCTCAAAAAAGAAAAATGAACAGACAACATGACTGATTTGGATTAGAGGCTGCAACGGGAGCACATCTTCGACTCCTCTTTTTGAGTAAAACTGACAAAGAACAACCTAACAGCGGAGCTAAGTGCCAGCAGTAAACGAACACTAGCTAATAGAATTGTAAATAGACTATCACCAGCCTTCCATCAGACCTACACATGATGATTAAGATTGCACAATTTGTAACCTATTCCTGACCCAGAAAAATAATGCTCGAATCCTGGACACAAAAGTTCAGGCAAGCTCTATTGGCCAACATGGTGAAAGCCAATGGAACAAGAAGTACTGCTTGCCAGTTTTTGATAGAAATAAGTTTACATTTCAGCAATAGGATCAAGGTGTGTACTGAACATGAAACATCAAAATATTGCATCAGAGAGAGGGGGGCTACCAAATTGAGCTGCTCTTTCATCCATGGTGGCGTCCTTGCATCCATGTAGCTGCTGCTGACCTTGAAGATGCAGCTCCTCGTTCTGCTGCTGTACCAAACGAACCTTGCCACATGGCCATGTCCTGTAGATGCCACATCAATCCAATTAACAACAGCTAAATTGTCAGCTGAATGGAGAACACTTTGATGCACCACCGGCATGGCATAAACCAGAGCACTGGTCTGAGTCCAAGCCGATAAATCGGAGTGCTACCGAAGGAAGACATCAAACAACAAGCTGTGGCACGAATCGGGGTTGAAAACCGTCGAGATCTCCGGAAAATCCGCTGGGAATCGACCACCACACGAGACACAACAGGGAAAATCAGAGGAAGGCACGTCGGATCGCGTGGTCAGAGGATGAGATTGGGGGCCGGACACCACCACCTCCATCGCCGTCCGTACCTTGGAGTAGGGTGAGAAGGAGAGGCTGTAGGGCGCGAGGCCCATGGGATCGCCCCCCGAAGACGGCCGCCTGGACGGCGTGTGGGCTCCGGCGTCCTCCTCCTCGCCGCCGTCTCTCCCTGGCCTGCGTCAACTCCAAGGGGCAGGGGAGGAAGAGGCCATCCCGCCCATGGTGTCCCGGTGCTCGAGCGAGGACGACGTCCTGGATCTGGGAGGGAGAGAACACGAGGTGAGGAAGTGAGGGAGGGCTATGAGGAGGAGGAGGAGATTGAGTGGAGGGACGCACCTGAGCCCGCCGTCCGCGACGACATGGCTGCCATGCTCGATCTGCAGCATAGCCGGGGCTTGGGGGGAGGGCGCGGTCGATCTGGTTGATGCGCGTCGGATCTATTCTGAGGGGAGGATGGAGCGGAGGTGACGGGGTCACGGTGGTGTGCTGGGAGCAGCAGATCGCCGAGATCGGCCAAGGAGCACGCCGACGACGCGCTTCCGGGTGTTGCGGGTGATGTGGTTGTAGTGGTTGACGATGTTGAGCAGCACCAGCGGGTGCACCACCACCTTCTCCAGCGTCCGCCCCGACAGTTGCGCCGCCTTCACCACGTCCATCTCCTCTCCCTCTCCTCGGCGCATCGTCAGGGAGCAGCGCGATAGGCGCGGCTCCGCAAGCGGAGAGGGAGCAAGGGCGCGAGCAGGCGGAGGGATCCAAAGGTGGGTGCCGCGAGCGGGCGGAGGGATCTGACGTCGTGGCTGCGGCAGGGGACGGGGCGGCGGCGGAGGACGGGGCGCTTGGGTTGGATCTGGATCGGGGAGAAGGGCAAAGAGAGGCGGCGGAGAGGGGAAGAGAGAGGCTGCTAGGGTTTGGATTAGGCTGCTGAGAGGTGGACGGTTCAGACCGGCTAGAACGGACGGTTCAGATCGGCTAAGGGGGGTGATCCGTGGGATGAGCCCTGATTGGCTCAGAAAATTAATGGTTTAAAATAGTTTCTAAGTACTAAAGCTATGGGTGTTTTGTGAAGCAACTATCAAAAATATTTTGCAAAACGGCACAACTAAATTTTTCTCTCAAGTTAGCCCACATTTTTTGGATGATCGCCAATTTGCATGCATTTTTATCTTTCTAGCTATTTTTAATCATTTTCCGAGTGCCCGAAATGAGTTTTTTTGTGAAGGACCTACCATATATTTGTTGCAAAATTGGACCAAAACAATTTTCTAAAATACTAGGCCATATTTAATGCACAATTGACAAAATGGTTGGGTGTCAAAAGCCTTGATCCACCTCTGGTGAAAAAGACAAATTATCGCTAATTCAGCAGGAAGCGGGTCAAATTTGAGCTGCTGCTGCCTCATAGTTTGCTCTTGATTTTTCCCAAAAATCATTTATAGGTACATAAGTATCTATTTAATCAGAGAAACGTCAAAAGTTTTCCAAGATTCAACCACTAGCTAGGAACGACATAGCCCGCCGTTTTGACCGCATTTTCAAACGGGCATAAAAAATTCAAAAAAATTCAAAAAATTGGAAAACCTTCGCATTGTGTCATTATATGTGACAAGAATAATAAACTTGTAATACAACAATTATTTAAAAAAAAGTGTTCTCAGAAATGAGCTATCATGCGTGAAGATTCATGGCTTTCAAGCCAAATGATCAATCTTATGGCCACATTCATGGCATAGTTTGTTCAAATGATCTCATATTGTGCACAAGGGTGCATCTTGGAATTCCAAACAATGTTGCCTAAGGGAGTTTTCATTTTCTTTGCATGGAAAATTCATTTTCCAATTTCCAAGTGCCCGAAATGAGTTTTTTTTTTGTGAAGGACCTACCATATATTTGTTGCAAAATTGGACCAAATCAATTTTATAAAATACTAGGACATATTTAATTCACAATTGACCAAATGGTTGGGTGTCAAAAGTTTTGATTCACCTCTGGTGAAAAAGACAAATTTCCGCCGATTCAGCAGGAAGCGGGTCAAATTTGAACTGCAGCTGCCTCATAGTTTGCTCTTTATTTTTTCCAAAAATCATTTATAGGTACATAAGTATCTATTTAATCATAGAAACGTCAAATTTTTTCCAAGATTCAACCACTAGCTAGGAACGGTCAAGCCCGCCGTTTTGACCGCATTTTCAAACGGGCACAAAAAAATAAAAAAAATCAAAAAAAATTGGAAAACCTTCGCATTGTGTCATTATATGTGACCAAGTTTCTAGGAAAAATAATAAACTTGTAATACGGAAATTAGTTTTAAAAAGTGTTCTCAGAAATGAGGTATCATGCGTGAAGATTCATGGCTTTCAAGCCAAATGATCAATCTTATGGCCACATTCATGGCAGAGTTTGTTCAAAGGATCTCATATTTTGCACAAGGGTGCATCTTGGAATGGCAAACGATGTTTCCTAAGGGAGTTTTCATTTTCTTTGGACAGAAAAAATCATTTTTCCATTTTTCGAGTGCCTGAAATGAGTTTTTTTTGTGAAGGACCTACAATATATTTGTTGCAAAATTGGACCAAATCAATTTTATAAAAACTAGGCCATATATAATTCACAATTGACCAAATGGTTGTGTGTCAAAAGTTTTGATCCACCTCTGGTGAAAAAGACAATTTTCCGCCGATTCAGGAGGAAGCGGGTCAAATTTGAACTGCAGCCACCTCATAGTTTGCTCTTTATTTTTCCCAAAAATCATTTCTAGGTACATAAGTATCTATTTAATCAGAGAAACATCAAAAGTTTTCCAAGATTCAACCACTAGCTAGGAACGGTCAAGCCCGTCGTTTTGACCGCATTTTGAAACGGGCATAAAAAAATAAAAAAAATTGGAAAACCTTCGCATTATATCATTATATGTGACCAAGTTTCTAGGAAAAATAATAAGATTGTAATACGGAAATTAGTTTTAAAAAGTTTTCTCAAAAATGAGGTATCATGCGTGAAGATTCATGGCTTTCAAGCCAAATGATCAATCTTATGGCCACATTCATGGCATAGTTTGTTCAAATGATCTCATATTGTGCACAAGGGTGCATCTTGGAATTCCAAACAATGTTGCCTAAGGGAGTTTTCATTTTTGCACGGAAAATTCATTTTCCATTTTTTGAGTGCCCTAAATGAGTTTTTTTTGTGAAGGACCTACCATATATTTGTTGCAAAAGTGGACCCAATCAATTTTATAAAATACCAGGCCATATTTAATGCACAATTGACAAAATGGTTGGGTTTCAAAAGTTTTGATCCACATCTAGTGAAAAAGACAAATTTCTGCCAACTCAATAGGAAGCGAGTCAAATTTGAACTACAGCTACCTTATTGTTTGCTCTTTATTTTTCCCAAAAATCATTTCTAGTCACATAAGTATCTATTTAATCATAAATACATGGTTTGGTGGCGATACGTCGAGTTTTGGTTGGTGGCCCCGGGCCCCAACTCCAAAGCGCGTAAACTCGCATGCCCGCCGCGTGGTCACCGCGTGACCTTGGCGTTGACTTGCGTTCTGGGAGGCCTAGACATGTCTAGTGGGTTGGGCACTCCCCAGGTAGGTGCCAGGAAGAAAATTACAACATAATAATCTCACGAGGAGACCGACCTATGCTCAAAGATGAATTACCAGCCAAGTGTTTGATTAGCGGTACGGGAAATGCACATGGCCAATGGGCGTGAGTTTTGGCTGAGGATGATCATCTAGTAAGAGGAATGTCTTCACAAATTTTCAGCTCAAAAGGAGGATCCTAGTTGGTACTTGCTTTGCAAAGTACCACACTGGACAAAAATATGAATGTTGAAGCTGGGCTCAAAATAATGAATGGACTGAGCTGAAATTTGGTGGAGGATGGTTATCTGGGCATAGGAAAGCACTGTAGAAAATTGATACCATTTGGACATGCCAAAGTGGTACTTCCTTCACAATGCTCTTCTCTGGACATAAACTTGGGAAAATTAGCGAGAGAAATTGGATGAATGAAATGAGCTCAAATTTGGTGTAGGTAAGTTACATAGGTATGGTCATGTGCTTGTAAATTTTCATATCATTTGGGTAAGCCTAGCTAGTACTTACTTCACAAAGCTTCTCTCGAGGTAGAAACTTTGGAAATTTCCTGAGAAAGATTTACCAGGAAAATGGAGCTGAATATTATCATGTGGCAATGATTTGGGTATGGAAGAGTGCCCAAAAAGTTTGAGGGTAATAGGAGGGGTCTAGATAACACTTGCTTTGCAACGTGCCAATCTGGCCATAAAAAATAAATTGAACCTGGGCTCACATAGATGATTTGAATGAGCTGCAATTTTGAGGAGGGTGATAATTTGGGCATATGAAGGAACTGTATAAATTTCATGTCATTTGGATATTAAAAAAGGTACTTACTTCACAATGCTTCTAGGTGGACAAAAACTTTTGGAATTTTGCCGAGGAAGATTTGCTAGGAAAATGGAGCTAAATTTTGTTATGAGGCAATGATTTGGATAGGAAAGAGTGCCCAAAAATTTCGAGGGCAATCAAGAATATAAAAATAGCACTTCCTTCACAAAGAGTTGTTTTGAATAGAATAGGAAAATGAATATTGTTGAATTATATTTTAACTAGGCGAGGAAGGTTTTTGACATATTTGACGAAGATATGATCCAAAGAATTTATGAGAATTTTTTCGGAATTTTGGGACTAACAGAAATATAGGTTGCTTCACAACCTAGGTCAAAAATTGACACATGGACATGACACAAAGGCAAAACTGATGAGGTGGCGCCAAGTCATAGCAATCCACCACAACTTACAAGGTTAGGACCATCTATATTGGTCGTGATCAGCTAGAAATAAGGCAGCGGATGAGTGATGTCTGCTTTGTGACCATTTTGTGTAAGGAAATTACGACCTTTCTGACCAAAATGGTCGATATAGTTTAGTGTTTGGAGCCCCCCGAACAGCTTTTGACCAATTGGTCTCAAATAATCATAGATCTATGACCAATTCTTTCAGGGTCACTGACAGAAGGTCACTAGTTGACATATTTCTTGTAGTGTTATCGGTCAAACCGCATAGCAACATACGTTGATCCCTTTGTCATCGGTATGTTACTTGCCTGAGATTAGATCGTCGGTATTATCATACCTACTTCAATCTCGTTACCGGCAAGTCTCTTTACTCGTTTTGTAATGCATCATCCCGTGACTAACTCATTTAGTCACATTGCTTGCAAGGCTTATAGTGATGTGCATTACCGAGAGGGCCCAGAGATACCTCTCCGATACACGGAGTGACAAATCCTAATCTCGATCTATGCCAACTCAACAAACACCATCGGAGACACCTGTAGAGCATCTTTATAATTACCCAGTTACGTTATGAAGTTTGATAGCACACAAGGTGTTCCTGCGGTATTCGGGAGTTGCATAATCTCATAGTCAGAGGAATATGTATAAGTCATGAAGAAAGCAATAGCAATAAAACTTAACGATCATTATGCTAAGCTAACGGATGGGTCTTGTCCATCACATCATTCTCTAATGATGTGATCCCGTTCATCAAATGACAACACATGTCTATGGTTAGGAAACTTAACCATGTTTGATTAACGAGCTAGTCAAGTAGAGGCATACTAGGGACACTCTGTTTTGTCTATGTATTCACACATGTACTAAGTTTCCGGTTAATACAATTCTAGCATGAATAATAAACATTTATCATGATATAAGGAAATATAAATAACAACTTTATTATTGTCTCTAGGGCATATTTCCTTCAGTCTCTCACTTGCACTAGAGTCAATAATCTAGTTCACATCGCCATGTGATTTAATATCAATAGTTCACATCACCATGTGATTAGTTCACATCGCCATGTGACTAATACCCAAAGGGTTTTACTAGAGTCAATAATCTAGTTCACATCGCTATGTGATTAACACCCAAAGAGTACTAAGGTGTGATCATGTTTTGCTTGTGAGAGAAGCTTAGTCAATGGGTCTGTCACATTCAGAGCCGTATGTATTTTGCAAATTTTCTATGTCTACAATGCTCTGCATGGAGCTACTCTAGCTAATTGCTCCCACTTTCAATATGTATCCAGATTGAGACTTAGAGTCATCCGGATCGGTGTAAAAGCTTGCATCGGCGCAACTCTTTACGATGAACTCTTTATCACATCCATAACCGAGAAATATCTCCTTAGTCTTCTAAGGATAATTCTGACCGCTGTCAAGTGATCCACTCCTGGATCAATATCGTACCCCCTTCACTACTGCAGGATGCTGCTAACGCTACACTACGATCAGAGACCCTTCGACGAAACTGTGTGCGATGCAATAATCGCAAACGATGGTGTAAAAGAACCATAAAAAAAGGTGCAAAACGTTTGCGATGGTGGAGCCATCAAACACGGTTTGGATTTTAGTTGCCTGTGCGATCCAGGGCATACGGTTCAGTCCAATGAACTGTTTGCAATGAGGTGGAACAAAAGAAACGGGCAGCCTGATGAAGGCGTGTGCGATATAGAGCATACGGTTCACTTGGATGAACTGTTTGTGATTAGGCAACACAAAAGAAACGGCCAGCCAGATCAAGGTGTGTGTGATTGAGGGCATACGCTTCAGAAGGATTAACTGTTTGCGATTAGGCAACAGAACATAAACGGGTCAGCCAGATCAAAGTGTCTCGATTAATGGCATACACTCCACATGGATGAATTGTTTGCGATTAGCCACAACAAACTGAAACAGTTAGATAGATCAACATGCGTGTGCTAGACGGGCACACACATTCTAATTAAAAGAAGCGTGCGCGATGGTAATAACGAGCGTACACGGTTGTTGGAACAAGACGTGTGCTGACATTGCCTATTGCGGTGCACCCTATGGTGCAAACACCACGTGTGGCGAGAAGGCGACGTGCCACGCTACGCCTTCCGGGAATAGTGCCGCACTTATAACCGTCAGCAAATTTTGAGCATGCGTCCCGTCACATTCCAAATTGCAAACCTGTTCACACCGATCAAAACCTAAATGGTTTCCCACTTAGGAGCGTATTACTACGCGGTTATAAATAGTACTACTCCAAGATGACTGCTCATTCCTCCTCAACTCCTCATCCACAAAAAGTCAAAAACAAACAAGTCATTCATCATTGTTCCCTTGCGTCCGCCATGGCCAGCGTGAGTTCTGGGTCGAGAGATTGCCACCAGGGAGAGGCGAGCCTGGAAGCAGAAGCACGAGAGATGTCCCGCCTCACCGTGAAAGCAGCCAACATGTCGCACCGCACGGTTGTAGCAGCACAAAGGTCCCACCGCGCCGTCGAAGCAGCACGGAGGTCCCGTCGCATCGTCGATGCAGTAGACTGGTCCGGCCGCGCCGCGGAAGCAGAAGAGATGTCCCGCCGCACCGCGAATGCAGCAGAGATGTCCTCCCGTGCTGCGGCGGCCTGGGAAAATGTCTTAGGGGCAGGCGAGGACTCTTACAGGCGCATGTGTGCCCTCTTCCTTAGGCAGATGGATCAGATCTCCAGGTGGGCGAGGTTGCAGAATGACCTGAAAGCCTCGTTTGAACAGTCTACTGGCGTCATCCGGTAACTAAATGAGAGAAATGTGAAGCTCCAGGCCGAGCGCGACCTGCTGAGGGCGAAGATCGTCAGAAGTGTGGAGCAGCAGGAGCAGACCACTGCCTTGTTGAAGAGGACCGGCGTCATCGTCGAGAAACTTATGGACGAGAATGCCATGTTGCGCATCGAGCGCAGAAGGCTGGTGGAGGAATCCGCGGATGCTCTCAAGCAACATCTTGAGGACAAGAAAGAGCTCGTCGCCGCTCGTCGCGGAGACTAGTTCCCGTGGCCTGCAGCAACACATCAAGAAAGTAGAGATCAGCGAGCCAGATCGTTGTCTTCCTTCTTCTTTTGCCCTTGTGTATTTCGGGCGTTGCCGCATGTGGCTTTTTTAATTGTGTTTCTAAATATGTAAGACAATTATTAGCCACTGTCATCGTCCTTATATTCATCATGCTTGCTATAATTCACAGTCGATGCTATATAGGTCCGTCGGGTCTTATATCAAGATCCGTGCAAAACTTTCTTTTCAGATTTTTATTTTTCTCTCTTAAATCTCAGTCCAGTGAGACATATAGACACGATGGGAGGGAGGTGCGCGGCGGGTAGCGGTCAAAGGGCTCTCCTCCCGATGAGCACGCACAGGGGTCTGATCGCACGCCCCCCGTACTCAAATAGCTACCCCGCAAGACACCTCCTAGCCAATAAAAAAAGGGGACATGTGGCCGTACATAATTGGTAAGTAGAACGCCCACGCTTTCAATAATACTTGTGTTTCCGATTTGAAACGTGGCAGCACTTGTTCCAAAATGACTTTGTTGATTGTTAATGTGTGTGCCTTCGAAAATCGGACAGAAAAAATACCACAGCATGTTGGTTCCATGTCATGACACCATGCCAAGTTTCATGATTTTCAGGCGTGTTTTGGAATTACAAGAATTAAAAAACCAAGTTTCTCAATCTTTCCGGCCAAGCCACAACGCCCAGATGTTTGAATTTCACTCCCATCTCTCGCATGCACTGGTGTGCGTCGGTCCTAAACAAATGGTTTTTTACCCCTTTCCGCGATGACATTTGGAACCGCCGCCAAGTGAGTGTGGGCGATGGGGGGGTTGATATCTCGTCAGATCTACTTTTCCAAACACTTTTGCCCTTGTTTTGGACTCTAACTTGTATGATTTGAATGGAACTAACCCGGATCGACGCTGTTTTCATTGAGAATTGCCATGGTGTTGTTTTATGTGCGTAAAACAAAAGTTCTCGGAATGACCTGAAACTCCACGGAATATCTTAGAATAAATAATAAAAATCCTCGCTAAAGATGAAGACCAGGGGCCCACACCTGTCCACGAGGGTGGGGGGCCCCCCCGTAGGGCGCGCCTCACCTCGTGGGCCCTCGACACCTTCCGACGCCAACTCCAACTCCATATATTGGCTTTCGGAGAGAAAAAATCAGGAGAAGAAATCATCGCGTTTTATGATACGGAGCCGCCAAGCCCTAATCTCTCTCGGAGGGCTGATCCGAGTCCGCTCGGGATCCAGAGAGGGGATTCGTCGTCGTCGTCATCATCAACCATCCCCATCACCAATTTCATGATGCTCACCGCCGTGCGTGAGTAATTCCATCGTAGGCTTGCTGGACGGTGATGGGTTGGATGAGAATTATCATGTAATCGAGTTAGTTTTGTTAGGGTTTGATCCCTAGTATCCACTATGTTCGAGATTGATGTTGCTATGACTTTGCTATGCTTAATGCTTGTCACTAGGGCCCGAGTGCCATGATTTCAGATCTGAACCTATTATGTTTTCATGAATATATGTGTGTTCTTGATCCTATCTTGCAAGTCTATAGTCACCTACTATGTGTTATGATCCGCAACCCCAAGTGACAATAATCGGGACCACTCCGTGATGACCATAGTTTGAGGAGTTCATGTATTCACTATGTGCTAATGCTTTGTTACGTTCTCTATTAAAAGGAGGCCTTAATATCCCTTAGTTTCCAATAGGACCCGCTGCCACGGAGGGTAGGACAAAAGATGTCATGCAAGTTCTTTTCCATAAGCACGTATGACTATATTCGGAATACATGCCTACATTACATTGATGAATTGGAGCTAGTTATGTGTCACCCAAGGTTATGACTGTTACATGACGAACCACATCCGGCATAATTATCCATCACTGATCCGGTGCCTACGAGCTTTCCATATACTGGTTTACGCTTATTTACTTTTCCGCTGTTACTGTTACAATCACTACAAAAATACCAAAACATTACTTTTGCTGTCTTTACTTATGTTACCGTTACCACCACTATCATATTACTTTTCTACTAAACACTTTGCTGCAGATACTAAGTTTCCAGGTGTGGTTGAATTGACAACTCAGCAGCTAATACTTGAGAATATTCTTTGGCTCCCCTTGTGTCGAATCAATAAATTTGGGTTGAATACTTTACCCTCGAAAACTGTTGCGATCCCCTATACTTGTGGGTTATCAAGACCTTTTTCTGGCGCCGTTGCCAGGGAGCATAGCTCTATTCTTTGAGTCACTTGGGATTTATATCTGCTGGACACTATGAAGAACTTGAAAGACGCTAAGACAAAAATTTATCCCTCAACTACGAGGGGAGGTAAGGAACTGCCATCTAGCTCTACACTTGATTCACCTTCTGTTATGAGTAAGCTAGCGACACCTAAACATGCTTCTGCTATTCGTTCCGATATGTCGCATGTTATTGATGATGCCACTTCTGCTATGCATGATACTTATGATGAAACTACTTCTATGCTTGATACTACTGTGTCCCTTGGTGAATTTCTAGATGAACAAATTGCTAGGGTTGGAGAGAAAGAAATTACTGAATCTGAATATGATGATGAAAGTGATGATGAAAATATGCCTGTTATTCTTGAGGGTTATCTTTTTGATGCTGAATCTTCTGCAGCTATTTTTTCTTGTAAAGATAGATATGAACTTAAAAGGCTGCTAGTTAAATGGAGTAAAGAATCTCTTAGAGACAGAATGAAACCTGACCCTGCTTTTGCTACTTCACATATCTGTGTTCCTGATAAGGATTATGAATTCTCTGTTGATCCTGATATAATTACGTTGGTTGAGTGTGATCCTTTTTATGGCTATGAATCTGAAACTGTTGTGGCACATCTTACTAAGTTAAATGATATAGCTGCCCTGTTTACTAATGATGAGAGATCGCGCTACTTTTATATACTCAAAATATTTCCATTCTCATTAAAGGGTGATGCTAAGATGTGGTTTAATTCTCTTGATCCTGGTTGTGTGCGTAGTCCCCAGGATATGATTTATTACTTCTTTGCTAAATATTTCCCTGCTCATAAGAAACAAGCTGCTTTGAGGGAAATATACAACTTCGTGCAAATTAAAGAAGAGAGTCTCCCACAAGCTTGGGGGAGGCTTCTCAAGTTACTTAATGCTTTGCCTGATCATACTCTTAAGAAACCTGAAATACTTGATATCTTTTATAATGGACTAACCGATGCTTCCAGAGATTACCTGGATAGTTGTGCTGGTTCTCTTTTCAGGGAAAGAACACCAGATGAAGCTGATTCTATTGAATAATATGTTGACAAATGAAAATAATTGGGCACCTCCTGAGCCAACTCCCGAGCCAGCTCCTGAGCCAGCTCCAGGGCCAATTACTGAGCCTATTCCTAAACCAACTCCGAAGAAGAGAGGTGTTCTATTTCTCAGTCCCGAAGATATGCAAGAGGCAAAGAAATCTATGAAAGAAAAAGGTATTAAAGCTGAAGATGTTAAGAATTTACCTCCTATTGAAGAAATACATGGTCTTAGTTTACCGCCTGTTGAAGAATTATATGATCTCAATTGTTTATTCACTGAAGAACCTCCTGACCCCGATATCCCGACACAGGTAGTAAAGGTAAATTCTCTCTATAGATATGATGAAGCTGAAGTCCCTCCTACTGAAATTGCTAGTCAGTGCTTGGACGAGTTTGATAAGTTTATGTTTAAGCAAGATGACTTTAATGCTTATTTTGGTAGACAATTAAAACAAAATACCTTTATGATTAAACGCTTGGGTGATTATATGGCCAATATTAGAGGTGAACTTAAACTTGTTAGCAAACATGCTTCTATGGTTACCACTCAAGTAGAACAAGTACTTCAAGCTCAGAAAGAAGTGCTTGATGAAATGAATAGTAAGAAAAATGATTATGCTGTTAGAGTGGCTACTAGAAATGGTAGAATGACTCAGGAACCTTTGTATCCTGAAGGTCACTGTCGGTGTCAAAATCGGCGGATCTCGGGTAGGGGGTCCCGAACTATGCGTCTAGGCGGATGGTAACAGGAGACAAGGGACACGATGTTTTTACCCAGGTTCGGGCCCTCTCTATGGAGGTAAAACCCTACTCCTACTTGATTAATATTGATGATATGGGTAGTACAAGAGTAGATCTACCACGAGATCAGAGAGGCTAAACCCTAGAAGCTAGCCTATGGTATGATTGTTGTTCGCCCTACGGACTAAAACCCTCCGGTTTATATAGACACAGGAGAGAGCTAGGGTTACACAGAGTCGGTTACAATGGGAGGAGATCTACATATCCATATTGCCAAGCTTGCCTTCCACGCCAAGGAAAGTCCCATCCGGACACGGGACGAAGTCTTCAATCTTGTACCTTCATAGTCCAGGAGTCCGGCCGAAGGTTATAGTCCGGCCATCCGGACACCCCCTAATCCAGGACTCCCTCAGTAGCCCCTGAACCAGGCTTCAATGATGACGAGTCCGGCGCGCAGATTATCTTCGGCATTGCAAGGCGGGTTCCTCCTCCTCATACTTCATAGAAGATTTTGAACACAAGGATAGTGTCCGGCTCTGCAAAATAAGTTCCACATACCACCGTAGAGAGAATAATATTTACACAAATCAAATCTGCTGACGTATTCCGCAGCGTGACATCACACCACGACCAAGCCTTTATTCGTTTTTACTGTCCCACCTCAGCGCACTTAGCGAGGCGGTTTCCTTGGCACGTCTTGTCGAAAAAGAGATCGTGTCCCCCTTATTCCGGGATTCTCATCAATACGGGCGTGGGTAACCCGATCGTGCCCGTTGGTATGTCTCCTTAATCGAAGGCGAGTCCCAAACGGTCACGGGGAGGGCTCTTGGTATTCAACCTCTTTATAAAGAGACCAAGGCTCTACTCCTTTCTTTCAATCTCAATCGAATCCGCCTCTCGCTCGAGTTCCAACACCCAAAGCTCCATATTCAGGCGCTTCGGACCTTCGATGATGTCCGGCTCCGACCTTCAAGGCCAGTGGATGCCTTCCTCTGTTACGGAAGAAGATGTGTTAAAGCTAAGAGATGCCAGGTATCTAACCGGCGAAATCTCGCATAGGCTGCCTGCTCAAGGGAAGGTTATCCCCACTCCCAAGCCTGGTGAGAGCATGGTGTTCGCGTCTCACTTCCTCCGAGGGCTAGGCTTCCCGACGGACCCCTTCGTGAGGGGGCTCATGTTTTATTACGGGCTGGAATTTCACGGCTTGGCACCGGAGTCCATCCTCCACATCTCATCTTTCATCGTCGTGTGAAAAGCCTTCCTCCGTATTACCCCTCACTTCGGATTGTGGCTTAAGACCTTCAAAATAGAGCCGAAGATGATCGAGGGGCGGCACGTAGAGTGCGGAGGTGCTGTTATAAGTAAGAATGTTGACGCTCCATGGCCCGAGGGCTCTTTTCAAGAGGAGTTCAACTTATGGCAACGAGATTGGTTTTATATCACAGCTCCCAGGTGCACCAAGTGGGTGGCGCAACCCACCTTTCGCTCGGGTCCCCCACCACAGCTAGCGTCATGGGTCAATAAAGAGTTTAACTGGGGGCCGTCCAAGGACGTGTCCTTGTTGCAGGGCCGCATTCGAGACCTCCTAGAGAGAGAGAGAGATCAATCTGGTCGTAGTGGCGCAGGTCATGTTGATTCGCCGCACCTTGCCCTGCAAATGTCGCCCCCTCCGCCTGTGGGAGTTTAATCCGGAGGGACCACGAGCTCTCCAACATTTTACGGGCGCGACGCCAATGGAGATGTACAAATTGTTCTTCGGATCACAAGAAATGTGTCCGGACTCGACCGAGGACGCAGGTCTGAGCTGCAATCGCCCGGATACTCAAGTAAGTAGCCCTATACCCGGACACACTATCTGTATATTTATCATAAAATTGCCCTTAAAAGAGTTGTCCCTTAAACAGGAGTGGATAGCGAAAGCAAAGCTAATCAGTGTCCGCCCTCCCCGAGACCACGCCGGATCCCGTGTTAACCAGGATGCTGGAGGTTGCGCCTTTGGAAGAAGGCGAAGGGGGGAACAAGGAAGCTACCGCCTCCCCGAAGGAGGCTGTCAGGAAAGGAGGAATCGAGAATTCCTCTATCCAAGGGAAGAAGAGGACCGCCTCTAAAGACCCGGAGACCATGGTCTCAAAGCGAGGGAAGAAATCTTCGCCGAGGGTCTGCGCGGGGATGCCTCGGCCGACTGTGCCCCAAGGGATCAGCCTCCACCGAGCCGTAAGTAGAGAAGGGAGTTTTAAAATAAGAGACATCCTGTTCTATTTCTCGAGGAAGATAACCGAAATTTTACCTTGTAGTTCGGATCTCAGCCCTTCTCAGCAGAGCTCATCTTCGTGGGATCTTCGCTCGAGATGATGGAGAGCGAACGCCTCCCCTGCCGTACCGCCTTGCGTAGGCGGGCGACCCGAGGTGTCGCCACGGAGGTTTCTCCGAATCCGCAGGCCGGAAGGCGTCGATGGCCCCCAAAGCCCTCCGTGTCCGCCTTCAAAAGGCCATCGGACGAGTCCGCACCGTCCGGTGCATGGTCGGAGGAGTGAAGGATCTGCTCGGGCGAAGCGTCATCTCGTAAGAACATCGTGCGTTGATGGGCATGGTGATTGAAAGGATTTCATCCGCGGAGAGCGGGTTGTACGAGGCCGTCAGGAGTTTACTGACAGGCTTTGAGGTACGCGAAATGATGTACCTTTTGACAGTTCCGCATATATAAGATGCACCCTGTATAGATAGTAGCCCCTGAGACTCTGTGCGTTGTCAAAAATGACGGCGCACCAAGGATCATAATCCCAGGTATGATATGTCGCCTTTCCTATGTAGGTGGCGAAGTGTCCGGTGGCTGGCCGGATTGATGAGTTTGCCGAGCTAAAGCGGCAACTTGACGTGGCAGATGCCGACATCGCGCTTGTCAACAAGCGGCTTGACGAGTCACAAGGTATGTAATTTCTCCGCAAACACCTGGTAAGAGGAGCTTGATGCCCGTATCTTACAACATGTATGCTTGACGCGGATGGTGCCGCTGCCATGGAGAACCTTCGGGCGGAACTCGCCCGAGCCAAGGAGCAGGCCAGGAAAAGTGATGCGGCTGCCCTAAAGGCGGCTGAAGAGCTGAAAGCCGAGCAGGCTGCTCACTGCCGAAGCAAGAAGGAAATGGCCGAGATGGCTGTAAAGTTGAAGAATGCTGCCGACCGCTGCAAGCTTCTTGAAAAAGAAGATCGGGTAGAATAGAGGGACCTGGAGAAGGCCACTACCGAGGCCAAGGATGCTCGCTCTACAATGAGAGCTATGAAGGAGGAGCTACGACAGGCCGGAGATATCGCGGCCGGAAAGCCCTTTATGCTGCGCATGAAGTTCGGGGATCCTAAATATGCTCAGTTGGACCGGTTGTGGAGTGCGGCGGGTACTTATCTGGACTTGGCGGCGAGTGTCGCGGACGCGGCCGAACACTTCCGGGATCAAAAGGATCACGAAGTGGAAAAGCTTTTTTGGTCGCAGTTCCACAATCCAGAGCGCCCACTTCCATTAACTGGTCGTTTGGCCGCATGGGCGGAGCTGAATAGGTTATCCGGACTCGCCATGAAGTATGTCGTGAGTCATCTGTGGCCGGAAAGGCCTGAGCCGAAGAGTTATTTTAGCTTGGTGCAGCAGTTCCTTGGTGCTATGCCGCATATTGATGCAATGAAGAGGTCAGCGTGCATAGAGGGTGCGCGGATGGCTCTTGCCCGTGTCAAGACATACTGGGTGGGGATGAAGGCCACCGCTGTTGCATCCCAAGATTCTGACGGGAGCCGAGTACCTGCCGAGCACTATTTTCAGGAAGTTCTGCAGGGCACTCGTTTAATAGAAATGCAGTGCTCGAAGGATATTATGTTCGAATAACATGTATTATTGTAAAACAAGTTTCGAGGGAATATAAAAGCTTTTTATACTTGTGCCTTCAAGAATTAAAATACCTCTGTCGGCCGTTAATGTATATGTGTATATAACCTGAAAGATGGCAGTCTTGGCTTCAGCCCCCACGCACATAATGCGGGGTGTTCGCAGAAGGCGATTTCACACTTGATCCACCGCCTTGGTCCTATTAAGGAGGTGATAGCGCAGTTAACTAGGCAACCGGACTATAATGCTTTATCACTTTCACTTAGCCATAGGAGTTTGACGGTGGGGTTACTATATAGCCCCTAGGGGCACCGCGCTCACCAATTGGGCGCGTGTGTGCTGGCCGAAACGCCCGTCGTTAATCTTGGAGGAATCCTAAAGATTCTAACAGGTCATCAGTGGTTGACCAGTCTCACGCTATATCATGATCAGTTTTCGCTTTCTCTCGAGGTGCTCGCTTTGGCGAACCGGGCACAATCGCAGTAGTTCTCCTGGTGCCGCCTTAGCCGATAGAGCGGAACGTAAGGCAGCAAAACATAGGAGCCGGGCAAACCCAACATTTGACCAACGACATGATTCGGAGCTGATGCATATAAAGCTAAACTCGCGACGCCGAACACTCCCTAAGGTATTCGGTCTTTATGAAAACGGGCTGAACAACGCCCTTGGTAATAATCCCCTGGTGTCCAGGTACGTGCAAAATTCTGACGTGGCCACATGACAAGACGCCAGCCTCCTCCTTGGTTATAGCAAGAAACCGGGGGATGTGTATCAACAAGATACAGTAAAAAAGGTTTACGCAGGGTCTTAATCTGAAAAGAATCCTTGGAACGGGTCCCTACTACACGTCTGCGCCTGTGTCTCCGTTGTGCCGTATCCTGGATGGGTGTAGCACGGTGTTCATCTGTAAAAGAGAGGAACTTAGTTCAAAAAGATCATGCTAAAATGTATGTTATATTAAATAAACAAAGTATAATTCAAAAGATGAATGAAATTGAGCTTTATTGTCTCTTGTTGTGCATGCGCGGAGCCCCTTGTACGGGGGTATGCGGCTAGTAAGCCCTTGTATGTTTACGCCGGACTCGTCTAGCCATGTTCGGGGTCTGAACGACCTGTTTAGGTGCTTTGATTAGTGAAGCCGGTTTAGTGTGTGGCTGTCAAGGCAGCCACGCAATCTTCCGCGCTCGAGGAGCAGTCGATATTTCCCTTTAATGAGATGATGCCTCGCGGACCGGGCATTTTAAGTGTAAGAGATGCATAATGCGGTATTGCGTTAAAGCGGCGTAAAGCTTCGTGTCCCGAAGAGTGCTTGATAGCTACTTGTAAATGGGGCGATGTGGAAGGTTAGCTTTTGGCGGAAGTTGTCGGGGAGCGAACATAACTTCTAGCAGGAGAGAGCCCGTAGAATGGGCATATGGGCTGGCGTTACCCTTGAAAGGAAGTGTTGCTATGGCGAATTTTTGTTGGGTCTATCCCCATTTTATGGATTGTGTCCCGATATAGCAGGTTTAGATCACTGCCGCCGTCCATTAGGACTTGTGTAAAGTGGAGTCCGTCAATTATCGGATCTAATATCAAAGCAGTCCAGCCTGCATTCGGATACTTCTAGAGTAATCCACGATGGTCGAAGGTGATTGGTTTTAACAACCGTGGCGGGACTCCTCTGGGATAGGCGATGGCGCGTATCTCTATAGGCGCCACTCTATTTTTCCCTTTGTCACGTGAAGTGAGTTTACTGTTTTGACTTCTTGTGGGAAATTCTTTTGTTTTCTCGGTGCTCGCTTGTGGGGTTCGTCATCGTCCTCGCTTGGTGTGTCGAGCCCTTGTGTTCGGCGTTGAGTTTGCCGGATTGCTTGAAGACCCAACAATCTCTGTGGGTATGGTTTGCAGGCTTCCCGGGAGTAATGTGGATTTGGCATATATTGTCCAAGATTTTGTTTAGGTTAGATAGCTCGTCCCTGTTATCCTTGAGGGGCAGCTTTTTCTGATTCTGCCGAGAGCTTTTTAATCCGGCGTTGGCCGAGGTGTCTGGCATGCCATTCGTCTCGAACGTTGTGTTTGAAAGCTGCTAAGGCTTCGGGGTCCAGACAGTCGACTATCTGGTTCTTTTTAGTAAGAAATCTGTTCCAGAGTTTCCGGGCTGACTCTCCGGGTTGTTGAGTTATATGACTTAAATCGTCTGCATCCGGAGATCGGGCATAGGTCCCTTGAAAATTTGCCCGAAAGGCATCCTCGAGCTCTTCCCAACTTCCAATGGTGTTTTCGGGAAGGCTTTTAAGCCAATGCCGGGCTGGCCCTTTTAGCTTGAGGGGTAAGTATTTTATGGCGTGGAGGTCATCTCCTCTAGCCATGTGTATGTGGAGGATATAATCCTCAATCCAGACTCCAGGGTGTGTTGTTCTGTCGTATGCCTCTACGTTTACGGGCTTGAATCCCACTGGAAATTCATGGTCCAGCACCTCATCGGTGAAACATAGGGCGTGTGTGGCACCCCTGTATTTGGGTGTGCCGTGATGTTCGGATACTTGTTGCGTTGCATTGCTTACTAGAGATTGCTTTCTTGGCCCGTAGATAGATCTGGTTGGGCCATCCTTTTGATGCGAATCCTTGTGCGGATCGTGTGCCGGCTTGTGTGCAGCGCAGTTTGCCGCACTATGTTGGCCATGGGGTCGTTTATTCGACCGGGTGGCTTTTTTATTTTTTGATTGCGGAGGCTCTAAGGCCTCTTCATCAAATTCCGGCAGTAATTTTCGCTTCGGATAGCTCTTTGTGTGGCGACTATTGCGGTATTTGTCTGCGGTGTTGAGTACTTTGCTCCATCTAATTCTGAGTGCATCTTCCGCTGTTTTGAGCTTCCGTTTCTGCTTATTCAGGCTACGCGCAGTGGCGATGAGCCTTTTTTGGAGGTCCTTCTGCTCCAGCAACTTGTCTGGCGTGAGGTCGTCTGGACTGTTATCTTCGCCGGGGACGGGTTGTTTATCCAAGTTGCCCTATTCGGACGGTTGCTCGAGGGATGTTCATCGTCCACCGGTTCGCTCTGCTCTATGGCTGGGTCTGTATGGCTGCTGTCTCTGTCGAGGTGGGGCTTGGAGCGGCGCTTACGCCGCCGCTTTGACTGCTTTTTGAGGGAACGATCCCTCGTTACATCCCTTTGTTCCTCGTCGTCGTTTCTTTTAGGTGTGTCCACGATGTATACATCGTGAGATGAGGTGGTTGTCCAGTGCCCTATAGGCGCTGGTTCCTGTTCGTCTCCTACATCGTCGTCCATATTGTCGATGTCTTCGGAGTCGAAGTCGAGAATGTCGGTTAAATCATCGATAGTGGCTACGAAGTGGGTGGTGGGTGGGCTTTGAATTTCTTCGTCGTCCGCATCCCAACCTTGCTGACCATAGTCCGGCCAGGGCTCTCCTGATAAAGAGAGAGACTTTAATGAATTCAGAATGTCGCCGAAGGGCGAGTGCCGAAAGATGTCCGCGGCGGTGAACTCCATGATCGGCGCCCAATCGGATTCGATTGGCAGGGGTGCAGAAGGTTCGAAGTCCGGAGAGGAGTCCGGCACCTTGGAGTCACGAGCCTCGCAAAGGACAAGGCTGGTGTTCGGCTCGATCGCCGTAGAGATTGCAGCCCCCGAGGCGGTGTCCAGCCACCCGTCCTCGATTGGTGCAGCCTCTCCGAGCTAAGGGTCGGAGCGGGCACTAGTGCGGCCTCCAGGGCGCTGTTCGGCGGCAGAGCTAGATCATGCCCATCGTGACAGTGCGGCGCGCTTGGCTGTGGCTCGAACCCGTCGAAGATCAAGTCTCCGCGGACGTCAGCCGTGTAGTTCAAACTTCCAAATCTGACCTGATGGCCAGGGTAGCTTCGATCTGCTCTAGATGGCTGCTTAATCGACTCCGCGCGATGCAAAGCCGCCGAATACGAAGATCTGTCCGGGGAGAAAAGTCTCACCCTGGACCGCATCGTTGTTGATGATCGGAGGAGCCAGCAGGCCTAAAGATGACGACACAGAGGAACTCTCAATGAAAGCACCAATTTCGATGTCAAAACCGGCGGATCTTGGGTAGGGGGTCCCGAACTGTGCGTCTAGGCGGATGGTAACAGGAGACAAGGGACACGATGTTTTTACCCAGGTTCGGGCCCTCTCGATGGAGGTAAAACCCTACTCTTGCTTGATTAATATTGATGATATGGGTAGTACAAGAGTAGATCTACCACGAGATCAGAGAGGCTAAACCCTAGAAGCTAGCCTATGGTATGATTGTTGTTCGCCCTACGGACAAAAACCCTCCGATTTATATAGACACCGGATAGAGCTAGGTTTACACAGAGTCGGTTACAATGGGAGGAGATCTACAGATCCATATCGCCAAGCTTGCCTTCCACGCCAAGGAAAGTCCCATCCGGACATGGGACGAAGTCTTCAATCTTGTATCTTCATAGTCCAGGAGTCCGGCCGAAGGTTATAGTCCGGCCATCCGGACACCCCCTAATCCAGGACTCCCTCAGCCACCCTAAGAGAATCGAGCAAGATTCTTAGAGAAATAAAATTGATGTACCTAGTTCTTCTAAAAGGAAGAAAAAGAAAAATGATAGGACTTTGCAAACTTCTAGTGAACCTATTGCTGAACCACCGAGAATCCAAATGATATCTCTATGTCCGATTTGAAACACAACTGTAATGAACATGAACCTAGTGAAAATGTTAATGATGATGTTCATGATGATGCTCAACCTAGTAATGATAATGATGTAGAAGTTGAACCTGCTGTTGATCTTGATAACCCACAATCAAAGAATCAACGTTATGATAAGAGAGACTTCGTTGCTAGGAAACATGGTAAAGAAAGGAACCATGGGTTCGAAGCCCATGCCTTTTCCAATTGAAACCATCCAAGAAAAAGGATGATGAGGATTTTGAGCGCTTTGCTGAAATGATTAGACCCATCTTTTGCGTATGTGATTGGTGATATGCTCAAAATGAATCCTTATGCTAAATATATGAAAGATATTGTTACAAATAAAAGAAAGATACCGAAGCTGAAATTTCCACCATGCTTGCTAATTATACTTTTAAGGGTGGAATACCAAAGAAACTTGGAAATCCATGAGTACCTACTATACCATGCTCCATTAAAAGAAATTATGTTAAAACTGCTTTATGTGATCTTTAAGCCGGTGTTAGTGTTATGCCTCTCTCTTTATATCGTAGACTTGACTTGAATAAGTTGACACCTACTGAAATATCTTTGCAAATGGCTGATAAATCAACTGCTATATTGCCGGTATTTGTGAGGATGTGCCTGTTGTGGTTGCAAATGTTACTATTTTAACGGACTTTGTTATTCTTGATATTCCCGAGGATGATAGTATGTCTATTATTCTTGGAAGACCTTTCCTTAATACTCCAGGGGCTGTTATTGATTGCAACAAAGGCAATGTCACTTTTCATGTTAATGGTAATGAGCACACGGTACACTTTCCGAGGAAACAACCTCGAGTTCATAGTATCAACTCTATTGGAAAAATTCCATCGATTATATTTGGAGGTTTTGAATTTCCTCTCCCTACTGTTAAGAAGAAATATGATATACTTATTATTGGGGATGTGCATATCCCCGTTGAGGTAACATAGTGTTATTCGAAATTTCTATAGTTTCCTGATAATCGGAATGAGTTTGTTAACAAGACCTGATCAACCTTGTTAGTGGATTTGTTTTGATGAGCATGAGATGGATGAAACTAGAAGCACAACTTTATGTACCCTCTTTATATTTTCTGTTACTTAGTAGAAATAAAGTAAAAATAATATTTTTCTGTCTGTCTCCCGACTTATCCGTGCAATATAAAAATATCCCGAAAATAAAAGTCCTCAGAATGCCATGCCAATTTAATATGATTTTTTCGGGAATATTTGAGGATTTATTGTGCAAAAATCACCGCGGGGGGAGCTGCCACCTGGCCACGAGGGTGGAGGGCGCGCCCTACCCCCTGGGCGCGCGCCCTACCTCGTGGCCCCACGTTGGCCCTCCTCCACTTATCCCTGCACCCATCTTCTTCCTCTGCCTCACACAAACCCGAAAAACCAACTCAAGCACGAGTTCCAGCCACTTTTGCTGTGATTTTCGATCTCCTTGCTCAAAGCACCTCTCGCAAAACTGCTTGGGGAGATTGTTCTTTGGTATGTGACTCCTCCATTGGTCCAATTAGTTTTTGTTCTAGTGTTTTATTCTTTGCAAATTTGTGCTGCATAGGTGACCATGTTCTTGAGCTTGCATGTCAAATTTATATGGTTCCAAGTAGTTCTAATGCTTGATATAGGCTCTAGGCACTTGTAGGAGTAGTTGCTATCAATTTTATTGAAGTTGGTTCACTTTTGTTTGAAGTTACTAAAAATTTCAGATTATTTCAGAAATAATGAAGATACTTTTGAGGGGCTCGTCGAGCCGAAGCTCGAAAGAGAAACAAAAGGAAGAAGAGCAGAAGCCCAAATTTAATTTGCCTCGTACCGCGGAGGTCCGGCCGTGTGAATGGCCTTCTGATGACTTCTTGAGGAGCGCCAGGATTTATGAGGATTTCTATTTATTGATTGAGAATGCTGGCCTCACCGACTTCCTCCGCGACCAACGTCATCAGTATCTCTTACTCACAAATACTTTTGTGCAGAACTTCTACTTTTTCCCTAAGAAATCACCTCCAACAGTAGAGTTTCATTTATATGACGTTGTTAAGGAGATGCCATTAGCTGAATTTTGCGAGGTTTGAAAAATACCCTTTGAGGGTACCTTAGATGAACCACACCGTAATGAAGTGGAAGCTTTTATCAACACTATCACTGTGGGAAAAACCAGGAAGGTTTCTGATGCAAGAATTACTAGCATACATTTTCCTGTTTTACGCTACTTTGCCTTATTTGCTAGTCGTTGCTTGATTGGTCGCGGAAACTGTAGAAACCTTAGTGTTCCTGATATTATTATTTTGTTCCATGGTTTATACCGCAATAACTCTATTAGTATGGGTGGAATTGTTGCTAGACGGTTAAGTCTGAACCGTACTAAGGGCCCCATCTTTTGAGGCATTTATGCTTCACGCCTAGATGAATATTTTGAAATACCTATTAGGCATGAGGAGAAACAAGAAACAACGTTGCCCCGTGCTTAGTTAGATTATAAGAGTATGCTAGCGCATGACTTTCTTGTTAAGAGTCGTGAAGGGGAGCTCAAATATAAATTGTACTTTGATAAACATCACCCTGAGACTATTACTTTGCCTGCTCCCTCTTTGTTTAACTTGTCTGCAGGTACTCACATTGTTCCGTGGGCGGCCGTTCAAGCCTATCGGAATCCTGCACCAGCCCCGGAACCAGAAACACAAGATGAGCTTCCACGACAGTCTGTTTATTCTTGGGATCCTGAGGAGGTTGCCAGCTAGTGGCAGTCAGAGTCCTCTTCATCACACTATGATCCCAACTATTCTTCATCATGAGACGACCCAGCTACACCTACGGGTATCCGCCAGCTATCCTCGGCAATAGACCAACTTAGGCCAAAAGCCTAAGCTTGGGGGAGTACGTATTTCCCACCGACATTACATTTATATTCACACACACTCATTGCTAGATGTCGGTGCTCATACTCTTTCACTGTAATATCCATGCTAGTTTATTTTCTTTTTCCTGCTTTCTTATTGTGTGTTTAATAAACCTTAGAAAAACCAAAAAAGTTAGTAGTAGTTTATTTTTCCTGTTGTAGTAGTAATTAAAAAAGAAAACCCAAAAATATTTCCCTTTCTTCTTTTGCTTGTTGGGAGCTTTCCCGTGTAAATAGTTTTATTTTCTTTTCTTTTCTTTGGGGGTCAGTAGGAGAAGACCATGATTAAATTGTTGAAGTGGCTCTTATATGCATCATTGTTGATTTAACCAAGAGCCCATATTGCCTTGTCTTCTCCTGTTTATTGAATGCTCGCAGATTCCAGCTTAGTCCAATGCACGTGCACTCTTATTATTATTCACACCGTTCAGTCGTGCAAGTGAAAGGCAATTATGATGATATATGATGAACTGACTGAGATGGGAAAAGCTGGTATGAACTCGACCTCTTTTGTTTTTGTAAATATGAGGGGTCCTTCCCACACGACCCGGAAACCATTGGGGATATGCCCTCCTGGCATACACGCTCGTGTGCGACCGGCGAGCACTCAAATACAGAAATACGTACAATAGTGCTAAAAAATACAATTATACAGGCGAAATCATTTCTGGTCGTAAGTACATCCCACACAGTCAGTCACCACTAAACGTTTCCGTTCGTATATACATCCCACACAGTCACTACAAGGAAAACGTTTGCGCAAGGTGGCGTAATGCAAACAGTTTTGAAGAGAATGTCGTGTATGATTGTTCATTGATCCAACACGGTTTATTCCTAGAAACTGTGTGTGTTGCCTTAGGTCATCGCCCACGGTGTTTTCTCATTGACAGTTTGCAATAGGAAAACCCAATTAGCAAGCTAATTGGCCAATTATTAATAATCCATTTACTAATATAATTGACATTCCATATTAAGCACATAATATATTCCATTCCCATATTAGGGAAGCAGGATTTCATAATTGAAATACATCGGAGTACAACATGATATAGATTCAGCACTCAGCTACCCCATTACACAATCGCACCAAAGAACAAGTTTCACATGCAACATCTAGAACCTTTCAAATTAGCATCATAAACGGTACATAGAGAGATGCATCTCATCGGAAAACTGCTGAAGCGGAAGGCGAATATTGAGCCTTCATTCATGTTGAAGGTCTTTGCAACTTTAGGCCGGTGCTCGTGGATGATTGACCGTCCATCCTTGAACTCTTGGGAACACTTCAATATTGAACCGTGGGTGTTTTATGAAAACTTTCCTCGCCTCGACCACAGAGGTGGTTTGAGAGGTAATCATCGATGAACCACGAAAACAAGGATGTGCATAAATATCTTCTCTATATTGGAAACGGGCAAAGGAATAAAAAAGGCAAGGTATAATAGTTAGTACCATCTTGTAAACCTCGGTGCTTCCCATTGTTTCCGCAACACATATAAGGTAGTTAGTCATCAGGTTAAGTAAGGGTTCGCATGCTATCAGTAAAATATGTTGATGAAAAATAAGCACATTGCAGATTCATCAGATTAATTCAAGCCACATGGAAAACCCATTTATCCAAACCAAGCATGATTAAGAACTAGGAAATATAGCACTTGTATATGTTTCTCATGTATTAAGTGCAGCCAAATTCGATTTATTCCTCATTGTGTATACAATAAGAGAATGCAGCCACAGCAATTGAACATCGCGTTGCAGAATTGAACCAAGCAGTTAACTAAACACCACAACAAATGAACCAAACGTTACTGAGCACCACATTGCACAATATAACATACTCCTAATAGAAGATCAGACATTTAACCAAACCAAGCATGCTTAACAACTTGGAAATATAGCAATTGTATTTGTTTCTCATGTATTTAGTACAGCCAAATTTGATTTATTCCTCACATGGTATACAATAAGAGAATGCAGCCACAACAATTGAACATCGCATTGCAGAATTGAACCAAGCAGTTAACTAAACACCACAACAAATGAACCAAACGTTAACTGAGCACCACATTGCACAATATAACATACTCCTAATAGAAGATCAAACAGTTAACCAAACCAAGCATGCTTAACAACTTGGAAATATAGCAATTATATTTGTTTCTCATGTATTTAGTACAGCCAAATTCGATTTATTCCTCACATGGTATACAATAACAGAATGCAACCACAACAATTGAACATCGCATTGCAGAATTGAACCAAGCAGTTAACTAAACACCACAAGAAGTGAACCAAGCCACAACAAATGAACTAAGCAATTAACTAAACATGAATTGAACAATATAACATACTCCTAATAGAAGATTAGACAGTTAACCAAACCAAGCATGCTTAACAACTTGGAAATATTGCACCCTGAAGAATTGAACATCACATTTGCAGAATTGAACCAAGCAGTTAATTGAACACCACGTTGCACGACATATAGAACATATACACTATAGCAGAAGATTGCATGGTAAAATTAGATAGCACAATTCACTAGAATTTGTAAAGGAAAGGCAATAGCTAGCAAACTGAACATGGGTCCTTATAGTGAGCTAATAAGACAAGCTACTCCTCATTGTCGGAGATATCAATGACGATTAGCTCCTTGGACATGGAAGAGGGCGAGGCCTCCGCATAGTGGGTGCCCTCATTGTAGTGGTGAGTTGCCTGAGCCGCTCCGGGAACCAACCTGCTGGCTCTCGAGATGAGGTAAGCACGTGCACGCTAAGAAAACACCTCGTAGTCTTTGTCGAAGGCACCGACGGTGGCCTCGAGAAAACGCCATGAGCTGTCGTTTAAAGCAGCCAACCGCATCGCGACGTCGGCGCGCGAGGCGTCAACGGTGCCCTCGAGTGCTCCTCCAAGATCTGGGGGTCAGCACGAATGGCAGCCATCGTGACCTCATCCGCACATGCGGCTGCGATTTGCTTCTCCGCTGCCAAATGCTCCTTGAGGAACTGGCTATACTGCGTGCACCATGGCTTAGGCCGGCGCTTATTTGGTGGAGGGGTCGGTGATTTGGGTGGAAGGTGTCACGCTCGCGCCGGCGGTCAGGGCATGTGGGATGTGGAAGGATGAGGAGGATGGGGGTCGGGTGTGGATTACCTGCCTGGATAGGTGAGGCCGAGCAGCCTAAAGGAGGGTCGCCGGCGAGGAGGCGGCGACGCTGCAAGCAAGGAGTGAAGGTTTCAACTTGGAAAGGAAGGCGGAAAGGGGGGGTGGGGAGATAGATATTTTCGCGGAAGCCGAAAATTTGGAATCGCTTCAGACAAAAAACTGGCGCGCAAAGTGTCATCAGACATAGTCCCTTATTCAGACATGGTCCGAAGATATTTTGTGCTGCATCTCACACGGTTGGTTATAATAAACTGTCTGGGATCTACTTGATTTTTGGTGTTGATTTGAATTACATAATGGGGTCAAAACGGCCATGGACGGTGTTTAAATTGCTAGACCTTTTATCTGCAGTGATCATAAAAGAATTAGAATTATTCAGGGTTCGTTTGGACATTTTTATGCATTAAGTGAGTTTTTAATGCATTTATGTGCATAATTCAAATTTGAACTACATGCACATGCTCCAGTGCATATAAATTCGTTGAAAAATCAAATCGTTGTCCTTGGGTGTATGCTTAGGTCCCATGCAAGAAATGGGAATGAATTTCAAACACCATGGCACCGTTGATTGTCGGCAAAACATTGAGATGCCTGGTTTCTAAATTCTATTAAATCCAAAACTCGTCTGAAATTCATGAAACTTGGCATGCTATCATGGAGCGGCATCAACATGCCGTGGTACAAATTTTGTCCCATTTGGGGCAGGTTTGGGTATATGCTTCTCACAAACCGGAGCTTCTCACAACAAGCATGATGGTTTTCGGTAGGGAACGTCCCACCTTTGGGGACGAAACAATATCCATTGCCTCTTATTGCTTTCAAAAAAAAATCTCGTGTCAACAAAGAACAACAGGAGTGTTGTGTGAATATTTGTGAGTTTTTGGGGTTCGTTTGGACATTTTTATGAATTAACTGAGTTTTCAATGCATTTATGTGCATAATTCAAAATTGAACTACATGCACATGCTCCAGTGCATATAAATTGGTTGAAAAATCAAATCTGTGTCCTTGGGTGCATGCTTAGGTCCCATGCAAGAAATGGGAATGAATTTCAAACACCAGGGCACCGTTGATTGCTGGCAAAACATTGAGATGCCTGGTTTTTAAATTCTAGTAAATCCAAAACTCGTCTGAAATTCATGAAACTTGGCATGCTATCATGGAGCGGCATCAACATGCCGTGGTACAAATGTTGTCCCATTTGGGGCAGGCTTGGGTATATGCTTCTCACAAACCGGAGCTTCTCACAACAAGCATGATGGTTTTCGGTAGGGAACGTCCCACCTTTCGGGACGAAACGATATGCATATCCTCTTATTGCTTTCAATTTTTTTTTCTCGTGTCAACATAGAACAACAGGAGTGTTGTGTGAATTTTTGGATTTTTCGGGGTTCATTTGGACATTTTTATGCATTAACTGAGTTTTCAATGCATTTATGTGCATAATTCAAATTTGAACTACATGCACATGCGCCAATGCATATAAATTGGTTGAAAAATCAAATATGTGTCCTTGGGTGCATGCTTAGGTCCCATGCAAGAAATGGGAATGAATTTCAAACACCAAGGCACTGTTGATTGCCGGCAAAACATTGAGATGCCTAGTTTTTAAATTCTAGTAAATCCAAAACTCGTCTGAAATTCATGAAACTTGGCATGCTATCATGGAAGGGCACCCGACATGCTGTTGTATTTTTTGTGTCCATTTTGAGAGAAGGTGCACTCGAATAATGACAGCCAACAAAGGCTTTTTGAAAAAAAATAGCTGCCACTTTAATATCTCAAATGTTTGTATAATTCAAGTTCGGTTAACCATTCACGTGACGCCACATTTCTTGTTTTTAATGGCTATATGAGGTGTCGTGTGGACAGCTACTTGACTGGACGGGAGGCGTGCAAGCGCAATCCGGTGCGCAGGCTCACCGGAAAGCATACAAGCTGTTCAACGCAGGATCTGTGCATCTCTTCAACGCAAACGGTTCAGATTACAATATGCAAATTCAAGCCAGACTTCGGCGCTAAGCCAAGAGACACTGCGATTTGTGAAAATATGCAGCTAAAAATCAATATCACTATCTATTTTTTGCAACTAAAATTTAGTAATTCAGCATAGATTTCATTCATACTAGAGATTAAGCAGTCGTTTTCACCGGGAAGTGAGACAGCCTTGGACCGCCACCCGCCTCGCTCCCACTGGTCTATATTAATGGCGCTGCCGTGCGGCCGCACCCCCCCCCCCATCCTCACCACACACACAATTCCACTCTCTCCGCCCGCATCCTCGACGCTGCTTTGAGTCCTCAAAGTCGTCAGTGTACGAGGATGCCGCCGAAGCGCCCCATCGGAGGGAGTGGTGACGCCGGGGCTGCTGAAGCACCGGAGCACGACATGAATATGGAGAAAGAGGTTTCCGTCCCCGCCCACGAGGTGGAGAACGAGGCTGCCAACAAGCGTAGGTGGATCGAGAAAGAACTGCAAGCGACTCCAGCACGCCTAGATTTCATCAACAACCTCCCCTATGATATGTTGATAGTCATCATATCCCTCCTCCCAATCCAAAATCGGGCGAGGACAGCCGCCGTTTCCCGGCGGTGGCGCACCCTATGGCTCCGCACCCCTGTCGACCTCCTCCACGCCCACAAGCTCTGCCATGGCTATCGCCAAAGCTTGGGTGCGTTCTCCCAGATCCTCGGCAGTCACCATGGCCCAATCAAAGGCCTTATCGCGGGCAAGTTCTGTTCCAATGGCAAGGAGCGAGCCAAGCTTGACAAGTGGTTCCAGTCCTGTGCCATAGATCAGCTCGAGAAGCTAAGTTATAATGATGGGCATATGAGCTTGCTGCCAACGTTCGCGCTCCGCTTCACGCCCACGTTGCGCCTCGCCAAGTTCATGAACTGCCATTCCCCCACCCCTAATGACGCGCCTGCTCTTTTTCTACCATGACTGAAGCACCTCGAGCTCATCGTTGTCCGCATCCCAAAGGATGACATAGAGCGCCTGCTCTGTGGCTGTACTGCACTCGAGTTCCTTCGTCTTCAGGCGATGAATTGGTCGAGTACCTTGCACATCACCTCCAGGACTCTCCGCACTATTTATGTGTGTTGCTGGTGCTACAACGAGAGATCACAAAAGGTGGACCACAATATGGTCATCCAGGACACACCTTCACTTGAGAGATTACTTGTAGTTGATCAACAAGGTCCAACAAGAATCATTGTCATTTCTGCGCCGAAATTGAAAGTGGTGGGCTACTCGTCTGTCAAATACTACAACTTTCAAGTACAACAGTCGCCTTATATACCTCTCCTTGATATCAACGTTATTTCTAGTTTTGAAGATGTATGTTAAATCATCATCCGGTGAAGCTTCACCTGGACTGGGCACGGTGAAGGTCTTGGCACTAGAATCTGTCGTCCCCAACCTGGACCAAGTTTTCAGTTGCCTGAGATGCTTTGCGTGCCTGAAGAAGCTGTATATCGTGGTGATGTTCCTTTCCTGTTAAATGTTAACCATAAGGGAGTTCGATTTTTTGCACCTTTTCCCAAGTTTACAATGACTATGTACTATGATTTCTGAAGGAATTTTGGAGGATTTGAGGACATACACCCCCACCCCATATTGGTTGCTTCATTCATATGGTTACAATCGTCCATAAGCATTTCTCCTTTGGATTCATCTGTACTAGTTTTCTTAGGGAATTTTTCATCCAATCCAACCCCTTGTGAAGAAGGCTACATGTTTCTAGATTGTAATCAAATTAATGCCCATGTTAATCATGCCAGATCGAAGATGGCACCTTGGTGCATTCTACAAACATATTAGGCCCGGTGGAAGATGTTGATAACGATAATCACATCGAATGCCTGGATCTGCATCTCTCAAATATTACTTTGAACTCCTACCGAGGGACCCCACCGGAGATTACACTCGCCATGTTCTTTCTTGCCAGAGCAAAGGTGCTGAGGGTACTGAGGTTGAACACACATTTAATTAGGAAAGATCAATGGTATGATTATCAGAGGCGGCTCGTACTATGGAATGGAAGTGCCTCCAAAAATGCCAAACTTCGTATTGGAAGAGCATATGGCAAAGCAATTGGAAGTTATTGTGTCAAACTCATACATGACTTGTCAGCGGCTAGTCCCTTTTTAGAAATGACGCAGCTTGCAATGTTTGAATTTGGGCGTTGTAATCTTTGAACTTGAACCTTGCAATATTTATGGTATTTGTTATATTGAACCATTTCTGTTCTCTTATCTTAACGCAAACAGTTCATCCGGGTGAACCGCATGTCATACATTGCACACACCTTGATCTGGCTGACCGTTTCTTTTGTGTTGCCTAATCACAAATAGTTCATCCGAGTGAACTGTCTGCTGTACATCGCACGCACCTTGATCTGGCTGACCGTTTCTTTTGTGTTGCCTAATCACAAACAGTTCATCTGAGTGAACCGTATGATGTACATCGCACACACCTTCATCTGGCTACCCGTTTCTTTTGTTCCTCCTCATCAAAAACAGTTAATTGAATTGAACCGTATGCCCTAAATCGCACACGCAACTAAAATCTAAATCGTGTTTGACGCATCCGTCATCGCAAATGTTTTGCACCTTTTTGATGGGTTTTTTACGCCATCGTTTGCGATTATTGCATCGCACACAGTTTCGTCGAAGGGTCTCTGATCGTAGTGTCGTGTTAGCAGCATCCTGTAGTAGTGATGGGACCTAGAAATTCACCCAAGGACACACATGTGATTTTTCAAACAACTTTGGTGCACTGGAGCCTGTGCTTGTAGTTCAAATTTGAATTATGCACATTAAATGCCCAAAAAACTCAATTAATGTATAAAAAAGGCCAAACGAACCCGGAATAATTCCAAAATTTAGCACGATACTTCTATTTGGTCTAATCTGCCTTTGTAAAAAAATTAAGGCATGAGAAGGCAGTGTACGTATATCGTTTCGCACACTGAGGTGACGCGTTCCCTCTCAGAACCACAAGCCTTCTTGCGGGAAGCTCTGGTTTGCAAGAAGCTTACACCAAAGCTTGTCCCAATTTGGCCAAAAAAATTACCACGACATGTTGGTGCCATGTCATGATACCATGCCAAGTTTCATGATTTTCAGGCGTGTTTTGGAATTACAGGAATTAAAAAACCAAGTTTCTCAATCTTTCCGGCCGAGCCACGGCGCACAGATGTTTGAATTTCACTCCCATATCTTGCATGGGACCTAGAAATTCACCCAAGGACACACATGTGATTTTTTAAACAACTTTGGTGCACTGGAGCCTGTGCTTGTAGTTCAAATTTGAATTATGCACATTAAACGCGCAGAAACTCAATTAATGCATAAAAAAGGCCAAACGAACCTTGAATAATTCCAAAATTTAACATGATACTTCTATTTGGACTAATCTGCCTGTGTAAAAAAATTAAGGTGGGAGAAGGTAGTGTACGTATGTCGTTTCGCACACGGAGGTGACACATTCCCTATCGGAACCACGAGCCTTCTTGAGGGAAGCTCCGGTTTGTAAGAAGCTTACACCAAAGCTTGTCCCAATTCGGTCAAAAAAATTACCGCAGTATGTTGGTGCCATGTCATGACACCATGCCAAGTTTCATGATTTTTCAGGCGTGTTTTGGATTTACAGGAATTAAAAACCAAGTTTCTCAATCTTTCCGGCCGAGCCACGACGCTCAGATGTTTGAATTTCACTCCCATCTCTTGTATGGGACCTAGAAATTCACCCAAGGATACACATCTGATTTTTCAAACAACTTTGGTGCACTGGAGCCTGTGCTTGTAGTCCAAATTTTAATTATGCACATTAAATGCGCAGAAAATCAATTAATGCATAAAAAGGCCAAATGAACCCTGAATAATTCCAAAATTTAGCACGGTACTTCTATTTGGTCTAATTTTCCAGTGTAAAAAAATTAAGGCGGGAGAAGGCAGTGTACGTATGTCATTTCGCACACGGTGGTGACATGTTCCCTCTCGGAACCACGAGCCTTCTTGAGGGAAGCTCCGGTTCGCAAGAAGCTTACACCAAAGCTTGTCCCAATTCGGCGAAAAAATTACCGCAGCATGTTGGTGCCATGTCATGACACCATGCCAAGTTTCATGATTTTCAGGCATGTTTTGGATTTATAGGAATTAAAAAACCAAGTTTCTCAATCTTTCTGGCCGAGCCACGACGCCGAGATGTTTGAATTTCACTCCCATCTCTTGCATGGGACCAGGAAATTCGCCCAAGGACACACATGTGATTTTCTAAACAACTTTGGTGCATTGGAGCATGTGCTTGTAGTTCAAATTTGAATTATGCACATTAAATGCCCAGAAACTCAATTAATGCATAAAAATGCCAAACGAACCCGGAATAATTCCAAATTTAAACACGACACTCATGTACGAGTTGCATGTTCACTGTACATAAATGTTCTAGCAATTCAAACACCATCCTTTCCCTCCGTAACACCATTTTTTCTTTCAAAACATAATGAAAAAATCAGGTATACCACAAACAGTTTACTAGAAAGAATCGTGTGGGATGCGATATAAAATATCTTGGCGCACCGTCTTGTCTGGCTTACGCAGGAAGCTTCATCGTCTACAGTCCATCGCCCCTCTTGAACCACACTTGCGCGCCAGTTTCTCGCGACACAGAGCAAAAAAATTTGGCCAACGCGGAAATACCTATCTCCCCACCCCCTCCCTCCTACCAAAAGCCACATTTCCACTGTTCCTCCTTGCTTTCCAATTTCAAACCTTCGCTGCTTCTTACTGGCAGCTTAGCCTCCTCCCCGGTGACCCTTCTTCTTGCAGCGCCGCCTCCTCACCGGCTACCCTTCTTCTTGCAGCGCCGCCTCCTTGCCGGCGACCCTTCTTCCTGCAGCGCCGCCTCCTCGCCAGCGACCCTTCTTCTTGCTACGCGGCCTCCTCGGCGCCGACCCTTCTTCTTTCTGCGCGACCTCGTCGATATGGTCAGGTAATCGACACCCCACCCACACCATCCGCCTCCTTTCCCGCCCCACATGCCCCAAGCGACGGAGCAACACCTTCCACCGAAATCACTGCCCCCCCCCCCTCCTCCAATTAAGCGCCGCCCACAGCCATTTTACACGCAGTATAACATGGAGCTGAGTAGCATGCGGCCGCACGCGCGAACGAGGTCGCTATGGCTGCCATGCGTGTCGACCGCCAGATCTTGGAGGAGCACCTCGTCTTTGAGGCCACCGTCAACACCGCCATGCGGTTGTCTACTTTAAAATACATTTCGTGATGTTTTCTCAAGGCCACCGCTAGTGCCTTCTAGTGATTTTTCCTCTGTAATGTTAATATGCAATCTGATGTTCAGTTAACAGTTTGGTCCTCTGAAATGTAATGTTCAGTTAACACTTTGGTCCAACAATTGCTACATTTCGTAGTACTGTTCTCAAGCATTCTTTGTTTTGTTAACTGTCTTATCTTCTAGTACATGTTTCTATTCTGCAATGTCGTGCTCAGTTAACTATTTTGGTTCATTTGGTCTACTGTCCATTTAACTGTTTGATTCAGTTCTGCAATTTGATTTTCATTTACTGTGGGTACAATATTGTATTGTTATGCATGTGACACCAATCGAATTTGGCTGTACTCAATACATATTCTACTGATAGTATGACAACTCTCAGTTAACCTGATCAAGATCTTCCTTATGTGTGTTGCAGGGAAACAATGGGAGACACTGCGGTTTACCATCGAGGTTTGTTCAAGCAGGGTCCTTTTGGCTAATAGCACACTATTGTGCAATTGCAGGAATCATTCTAATATTTAGGTTTCTTACAATTTGGTCTTGCACATGTAGGTCCTGCTGTCAGAGGCTTAGACCCACTGTTCGACCCATTTAGCATATGGGAAAATGAGATGTCCATGAATATCAGTCAAGTCAAGAAACTCAGAAAGATTGTTAGGATGAAGAAACTTGCGACGAATAATAGCAAGATCTTTGTTTGCACAATGAAGAAGACATCAGTCAACTATAGGATGGTACCAACTCTTTTACCTTGTTTTTACCCCTTGCGCCATTTCAAAATTTACAACAGCGATTTATGCATAGCTTTGTTTTCAGTACTTTTCAAAGCAGTTCACCGATGATTACCAGATGAGATTCATAGCCACTGGCCTAAAGTTGCAAGGACATTCAACATCACTGAAGGCTCAATATTTGCCTTCCGCTTCTGCAGTTTCCCAGATGAGATTCATCTGTCTATTTACCGTGTATGATGCTACTTTCCAAAGGTTTTTGGTGCTGCATGTGAAACTTGGTGATGTTGTGTAATGGCGTAACTGAGTGCCGAAGCTATCTGATGTAATTCGATTATGAAATCCTGGTTGCTTTTATATGGATATGAAATCTCTGGCGTGTTTTATAAGAAATATCAGTTTGATTAGTACATGGATTATCAATAATAGGCTAATTACCTTGCTTATTGGGGTTTTCTATTGCAGATGGTTACTCAGACAGCACCGTAGACGATGAACTCAAACAACCCGCACGGTTTTTAGAAAGTAGGCGTGTTCGATCAACTAACAATCACACACGGCTTCCGGCAGCGAACTGTTGCGTTAGGCCACCTTGCACAGACGTTTCCACACAAAGAACTGTGTGTGATATACATACCTACGGAAATGTTTTTCTAGGATTCACCGGGTGGGATGTACATACCTACGGAAATGATTTTCTGGGATTCACCATGTGGGATGTACATACCTACGGAAATGATTTTCTGGGATTCACCGTGTGGGATGTACATACCTACAGAAATGATTTTCTAGGATTCACCGTGTGGGATGTACATGCTTGCGGAAATGATTGGGTTTCGATGCCTCGCCTTGCACACGGCCCCAGCCTGAGTCCCAGGAGGGCCTATCCCCGACGATTTATCGGTCATGTGGGAAGGACACCCTATCGCACACACTCACTTGGCGACGGTTCCGAATGCCGTCGCGGAAAGGGGTTAAAAACAGTTTGTTTAGGACCGACGCGTACCAGTGCTTGCCAAACTCATGGCAAGGTACACAATAGGTTTGGTACACAACATAGCATACTTTATAGAACCTATGGATGAGGCATAGGGAATGACTTTCATTCTCTTTCTATTTTCTGCCGTGGTCATTTTTTGAGTCTTACTCAACTTTACACCTTGCAATACAGGCAAGAACTCCTTCTTTGACTGTTCCATTTTGAACTACTTCAAAAATCTTGTCAAGGTATGTACTCATTGAAAAATATTATCAAGCGTATTGATCTATCTCTATAGATCTTGATGCCCAATATGTAAGCAGCTTCACCGAGGTCTTTCTTTGAAAAACTCCTTTCAACCACTCCTCTATGCTTTCCAGAAAATTCTACATCATTTCCGATCAACAATGTGTCATTCACATATACTTATCAGAAAGGTTGTAATGCTCCCACTCACTTTCTTGTAAATACAGGCTTCACCGCAAGTCTGTATAAAACTATATGCTTTGATCAACTCATCAAAGCGTATATTCCAACTCCGAGATGCTTGCACCAGTCCATAGATGGATCGTTGGAGCTTGCACACTTTGTTAGCACCTTTAGGATTGACAAGAGCTTCTTGTTGCATCATATACAACTCTTATTTAATAAATCCATTAAGGAATGTAGTTTTGACATCCATTTGCCAGATTTCATAAAATGTGGCAATTGCTAACATGATTCCGACAGACTTAAGCATCGCTACGAGTGAGAAAATCCCATCGTAATCAACACCTTAAACTTGTTGAAAACCTTTTGTGACAATTCAAGATTTGTAGATAGTATCACTACTATCAGTGTCTATCTTCCTCTTTGAAGATCCATTTAATCCCAATGGCTCGCCGATCATCGGGCAAGTCAATCAAAGTCCATACTTTGTTCACATACATGGATCCCATCTCAAATTTCATGGCCTCAAGCCATTTCACGGAATCTGGGCTCATCATCTCTTCCTCATAGTTCGTAGGTTCGTCATGGTCTAGTAACATGACTTCCTGAAAGGATTACCGTACCACTCTGGTGCGGACTATACTCTGGTTGACCTACGAGGTTCGGTAGTAACTTGATCTGAAGTTTTCATGATCATCATCATTAGCTTCCTCACTAATTTGTGTAGGAATCACTGGAACTGATTTCTGTGATGAACTACTTTCCAATCCGGGAGAAGGTATAATTACCCCATCAAGTTCTACATTCCTCCCACTCACGTCTTTCGAGAGAAACTCCTTCTCTAGAAAGTATCCATTCTTAGCAACGAATATCTTGCCTTCGGATCTGTGATAGAAGGTGTACCCAACAGTTTCTTTTGGGTATCCTATGAAGATGCACTTCTCCGATTTGGGTTTGAGCTTATCAGGCTGAAACTTTTTCACATAAGCATCGCAACCCCAAACTTTAAGAAACGACAACTTAGATTTCTTACTAAACCACAGTTCATACGGTGTTGTCTCAACGGATTTAGATGGTGCCCAATTTAACGTGAATGCAGTTGTCTCTAATGCATAACCCCAAAACGATAGTGGTAAATCGGTAAGAGACATCATAGATCGCACCATATCTAATAAAGTACGGTTATGATGTTCGGACTCACCATTACGCTGTGGTGTTCCAGGTGGCATGAGTTGCGAAACTATTCCATATTGTTTCAAATGAAGACCAAACTCATAACTCAAATATTCACCTCCACGATCAGATCATAGAAACTTTATTTTCTTGTTACGATGATTTTCCACTTCACTCTGAAATTCTTTGAACTTTTCAAATGTTTCAGACTTATGTTTCATCAAGTAGATATACCCATATCTTCTCAAATCATATGTGAAGGTCAGAAAATAACGATACCCGCCGCAAGCCTCAACACTCATCGGACCGCCTACATCAATATGTATTATTTCCAATAAGTCAGTTGCTCGCTCCATTGTTCCGGAGAACGGAGTCTTAGTCATCTTGCCCATGAGGCATGGTTCGCAAGCATCAAGTGATTCCAAAAGTCCATCAGCATGGAGTTTCTTCATGCGCTTTACACCAATATGACCTAAACGGCAGTGCCACATATAATTTGCACTATCATTATTAACTTTGCATCTTTTGGCTTCAATATTATGAATATGTGTATCACTACGATCGAGATTCAATAAACCATTTATATTGAGTGTATGCCCATAGAAGGTTTTATTCATGTAAATAGAACAACAATTATTCTTCGACACAAATGAATAACCGTATTGCAATAAACATGATCCAATCATATTCATGCTCAACGCAAACACCAAATAACATTTATTTTAGGTTCAACACTAATCCCGAAGGTAAAGGGAGTGTGCGATGGTGATCTTATCAACCTTGGAATCACGTCCAACTCACATCATCACCTCGCCCTTAACTAGTCTCTGTTTATTCTGCAACTCCCGTTTCGAGTTACTACTCTTAGCAACTGAACCAGTATCAAATAATGAGGGGGGTTTTATAAACACTAGTAAAGTACACATCAATAACATGTATATCATATATACTTTTGTTCACTTTGCCATCCTTCTTATCCGGCAAGTATTTGGGGCAGTTCCGCTTCTAGTGACCATTTCCTTTGCAGTAGAAGCACTCAATTTCAGGCTTGGGTCTAGCTTTGGGCTTCTTCATGGGAGTGGCAACTTGCTTGCTATTCTTCTTGAAGTTCCCTTTCTTTCCCTTGACCTTTTACTTGAAACTAGTGGTCTTGTCAACCATCAACACTTGATGCTTTTCTTGATTTCTACCTTCGCCGATTTCAGCATCGCGAAGAGTTCGGGGAATCGTTTTCGTCATCCCTTGCATATTATAGTTCATCACGAAGTTCCAGTAACTTGGTGATAGTGACTAGAGAACTCTGTCAATCACTATCTTATCTGGAAGATTAACTCCCACTTGATTCAAGCGATTGCAGTACTCAGACATTCTGAGCATATGCTCACTGGTTGAGCTATTCTCCTCCATATTGTAGGCAAAGTACTTGTCCGAGGTCTCATATCTCTCGACTCGGGCATGAGTTTGAAATACCAATTTCAGCTCTTGGATCATCTCATTGCTCCGTGACATTTCAAAACATTTTTGAAGTCCCGGTTCTAAGCCGTAAAGCATGGTGCACTAAACTATCAAGTATTCACCATACTGAGCTTTGTCAAACGTTCATAACGTCTGCATCTGCTCCTGCAATAGTTCTCTCACCTAGCGGTGCATCAAGGACATAATTCTTCTGTGCAGCAATGAGGATAATCTTCAGATCACGGACCTAGTCCGTATCATTGCTACTATCATCTTTCAACTTAGTTTTCTCTAGGAACATATCAAAAATAAACGGGGAAGCTATACGAGAGCAATTGATCTACAACATAGATATGCAAATAATTTCAGGACTAAGTTCATGATAAATTTAAGTTCAGTTAATCATATTACTTAAGAACTCCCACTTAGATAGACATCCCTCTAGTCATCTAAATGATCACGTGATCCATATCAACCAAACCATGTCCGATCATCACGTGAGATGGAGTAGCTTTCAATGGTGAACATCACTATGTTGATCATATCTACTATATGATTCATGTTCGACCTTTCGGTCTCAGTGTTCCGAGGCCATATCTGCGTATGCTAGGCTCGTCAAGTTTAACCCGAGTATTCTGCATGTGCAAAACTGGCTTGCACCTGTTGTATGTGTACGTAGAGCTTATCACACCCGATCATCACGTGGTGTCTCAGCACGAAGAACTGCCGCAACGGTGCATACTCAGGGAGAACACTTATACCTTGAAATTTTAGTAAGGGATCATCTCATAATGCTACCGTCATACTAAGAAAAATAGGATGCATAAACATCACATGCAATCAAAATATGTGACATGATATGGCCATCATCATCTTGTGCCTTTGATCTCCATCTCCAAAGTACCATCATGATCTCCAATGTCACCAGCATGACACCATGATTTCCGTCATCTTGATCTTTATCAACGTGTCGTCACATGGTCGTCTCGCCAACTATTGCTATCGCATAGCGATAAAGTAAAGCAATTATATGGCGCTTGCATCTTATGCAATAAAGAGACAACCATAAGGCTCCTGTCAGTTGCCGATAACTTTAACAAAACATGATCATCTCATACAACAATTTATATCTCATCACGTCTTGACCATATCACATCACAACATGCCTGTAAAAACAAGTTAGACGTCCTCTACTTTGTTGTTGCAAGTTTTACGTGGCTGCTACGGGCTTCTAGCAAGAACTGTTCTTACCTACGCATCAAAACCACAACGATTTTTCATCAAGTGTGTTGTTTTAACCTTCAACAAGGACCGGGCGTAGTCAAACTTGATTCAACTAAAGCTGGAGAAACAGACACCCACTAGCCACCTGTGTGCGAAGCACGACGGTAGAACCAGTCTCATGAATGTGGTCGTGTAATGTCGGTCTGGTCCGCTTCATCCAACAATACCGTCGAATCAAAGTATGACATGCTGGTAAGCAGTATGACTATTATCGCCCACAACTCTTTGTGTTCTACTCGTGCATATAACATCTACGCATAGCCCTGGCTCGGATGCCACTGTTGGGGAACGCAGTATTTCAAAAAAATTACCTACGATCACGCAAGATCTATCTAGGAGATGCACAGCAACTAGCGGGGAGAGTGTGTCTACGTACCCTTGTAGACCGAAAATGGAAGCGTTTATTAACGCGGTTGATGTAGTCGAACGTCTTCGCGATCCAACCGATCCAAGCACCGAACGTACGGAACCTCCGCGTTCAGCACACGTTCAGCTCGATGACGTCCCTCGAGCTCTTGGTCCAGTTGAGGACGAGGGAGAGTTCCGTCAGCACGACAGCGTGGCGACGGTGATGATGAAGTTACCGGCGCAGGGCTTCGCCTAAGCACTACTACGATATGACCGAGGTGTGTAACTGTGGAGGGGGCACCGCACACGGCTAAGAGATTGTCTGTTGTGTCGTTGGGGTGCCCCCTGCCCCCGTATATAAAGGAGGGGAGGAGGAGGCCGGCCAACAAGGGGCACGCCAGGGAGAGGGGAGTCCTACTAGGACTCCAGTCCCAGTAGGATTCGGCCCCACCCTTTTTCCTTCTATCGGAGGGGGAAAGGGAAGGAGAGGAGTAGGAGAAGGAAAGGGGTGGCGCCCCCTTCCCAAGTCCAATTCGGCCTCCTCCCTTGTGGGGGGCGCACCAGCCCCTTGTGGGCTGGTTAGCCTCCCTCCTATGGCCCATAAGGCCCATATCTTTCCCCGGTAACCTCCCGGTACTCCAAAAAATACCCGAAACACTTCGGAACCATTCCGGTGTCCGAATACAACCTTCCAATATATTGGTCTTTATGTCTCGAACATTTCGAGACTCCTCGTCATGTCCTGATCTCATCCAGGACTCCGAACATACTTCGGTACATCAAATCACATAACTCATAATACAAATCGTCACCGAACATTAAGCGTGCGGACCCTACGGGTTCGAGAACTATGTAGACATGACCGAGACACATCTCCGGTCAATAACCAATACGGAACCTGGATGCTCATATTGGCTCCTATATATTTTACGAAGATCTTTATCGGTCAAACCGCATAACAACATACGTTGATCCCTTTGTCATCGATATGTTACTTGCCTGAGATTCGATCATCGGTATCATCATACCTACTTCAATCTCGTTACCGGCAAGTCTCTTTACTCATTCCGTAATGCAGCATCCCATGACTAACGCATTTAGTCACATTGCTTGCAAGGCTCATAGTGATGTGCATTACCGAGAGGGCCCAGAGATACCTCTCCGATACACGGAGTGACAAATCCTAATCTCGATCTATGCCAACTCAACAAACACCATCGGAGACACCTGTAGAGCATCTTTATAATCACCCAGTTACGTTGTGACGTTTGATAGCACACAAGGTGTTCCTCCGGTATTCGGGAGTTGCATAATCTCATAGTCAGAGGAATATGTATAAGTCATGAAGAAAGCAATAGCAATAGAACTTAACGATCATTATGCTAAGATAACGGATGTGTCTTGTGTCCATCACATCATTCTCTAATGATGTGATCACGTTCATCAAATGACAACACATGTCTATGGTTAGGAAACTTAACCATCTTTAATTAACGAGCTAGTCAAGTAGAGGCATACTAGGGACACTCTGTTTGTCTATGTATTCACACATGTACTAAGTTTCCTGTTAATACAATTCTAGCATGAATAATAAACATTTATCATGTTATTAGGAAATATGCATAATAACTTTATTATTGCCTCTAGGGCATATTTCCTTCACCAGCCACCTGTGTGTAAAGCACGTCGGTAGAACCAGTCTCATGAACGCGGTCATGTAGTGTCGGTCCAGGCCGCTTCATCTAACAATACCGCCGAATCAAAGTAAGATGTTGGTGGTAAGCAGTATGACTATTATCACCCACAACTCTTTGTGTTTTACTCGTGCATATAAATATTTACCTCTCGACCATTTCGAGACTCCTCGTCATGTCTGTGGTCTCATCCGGGACTCCGAACAATCTTCGGTCACCAAATCACTTAACTCATAATACAAATCATCATCGAACGTTAAGCGTGCGGACCCTACGGGTTCGAGAACTATGTAGACATGACCGAGACACATCTCCGATCAATAACCAATAGCGGAACCTGGATGCTCATATTGGCTCCTACATATTCTACGAAGATCTTTATCGGTCAAACCGCATAACGACATACATCATTCCCTTTGTCATCGATATGTTACTTGCCCGAGATTCGATCGTCTGTATCATCACACCTAGTTCAATCTCGTTACCGGCAAGTCTCTTTACTCATTCTGTAATGCATCATCCCGCAACTAATTCATTTGTCACATTGCTTGCAAGGCTTATAGTGATGTGCATTACCGAGAGGGCCTAGAGATACCTCTCCGATACTCGGAGTCACAAATCCTAATCTCGATCTATGCCAACTCAACAAACACCATCGGAGACACCTGTAGAGCATCTTTATAATCACCCACTTACGTTGTGCCGTTTGATAGCACACAAAGTGTTCCTCCGGTATTCGGGAGTTGCATAATCTCATAGTCAGAAGAATATGTATAAGTTATGAAGAAAACAATAGCACTAAAACTAAATGATCATTATGCTAAGATAACGGATGTGTCTTGTCCATCACATCATTCTCTAATGATGTGATCACGTTCATCAAATGACCACACATGTCTATGGTTAGGAAACTTAACCATCTTTGATTAACGAGCTAGTCAAGTAGAGGCATACTAGGGACACTCTGTTTGTCTATGTATTCACACATGTACTAAGTTTCCGGTTAATACAATTCTAGCATGAATAATAAACATTTATCATGATATAAGGAAATATAAATAATAACTTTATTATTGCCTCTAGGTCATATTTCCTTCATGCCTACCTCCGGTGCGGCAACGCTCCATCGCATCACCTCATGCTGCCGACAAGCACTCTCCACTACAGCACCGATCACTGCATCACAGATCTAGGTTGCCAATGAAGCTCTATTGCAGCCGCCAGTGAAGCTCCATTGCAGCACCGCCGGCTGCACCGCAGCTCCAGGCGTCGCCGGTGAAGCTCCATTGCAGTCGCCGGGCAGCAACGCCGGCTACATCACAACCCCGGACTCGCTGGTTAAGCTGCATTGCAGCCTCTGGCCACCCTTACGTGTTGCGTTGCAACATCGGTGGGATGTGGCCCTAACTCTGGCCTCCCTCTTCCTGCTGCGTTGCAGCATCGACGCGGGCGGGGGCGGTCGTCGTTCCTCTCGGATTGAAGCAGCGGTGCGCGGTGGTTGGAGTTCTCCCCCTCCCAGCGCGACGGAGAAAGAGATTCGAAAGGGGAAAAGAGAGGAAGGAGAAACGAGTGGAGATGTCTTCGGCAGAAGAGATAAGGCTGGGCGCATGGAGGGGGGTGCACGGGGGCACATGTTGAGCGGAGGACCTGGCTTACGACGTAGAGAAATCAGTCAGTTGGAAATTATCGTTTTCCAAATTCTTAGGTCCAAGGACCAACACTAATGCCAGGATTCCCGCGAAAAAAACACTAATGCCAAGGAATATATTATCAGCATGTATTTATCTGGTGAAAAATGCTGGCCATTCCAGGCCATGTTCGATCAAGGAAATCGTTATCTCACGTGAGGTAGAGGTTTGAACTGGAAAAGATGATTTATCGACCTAATCACCAGGGAAAAGGTGATGCAAAGAGGCAGCCACACCACAGCCAGCAACCGGCAGTTCTGATTTGGAGATAGTACGATCAAGTCCACACAATCTATCCGTCTGTTACAACATCATCGTCACCGCTCAGGCCACACCATGGCAGCTCGGGCTCCACTGCGACACAACAAAAAAGAGCAGTGAGACGGAGACCCATCAGCCACGCGGGAGATGAAGAGAGATATCTAATGGCTTCTGCATGTCACTATCTTTGCAGCGAGGCTGCTTACAAGCATCTTTACATTATTTTTTCAGCATACATCCAACACAAGGGGGGCCATTCGTTGCCCAAGAGTTGTGAGTTGCAGCAAACGAAACAACAAAATTACAAAAAGGGAAGAAAGAAAAAAACCATGTACATGTAAAATGTCAATATCTCCTCTTTTTTTTTCTCTGTTTGATGCGGATTTCAATGTCGAACCGGACAGCTCAACCGGATTCAGTTTGTTTGGCAAAAACAGGGGGTCCGTAGTACTTTGAAAAATATTTGGCAACCCACGGCGCAAGCTGAGTGTTCTCAGGCTCCCTTCTGTTCTTGTTGTAATAGTCAGACCATATAGCCGGGTATATTTCAGGGTTGAATCCATCACGATATACACAAAACGGCAACCATCCCTGGCCTCCATTTATCCTTCGCTTTCTTTCTCGAGGGTATGCCAGAGGCGCTTGTACATACCTGTGTTGGAACACCTATCTGATTAGCATAAGAATTGTGCATTTCGATCCTAGGGAATGGTTAGATTGCTACCTGATACCGTCAACCACAGAATCCCAACAGAAATGTGTATGCCCGAATACATGACAGGCTGCTCCATCTTTAGCGTTGTCGTGTATAGCTCTCAGCCTTCTTTCCAAATAATCAGAGCCGATGACCTTCGGAAGGTTTGGATAGTAAAGCATTCGCTTCTCTGGACATAACTCTTGCCTGCAGAGTTGAGCAAAAGACATTAGTTTTGGCCTTTGGGGCTATGAGGCTCGCCTAAGATATCCTACATTTTAGTGATGAAATTTGAATAGCACTGAATATCCTAATACACAGGCAAAGATAGGTCAGCTAGATGATTAGGGACAGGTTTCATACAAGGACTTACATCAGCAACCTGGCGCAGTTACACAGCCGCATGAAAATAAATATCTTCCACTACGCAATCTGTATTCTCTGTAACACAGAAAATGGCTACCTCGGGAATGACTGGTCACAAAGAAAATAATTGCTGCATTTTCGAAAGTGGTTCCTTAGTTGACGCTAACCTTAATTTGACAAGAGGACTTTTCCTTGAGGTGTTCTTATCATAAAAATAAACATGAAATGAAATATAAATGCCAAGTACGTATACAAAAGCCTAGAGGATGATCACCTAAGTGAGGTATAATAGCTGCAAAGTGAACATGTTTACCGTGCAATTACTATTAATCTCCAAATATACGAGCTTGAATTAAGAAGATGGGTTGCAAGTAAATTAATCAAACATATCAAGTATCCTAGTCACTGGATTCACAATTCCCTAGCAACTGTGACTTGGTAAGAATCAACAAGATCACTAGGACAAAGAACCTTTCATACCATAGATAGGAGGAGTGAGCACTAACCTTGGTACAAAGTGTGAAAATGTAAGTATCTGTTTGCTCTTCTTTTTTACTTCTTCAATAGCATCATTGTTCTTGTCATTCAACTTGTCAAAGTAAAGAGCAAGAGCCTCATCATCACTTCCCAAGTCCGAAGGCCACTGGCAAGCATGAAAGTCTTTACAAGCCTGATCATAAAAAACATATCAGTGCATGCACGTCATGAGGAATTGCGAACTGTACAGAACAAAAAATGAGAAACTGAAACAGCCAGTACATGTCTACACCTCCTTACTTACTAAGCCTTTTGTCCCAAACAAGTTGGGGTAGGCTAGATATGAAACCCTTTCACGAGGACTTCCCAGGAGGTCACCCATCCTAGTACTATTCTCGCCCAAATGGGTTTCATACCCAAAGGACTGGCTAGTTTTTACGTTGGCTCGCCAAGCCTATCACAACCCTTAGATATGAAACCCTTTCACAAGGACTTCCCAGGAGGTCACCCATCCTAGTACTACTCTCGCTCAAATGGGTTTCATACCCATGGGACTGGCTAGTTTTTACGTTGGCTCGCCAAGCCTATCACAACCCTCCTCCTTTACCCGGGCTTGGGACCGGCTATGCCTAGAAGACATAGGCGGAGTTTACATGTCTACACCTATAAACAACATTATCTTTACGTGTATATCCATACAAATCAGAACAAGACACTGAGCGAAAGATCAACTTACCATCTCTAACGAAGGAACACGCACACTGTTAACATCCTTTTCCTTGTCAAAGCTCTGGAATGCGATTAAACAAAGACGAGTAAGCAGGAAAATCATAGTGACATGATGCATTTTGATCTGGTTAGAAAATGTATGTCAATGAATTAAGGAAAAATAAGCAACCTTGTGATACCATGAAAACAATGGTATGATCCCTAAGTCACCTATCGTTCTAGGGCCTGTATCCACACCCAGCTCACTACACGCATCAAGCAATGCAGTCAGTTTCTCCATCGAATCCACCTGGAAGAAATGAGCAAACCAATATAATTAAAGGGTAAATGCTTTGCTCAGAGAAAAACATAAATGAACTGATGTATTAGCAACCATCCAAAACCACAATCGTCATTGCATCATTCCAGTTGTACCACATGCTTCATAGCATATGTGCAAGAGCTACTAATTTGTACCAAGCTATTCAAACGCTCCCGCATAATGACAATCCAGATGCATGTCCGCTGAGAAAACAAGAGGATGCATTGATCTCACATTTGCTCCGGCTGTTCCTTATCTTGGCAAGTCTGGTACGATGTTTTAAAGGGGTTCAATCTTCCGATGATACTGCTGCTGGGCGCACAGGCAACAAGATGAAGACCATCAGGTTGCTGATCGTCTTAATGACTTGGTGTCTCTCGAAGCTCAGGAACAGTTGTCTCTCGAAGTTAATTCTTAGAAGCCATCCACAATGATGCAGAGCTCTAGATCTAGGACAGGATAGGGCACATCCTCACCGGACCAACAGTAGCGGCTTAGGTAGCAACACAGCATAGGCTTTTTAGTCGGTTTTGGATTCTTGGCTAGGCTAGAGTAGCTTTGTTACTTACAGTCTTGGTGTTCTATTTTTGCTCTGTTTTCCAGTTTGGTCATCCTCCACCGTTGTTGGTTTGTATTTCACGCCTTCTTTCGTGTTCTTCTGACACAATGATGCACATTTAGACGCGTGTTGGAGAAAAACAACTCCAAGTGGCAACGCCCAATAACATCAGTGTATTACCCCTACTAGGTTCACAACTGAAATGATGCAGACGTATGCGTTATCATAACCGTTTCAGTCAGGAAACAAGAACCAATAGTCCAATACCATCAACATATTACTAGGTTCACAACTGAAATGCAGCTCAACTACACAAGCCTGCTTAAAACCAGTATCAACATCAAACCTCATCAGCAAATTTCGCACTACATCTAAAACTAGGATCATCAAGCAACGTATTTACTGGACAATGGCGAGCAGGACGCAGGCAGACTAAAGGACTAGAATCCAGCGGAAGCACTAGGCCAACGCATTTCGTCAAACACCATGCTTGCGGCACAAGGAATGCAGATAGTCAAACGGAGGAAAAAAGGGACGGGGACGGGAGGAGGGAGGCGGAATCCACTCACGTAGCGGCCACCCTCGCGGCGCAGCCAGAGGTCGTGGTTGCCGGGCACGTAGAAGACGGCGTCGAAGCGCGCCCTGAGGGCCTCCATGGTGCGCGCGAAGTTGTCCCTCGTCTCCGCCACGTCCCCGGCGACGACGAGCGCGTCGAACCCCTCCCCGGCCCCCGGCGGCCCCGCCCGCACCGCGAGCCGGCGCACCCACTCCATGTTCTCCGGGTAGTCGGTGTGCAGGTCCGACACGACGAACACCCTCGTCCTCGCCGCCGCCGCCGCCGGCTGCGGCGCAGCGGCGGCGGCGGCGCGGCAGCGGAGGGAGGATGAGGCCCTGGGGCGCGGCGGGCAGAAGCGGCGGCGCCTGCGGAGGCGGCGGTGGTGCGACGACGGGGGCAGCGCGTCGAGCAGGTGGTGGGCGGGGTGGGACGACACGGGCAGATGCGGTGTCATGTCGGGGGGGAGGAAAAAGCTCTCTCGCTCTGGCGCTCGGCAAAAAATCCCGTTTTCCCCCTGCCTTTTCGCTCCGGGGACGGGCGGGCGGGGGTGGGTGGCGGTGGGATGGCAGTTCGGTGATTCCGGCGACGAGATACCCGGCTCCACGGTCTGTGGGCCCGTTATATACAGCGGCGGCGAGGCCGGGTTGGTGGGTGGTGGACCGACGTGGCAGCGGCATCCGGTATAGTTTATGCTGGTCATTAGGCGCGTAGAGTATAGTAATGACTAATGCAGTGGGTTCATCATTGTCGCGGTTGGCCTGGTGCGACCGCTAAACTCCGGGTTAGTGGCGGAGTTTCGCACGCAACAGTGTGCGATGGAGGGCGCGGATTGGTTTGTTTAGGCCTCGTGGATTGCTCAATGCTAATCCATGTGTGCCCACACGCTTGTATGCGGACCTCTTCTAGAACGAGGTCGGCCACGGCGGTCGGCCAAGCCCACCCTCGTGCGACATGAGACACAAACCCATGGGTTTCAAATCTCTAACTGCTTGTTTGACACCAATCATTTGGGTCGGAATTTGCAGTATACATTTGCGAATTCCAAATGAATGTGTTTGTCTGCCCACGAATTTTACATGCGAAATCACTCCACAAATCCAGCTGATTGAAACAGTATGTAAAACCAAATCCCGTCCGACACTCACGCCCGACGCCCCTATCTCTTCCCCGACGCCCGCACCTCCTTCAACCACATCCACCCACGAGATCCACCAACGCCAGAGGACCCGGGCCATTGGAGTCCATATCCCCGGCGCCAGGCCAAGGCATCCCCATCTCCTGAACATTCTTAATCTCGATTTGGGGCGGCCGATTTAGGGGAGGCCGATGGTGAGGGCTACCCCGTGAAGGCGACGGTATGGGATGCACGAACAAGCACCTACCAAATGGTGAGGCAAGGGGGGGTATTTGGCATGTACGCCGTTGCAAGAGCAAAGTGAAACTAGGGGGTCGGCGATCGACACAATTTGGGATCACCACTACCGTCGTCGAAGCCACCGCCAATGTTGTTCTTCACCCGCTCGCGTTGTACTCGACGCCATATACTAGTTGTACTCTTTTTTTAGGGGCGATAGTGGTAGTTTTGCCTTTTCATATCAGTAACACACACACACACACACAAATTACTTAACAGACTTACTCTCTATCTCCTTGAACAGAGAAGCCTCGTCTCTAGCCCTCGCAACAATAGTCTTAGGAGAACATCTTTTACCTTCAAAAGTGCACATGTTCCTCTTTCTAGAGGTTCCATGCAATGTAAACATCCGAAGTGATCTCCGTGCGGGCACCCGTATTCTTGCGCAGACCCCAGATTCTTCTCCACCAACCCTTGACCGTCATCGATGTTGCACCAATATTGGAAGCTCGAGGATTGCTTCGAAGGAAGGAATGCCAAATTTCCCGAGCAAAAGGGCAGGTCAGCATAAGATGGGCATCCGACTCGAGCTCCCGATCACAAAACATGCACTTGTCGTTGTGCGGCCAGTCCCTAGCAGCAAGATGCTCTAATGTCCAGTTCATGTTTTGAATCAACAGCCACAAGTAGAACTTCGCCGGCTCACTCTTGATCTTCCAGGTTGCATGTAACCGGTGGTCAATGGAGCGACCAAAGAATTGAGCATAATAAGCAGATCCAGCGGAGTAACAATAGTCATTTGAGAGCCTCCAACAGATGCTGTCAGGAACATTCGAGAGGACAGTGGGTTGGATCATGTCCAAAGCTTGACAAGTTGGTCCAAGAGCTGCTTGGAGTTGATACATTCCAAACCCTTCATCCATCTATTGTCAGCCAGCGCTTCTTGGAAAGAGAGATTCTTCCATCATGCCAAACTGAACAGGCCATGGGAAATATCCATAGGAGCCATGTTGTGCAGCCACCGGTCTTTCTAAAATCTTGCTCGCTTCCCATCACTGGGGGTTATCTCCGTGCAAGTAGAGAAGAGCGGTCAGTCCGTGTTGTCACATGAGATGGGGGAGCCCATCCACGGTCGAGGATTGTTGCTCCATTCTAGCCAAGCCCGGCGCAACCGAAGAGCGCGGCTGAAGCATGTTAAATCCTTGACGCCCAGACCTCCCAAATTATTTGGCGAGCAGACTTTCTACAAGGCACTTAGCACCCCTGCACTCCTCATCACCATTCCATAGGAAGTTTATCTGAAGCTTTTCTATTTTCTTGATAGCCCACTTGTCCACTGTGGAGCTGGTTAGGAAGTATGTTGCCATAGATGTCAACACCGAATTTATCAAAGTGAGACTGCCTGGTTTGTCCATGAGTTTTCCTTTCCATACTTTAAGCCTTCCAGCCAAGCCATCAATGAGAGGGAGGACCTCGATTCTCTTGAGCTTGCGGTAACTGAGCGGTAGTGTTGGGGCCAGGTCATTTAGTGGCGGCTTAAGGAGGACGTCTTGACGATGGGCTGAGACCACTACAGGTGCAAGGCCCAGGAGATGAGCCACCCAGATGGGCCGACTCATGGCCCATCGTGTAAGCCGCCAGGAGCTTTCAAGACTCCAGAGGGGGTTTCTTTACTTTAGAAACAAGACATAGAAGTTAGACTCGGTCACAGGTTGTACTTCGACCCGGACTCTGTTGTAAGCCCAGGGCTTCTACCTATATATAAAGGGGAGCCCCTGGGGCGGAAAAGACTAAGTTACAAGCTCTCGAGTACTAGGATAGCCAAGTCACGCCCTGTAATCGAGATCATCATCATCAATATCAATCAAGCAGGAGTAGGCTTTTACCTCCACCGTGAGGGGCCGAACTTGGGTAAACCATTGTCTCTCGATTCCGATCAACCCCGTTCAAGCTACTACCTAGCAGCGATGGCCTCATGACTAAGCCTTTCACGAGGACATCCGCTGTGATAAAACCACAACAGTTGGCGCCCATCGTGGGGTTATCGCTCGGTGGTGTTGAGTTCTTGGAGGGAGCTCTCCCAGGGATCGAGGGATATGTGATCAGCCGCATGACCAAGAGTCATCGTGACAAGCTCTACATCGAAGACTCGGGCTGAGGCCCCGAGGCCGACTCAATCGAGTACGGATATCGGGTCCCCTTCTGCAAGATCCACGTCTTCATCGGCAAAATTGGCGAATCAGGACCCTAGTCGAACATCTGCACCAACATCGCCGAGCCGACTCGTGATACGTATCTATAATTTTTGATTGTTCCATGCTACTATATTATCTGTTTTGGATGTTTTATATGCATTAATATGCTATTTTATATTATTTTTGGGACTAACTTATTAACCTAGAGCCCAGTGCCAGTTTCTGTTTTTCCTTATTTTTGAGCTTCGCAGAAAAGGAATACTAAACGGAGTCCAAACGGAATGAAACTTCATGATGATTTTTCTTGGACCAAAAGACACCCAGAAGACTTGGAGTTCAAGTCAGAAGAGCCACGAGGCGGCGGCAAGGGTGGAGGGCACGCCCTAGGGGGGCGCCCCCTACCTTGTGGGCCCCTCGGGACTCTCCTGACCTAGCTCTTTCTCCTATATATTCTCTAATATTCCAGAACCACCAGAAGCATCCACGAAAACACTTTTCCGCCGCCGCAACCTTCTGTACCCGTGAGATCCCATCTTGGGACCTTTTCCGGCACCCTGCCGGAGGGGGATTCAGTCACGGAGGGCTTCTACATCAACTCTATTGCCCTTCCGATGAAGCGTGAGTAGTTTACCACAGACCTACGGGTCCATTGCTAGTAGCTAGATGGCTTCTTCTCTCTCTTTGATTCTCAATACCATGTTCTCCTCGATGTTCTTAGAGATCTATCCGATGTAATCTTCTTTTGCAGTGTGTTTGTCGAGATCCGATGAATTGTGGATTTATGATCCGCTTATCTATGAATATTATTAGAATATTATCTGAATTCTTATATGCATGATTTGGTATCTTTGTATTTATCTTCGAATTGTCGGTTTGGTTTGGCCAACTAGATTGTTTTTTCTTGCAATGGGAGAGGTGTTTAGCTTTGGGTTCAGACTTGCGTGATTTCACCCAGTGACATAGTAGGAGTAGGTTGCCATCGAGGATAACAAGATGGGGTTTTCATCATATTGCTTGAGTTTATCCTGCTACATCACGTCATCTTACTTAATGCGTTACTCTATTCTTATGAACTTAATACTCTAGATGTAGGCAGGAGTCGGTCGATGTGTGGAGTAATAGTAGTAGATGCAGGCAGGAGTCGGTCTACTTGATATAGACGTGATGCCTATATTTCATAATCATTGCCTTGGATATCGTCATAACTTTGCGCTTTTCTATCAATTGCTCAACAGTAATTTGTTTACCCGCCGTATTATTTGCCTTCAAGAGAGAAGCCTCTAGTGAAACGTATGGCCCCTGGGTCTATTTTCCTCATTATATTTTCAGATCTATATATTAAAAATACCAAAAATACCTTATTGCAATTTATTTATATTTACTTTATTTTACGTTATAGTAATCTTTTACATCTATCTCTATCAGATCTCACCTTTGCAAGTGACCGTGAAGGGATTGACAACCCCTTTATCGCGTTGGGTGCAAGTGTTTGATTATTTGTGTAGGTGCATATATTGGGGACTTGTGTGTTTCTCCTACTGGATTGATACCTTGGTTCTTAATTAATGAAATACTTATCTCTATTGTGTTTCATCACCCTTTCCTCTTCAAGGGAAAAACCAACGCAAGATCAAGAAGTAGCAGCTCGGCGCACACAACCCGCCCGGGCTCAAGCTGGTCGCAACCATGTTTTCGTTGGCTTCACCAAGGGGGTCGATCTCGCAGATAACTCTGCGTCCGGTGGGGACACCCTTGTCTACTCCGACGGCGAGTCCTCGGTTGGGGAGACAGAGTCGATCCACCCACTGTATGATGGCAAGCTTGGGGGATGTTCTGATGATGAGTCGGCCTCGAAAGATCACGATTCGCCCCGTTGGACTACCATCTACATGGCAGGCACTACACCAGCCCTTGACTTTACTACAGCAGGTGCCATGGGAGGAGCCGACGCGTCAACAACTAATCCAAACGCGTCTGGCCTAGTCAAACCGCTGGCTCAAGTCCTCTCGGAGTTGGTCGCCTTGTTGACAGCTCTACTCGAGTCGCCCTTGACGAAGGAGAACTAGGAAGAGCATAATACAGAGGTAGCTAAAATCCTTGAGCAGATGACTAAGGCTTAGGAGGACATTAACACTGAGAATGCTCACATGGCGCAATTATGAACTCAGATTCAGCAGGAAACAGAGAGCTTGAGGACGGAGGCTTGGCGCATTGGCCTTCGCTAGAATGCTTCTGAGATGGTTCACAGAAGAAGACATGAGAGTCGCCTGCCCCCTGGTTTCGAGCCCACATGTTTGTTCAACACGCCTACGCCGGGGGCTGGGACGAGTACCCCTGGGGCCCCGATTATACCCGAATTGAACCGGGTAGTGCCTCATGATGGCGAGGGACAACCGCCTCCGGTAGCAGGCTCAACAACGCCAACACGAGTCGGCCCAACACCTGCCACTTCTTCGAATGACCCCAGACCACTTTGTCACACCGGCGGGTCACTTTTCCAATCCAGTAGATAACTTATTGGCAGCATCTACCAACCTCATCGCGCTTCTAATCATAGGAAATACCCCAGTTGAAAGGGAAGCTTTGCATGCCATCGAGATGTTGAAGACCGCGGTTGCCGAGCAAGCAAATTACTCCTACAACCATCAACGACTCCACTCCACTCTGCATCCAAGCCGCGGTAGGAGTCGTCATGGTGAGTCATCCGCGGTTTCCAGCAGCGCCCATAGGAGACATCAGCAGCCGCGTGACTCGCCCTGGCATGGAGCCTTGGATGCTCAGGAGATAGTTGACACGGCTCGTGCACGGCGAGAGGCAGAAGCAACCCACGCCGCGGTTCAACCTTCGCCCACCTCACCCCCTTTGGCTTCACAAGGGGTCAGATCGAGTACCAGAACTATTGGGATTCCGTGCCTAGTGCCAGATTTATTGAATGAGCGCATGCCCAAGGATTTCAAGGGCCCTAGCAAGGTTCCCAACTACACGACTGATCTTGAGCCGGCTGCTTGGATCAAGAGCTACGAGATTGCCATGGATAGGTTGGATGTTAGTGATGTTGTCTGCGCCAAGTATTTGACTATGATGTTGGAGGGACCGGCTAATACATGGCTAAAAAACTTGCCTCACAACTCCATTAACACTCGGTAAGAGTTAAAGGAGTGTTTCATTAAGAAATCTCAGGGACTTGCAAACGCCCGATGACGATTATTGATTTACAACATTGTGTCTGCTACCTCTTGAGCATTGCATTGGTTTTTCCCTTGAAGAGGAAAGGGTGATGCAGCAAAGTATCGTAAGTATTTCCCTTAGTTTTGAGAACCAAGGTATCAATCCAGTAGGAGACCACACACAAGTCGCCTTGTACCTACACAAACAAATAAGAACCTTGCAACCAACGCGATAAAGGGGTTGTCAATCCCTTCACGACCACTTGCAAAAGTGAGACCTGATAGAGATAATAAGATAAATATTTTTGGTATTTATGATATAGATTGAAAGTAAAGATTGCAAAGTAACAATAGATTGGAAACTTATATGATGGAAAATAGACCCGGGGACCATAGGTTTCACTAGTGGCTTCTCTCAAGATAGCATAAGTATTACGGTGGGTGAACAAATTACTGTCGAGCAATTGATAGAAAAGTGCATAATTATGAGAATATCTAGGCATGATCATGTATATAGGCATCACGTCTGCGACAAGTAGACCGAAACGATTCTGCATCTACTACTATTACTCCACACATCGACCGCTATCCAGCATGCATCTAGAGTATTAAGTTCATAAGTACAGAGGAACACATTAGGCAAGATGACATGATGTAGAGGGATAAACTCAAGCAATATGATATAAACCCCATCTTTTTATCCTCGATGGCAACAATACAATACGTGCCTTGCTGCCCTGCATCCTTTGGGAAAGGACATCGCAAGATTGAACCAAAAGCTAAGCACTTCTCCCATTGCAAGAAAGATCAATCTAGTAGGCCAAACCAAACTGATAATTTGAAGAGACTTGCAAAGATACCAAATCATACATAAAAGAATTCAGAGAAGATTCAAATATTGTTCATAGATAATCTTGATCATAAACCCACAATTCATCGGATCTCGACAAACACACCACAAAAAGAATTACATCGAATAGATCTCGAAGAAGATCGAGGAGAACTTTGTATTGAGATCCAAAGAGAGAGAAGAAGCCATCTAGCTAATAACTATGGACCCGAAGGTCTGTGGTAAACTACTCACACATCATCGGAGAGGCTATGATGTTGATGTAGAAGCCCTCCATGATCGATTCCCCCCGTGAGTCTTGGGAAAAGGCCCCAAGATGGGATCTCGTGGGTACAGAAGGTTGCGGTGGTGGAAATAGGGTTTCGTGGTGCTCCTGGATGTTTTCGGGGTATATAGGTATATATAGGAGGAAGAAGTAGGTCGGTGGAGCTGCGAGGGGCCCATGAGGGTGGGGGCGCGTTTCCCTGCTCGTGGCCTCCTCGCTTCTTTCTTGACGTCCACTCCAAGTCCTCTGGATCACGTTTTTTCCAAAAATCACTCTCCCAAAGGTTTCATTCCGTTTGGATTCCGTTTGATATTCCTTTTCTGCGAAACACTGAAATAGGCAAAAAAAAAACAGCAATTTCACTGGGCATTCGGTTAATAGGTTAGTCCCAAAAATAATATAGAAGTGTATAATAAAGCCCATTAAACATCCAAAACAGATAATATAATAGCATGGAACAATCAAAAATTATAGATACGTTGGAGACGTATCACATATCACCTACGCTAACAAAAGAAAAAGCAAGGTATTGGGTCTAGGTAGGGTTGTGATCTCAAAGGATCGACAAATGGACAAAGGCATGCTTGTCGAGTCCTTAGGATTCAACCTCATGTCTGTCTCAATGCTTTGTGATCTTGATATGGTTGTCATCTTTGGCAAATATCATTGCATTGTGCTAATGGAATCTGACAATTCCAAAGTCTTCAAAGGCTTTAGGAGAGGAGACTTGTCTATTGTTGATTTCTCTGCAGGACTGCAACTTGCCACATGTCTACTTGCAAAAGATTTAGAAGGGTGGTTATGGCATCTATGACTAGGTCATGCTAGCATGAGGAACTTACATACTCTCGTGAAGAATAAGCACGTCATTGGCATTGACGATGTCAAATTCCTCAAATATCATCTTTGCGGGGCTTGTGAGGCTAGAAAGATGACCAGAGCCAAGCACCCCTCGAAGACTATCATGACTACCACTCATCCTTTTGAATTGCTTCACATGGATCTCTTTGGCCCTACTCATTATGCCACTCTAACAAATGCAGCATCTCTATATGGTTTTGTTATTGTTGATGATTATTCTCGTTACACCTGGTGCATATTATTATGTACAAAACTGAAGTGCAGGAAGTCTTCAAACGATTTTCCTCAAGGGGCTCGACGAATTTTAGCATGAAGATCAAGCATATCCGGAGTGACAATGGGACCGAGTTCAAGAATACTGGTCTTGATGAACTTGGTATTACTCCGAGTTATCTGCCACAAACACTCCTCAGTAGAATGGCGTCGTGGAGCACAAGAACATGACTCTTGTTGAGATGGCTTGCACTATGCTTGATGAATACAAGATGCCCCGTCACTTCTGGCCTGAGGCTATTGATACTGCGTGCCACATCATCAACATGGTATATCTACATAAATTCTTCAAGAAGACCTCATATGAACTCCTCATCGACAAGAAACCCAATGTGAGTTATTTCAAAGTCTTCGGTGCTAAATGCTGGATTAGAGATCCTCATCACAATTCTAAATTTGCACCGAAAGCACATGAAGGTTTTATGCTTGGTTACGGAAAGGACTCGCACACCTACAGAGTCTTCAACACCTATCACAACAAGGTTGTTGAAACTGTAGATGTGTGGTTTGATGAAACTAACGTCTCGGAAAGAGAGCACCTACCTCCTGTGCTAGATGAAATGTCACTTGAGGAATCCATAAATTTTAAGGCTACTGAGGATGTCATACCCACTGAAGAATCTACTGAAGAAGTCATTCCAGAACGTGAAGAAACTCATGCTGGTGCATCTGAGGAAAATGACTCTGAAGAAAATGCTGAGCCCACTCAAAGTCGTCAACCTGCTCATCCTCGCGTTGCAAATGAAGTGCAGATTGAGAGAATCATCGACGACATCAATGCACCAAGTCCTCTCACACACTCAAAAGCTTCACATTTGTCTAACTTTTGTGGGCACTTTGCGTTTGTCTCTATCACAGAGCCCACCAAAGTTGAGGAGGCATTTCTGGAGCCTGAGTTGATTCAAGCGATGCAAGAGGAATTACATCAATTCGAGCTCAACAATGTCTGGGAACTTGTCAAGCGACCAGACCCACGCAAGCACAATATCATCGGTACCAAATGGATCTACCGCAACAAGCAAGACGAAAATGGCCTAGTGGTGAGGAACAAGGCTCGTCTTGTAGCTCAAGGCTACACACAGGTTGAAGGAATTGATTTTGATGGAACTTTTGCACCTGTTGCTAGACTTGAGGCTATTCACATATTGCTTGCTTATGCTAACCATCATAATATCATCTTATATCAAACGGATTTGAAAAGTGCATTCCTCAATGGTAAGCTTGAGGAAGAAGTATATGTTGCTCAACCACCAGGTTTTGAAGATCCTAAGCATCCAGACAAAGTCTTCAGACTCAATAAGGCCCTCTACGGCCTCAAGCAGGCCCCTCGGGCGTGGTATGATACACTGAAGGAATTCCTCATGAAGAAAGGCTTCAAACCCGGTTCACTTGACCCAACTCTTTTCACCAAAACATATGATGATGAATTATTCGTGTGCCAAATATATGTTGATGATATTATCTTTGGCTGTACTAACCAACATTATAGTGACGAATTTGCCTATGTGATGAGTGAGGAATATCAAATGTCTATGATGGGAGAAATGAAATTCTTCTTAGGCCTTCAAATTCGTCAGCAACATAATGGCATCTTCATATCTCAAGAGAAATACCTCAAGGATGTGCTGAGGAAATTCAGCATTTAAGATTGCAAAGGCGTCAAAATCCCTATGCCCACAAATGGCCATCTATGCACCGATGAAAATGGTAAAGACTTCGATCAAAAGGCATACCACTCCATGATTCGCTCTTTATTGTATCTATGTGCATCTAGGCCAGATATTATGCTTAGTGTTTGCATGTGTGCCCGTTTTCAAGCTACACCGAAGGAATCACACCATAAGGCTGTGAAACATATTCTTCGATATCTAGCTCACACTCCAACACTTGGATTATAGTATCCCAAGGGCCCGGTCTTTGATCTCATTGGATATTCTGACTTTGACTATGCTGGTGATTGAGTGGATCGCAAGTCAGCATCTGGCACATGCCATTTCCTTGGACGATCCTTAGTATGTTGGTCCTCTAAGAAGCAGAACTACGTATCACTGTCTACTGCTGAAGCTGAGTACATTGCTGCTGGTTCTTGCTGTGCTCAATTGCTGTGGATGAAGCAAACCCTCAAGGACTACGGCATCAACATGAAGAATGTGCCACTCTACTGCGACAACGAGAGTGCCATCAAGATTGCTCACAATCCAGTTCAACACTCGAAGACAAAGCACATCCAGATTCTTCATCATTTTCTTCGAGATCATGTGTTGAAGGGCGACATCTCCATCGACCACGTGAAGACTGAAGATCAGATAGCAGATATCTTCACAAAACCCTTAGATGAGAAGAGATTTAGCAAGTTGCGGTGTGAGCTAAATATCTTAGAATCTTCGAATGTTCTTCGAAAGGACACACATCCTAACACTTATGCAAACTTGATGACTTAGATGTGCAACACACGAAGTAACGTTTTTCTTCAATCAATGAAGACTAACCCTCCAAGTGTGAATAAATTAATGAAGAATTTGATTCTCAGAGCCCTACGACAATTGTACGCGACATCTGAAATCATCTTTCTTATACGATGGGGCACGCCACCAACAAAAGTTGAAAATCTTCAATTTGAAATTTTTCCTCTTTTTGCAAATTCTTCAATTTTCAAAGTCTTCAACTTTGCAATTTCTTCAACTTTTCAAATGGTGTTCTTCATTGCATATATATATGAGTTATCAAGTCCTCAACAGCATTCACTTATAGCTAATTCTTCAAGTTGATTTTCATCTAAGTGAATGTGATCGGACCCGTTCCCCCTCTATGCTAAACACAACCCAGTCTATTCACAAATTCTTCATATGCGTTCTATTTGAAACCCGTTCAAAATCTTCACTGTGTCTTTGGCAGCTGAAGAATTTGCGAACGAAACTTTAAAATTTTCGGCTTTTGCCGCTCAAACCGTTGCGCATCCCACGACGGATTAAACTACTCACCCACGATCTACCACGATCTTCACCTCTCAGTACGTGGGTGACACATACCGTTAGAAGAGTAAGGGTCCAGGGCATGTTCGTCCAAATTCTTCGGACGGGCAGTTTCTCATCGTGGCTATAAATACCCCTCCCCTTCCTCAGACCTCATTTACTCCGCTCGGCCGCAACTCTCCTCGCTCGAGCTCTCAGACCTAGCGCCGCCGCTACTCTCCATCGTTGCCGGTGAGGAAGAGCTTCACTGCCTCGACCTTGTCGCCGTCGTACTCGCGCCGGCCACGGAAATCTTCACTCAGCCGCTGCCGTAGTTGTCTCTCGCCGCCAAGTTAGGGCGTGGGAGATCTGAACGGACGAACTTCTCTAACTCCACTCCTAGTTTGTCGTGTTCTTCGTCCAGGGTAATTAAAATCTGATTTTACTGCCCTTCTTTGATTCTCATGATTTCCACAAAATCATCAAAGGGTGTTTATTCTTCAACTTCTCATTCCTTAAACACCTAACTACATCAGTACCTTGATTTGTTTCCCTAAGCTGTGTTTTCTTCAAGATTCCCCAATTGTGTGGATTTTAAAATCTATACAACTCTGGAACCTAATTCAAGAACGCTTAGTGAAATTCCTCAAGACACCCATGGTCAAATTCCTCAAACTTGATCCTTTTGAAAAATTTCTGAGAACACATATGCCCTCTCCAAATTCTTCGCACCTATACTCTATTCACAGGTACAAAAATGTCTGTTGTTGAATCACTAGGTACTCATCAACTTAACTCATTTGCAGCGTTCCTCGAAGATAAATTGCATACTTCCTCAGAAACATCCATTGTTCAAAATCCTCAAGTGAAGAAAATGGCTGATGGTAAAATACCCCAGAAGGGAGGAAAGAGACTAGAGTCCAACACTGCTTTTGAGATCCCTGAGGATATATATTCTGGGTATTGTACTCCTGATGAGAAAATTCATGGCAAAGAAAACAAGAATCAGCGCAAAGTGTGCATACAGAGATTTGAGAGGAGATGGGCCAAGGAATGGAGGGAATATCGCTATGTCACTCCCAAGTGCATGAAGAAATTCACTGTACACCCTCCAAGTCCAAGACCTCCATTGGCTCCGGGCCAAGAAGCTAATTCCTCAAGCATCAGGCACGGTGAGGAATTTCCCAAAGAATGGGCCAAACGCCAAGCCAAATTGGCTAAAGTGGCAAAAGAAGCAGTGAAGAAATTCAATGAAGATTCTGCTGCTGTTGTTGAGGCCTCTGCAAGTAAGCCTAAGAAGGCTTTGCCAAAGAAATCAGCCATGAAGCCGAGTTCCTCAACAACAATGCCCTCACGGCCATCATCAAAGCCCTCAAGGCAAATTCCTCAGGCAACCTCTTCAAGGGCAGCTCCAATTCCCTCTGTTGCCACGAAATCCTCAACTGCTACTGCAAAGTCCTCAACACCCGTGCATCTTGCAACGTGCCAACGGAATGTAGGATTTTCTATTGCTTCAGGAGCATCTGCAAGTTCCTTAGCTCCACCACAATCCTCAACAGGTCCAATTCTATTGAAGAAAAAGGCCACTGTTGGACGTGGGTCGAGGCCTAGTCCTCATAAGAAGCTAGTTGTTTTTCAAGTTCCGTCTGATGACGATGAGGCTGATGATGAAGAACTTGTTGAAATCATTAGGGACAGGAAAAAAGGGCTGCTAGAGCCAAAGGCAGTGTTGTGCCTCTCATGCTGGATCCGAAGAAGATCCTGGATTATATTGATCTATGGCACAAGGATCCCAACACTCCTCTGCCTGACTTAAATCTCACTCATGGTCAAAGTCATATGTTAACGACATTCATCAATGAAGAAAAATGGAAATTTGAAAAGGGCATGCAAGTCAAGAAGGCTCAGTACAAGAAGGAGCATTTTCTGAAGAAAAATGTTGTGAACATGTCTCCTGAAGAACTTGTATCTTTGCAAAAGGAGATCAACGGTCTCAGTGATGAATTTGACACCTATTATGCAGACTAGCTAGGTGCCAAAATCAGAATTGTCAAATTTGCCAAGAACCTCAAACCCAATGTTGCACCTCCATCGCAACAAGAAATTCCTTAGGATGAAGCATCTGCTCAGCCTACTGAAGAAAATGCTAGCACAGCTGATGAAAATCAGGCTGCTGATGACACTGAGAGTACCAGGGCTGCTGAAGATATTCTAGCACCTGAAGACAATGCCAGGGCAACTGTCAATGTTGCGCCTGAAGATCAACCAAGGCCAGCTGAAGATTCTACTGTGCCTGAAGAAACTGAGAATGCCAGGACGACTGCATCAGTTGTGCCTGAACAGCTGAACCAACTCCATCTGCCCCTCATGCAAAGTCATCAAAGATGAAGAATATGAAACTTCCTTCTCCATGAGAAGTGAATAAAACCAAGGTTGTAGAGAAGGCAACTGTAAAGAAGAGGAAAGCATCAACCTCTGCAGTCCTCAGCTCCCAAGAAAGTGAGGACTTTAACGAGCTCTTTCAACAACCCAATTGACGTTGTTCCAATTTCGATAGTGCCATTAAAGGAAATTGTCCCTTTCGGTGAAGATTATGTCATTCCAGATGACATAGATGAGGAAAATCCTTCTGCTACCTCTTCAAAGCAGTTGGATGAAGAAATTGTTGTGGATGATGTCATCTCCACACCATTGGTATCATCGCCCATGCCTCAGTTCATAGCTGAAGAGGCGGGTGTTGAACAAATGGAAGAAGAAGATGTGGATATTGGTCCAACAACTCCCATGCTAAGTGATGACTATTGGGAAAGACTTCATCCCAGTTCACCGTTGACAACACCTCTGCATCCAATTCCTCAGTCCCCTATGCAAACTGAAGAAATTCAAATGGGATCTGAAGGACGTCAAACATCTCTCCTTTCCATTCTTGAGGAAATTCCAGCTACTACATCCAAAGAAATGGAGACACACACTTCTGCTGAAGAACCTGAACCCTCAATTCCTCAGTCAGCAGCTCCAGAGATTCTGACCCAAGAGGCTGTGAAACCATCAACTGTTAATCTTCAGCCCAAGCAGCAAAATCCTCATGTAAAAAGGCCAAAACTCAAGGCTGACAATTTCTTCGCTGAGCATCATTTCTTCACGGATTTCAATCCATATGACTCTGCAAGACTTCAACGCAAGCGATTTTGGACAGCTAGTCAAATAAACTGCTATTCATCACTCTTGTTTGACAAGGATAAGGTATTTGAGCATCGTCAAATTCGTCATGTTGGCATGGAGTCCATTCCTTGCTTCTAGCCAATCTTGAATGTTCTTAATGAAGTTGGGCTACTGAACTTCTGTTCTGACATCTGCGACTGGAATGAAGAGCTAATTCTTCAATTTTATGCTACCTTGCACCTCACTGGAAATGTAGATGACGTGAACTCATGGGTGCTTGACTGGATGACTGAGAGCACTCACTACAAAGCCCCGGCCTCTAAATTACTTCATGTCGTACCAGTCAGTCCTCCCGCTGAAGGCGCCAGGCTTATGTATGAAGAACCTAAACTTCCAAATCATATGATGCAAGTGTTGATGAAGCCTTTGAAGGCTGGCCAAGCTCCAAGAACCACCATCCTAGTGAAGGATTTGCTTTATGTGCCTAGGAAAATCTACCGCATTCTGACCAAAACCCTCAGTCCGATCAAAGGCCACAACTCGAAAGAAGAAGAGGTTGTTGGCATCATGAAGAATCTGTTGTTCAACATGATACATGGTATTCCCATTAATTACCATGATTTCTTCATGCGGACTTTGGTGAATGTCACACTATCACCGTTTGAGTTGAAGCCTTATGTTCTCTGGATAATGAAGTTCATCAAAACCAGGTCTTCAATTCACTACCAGGCAGATTGTCAGAATCACCTCAGCTTCCTGCCTCCTATTGAAGTCCTCAAACAGACCATTTCTTCAGTTGATGAAGAAGGCAAAGCTGTTGTTATTGATGAAGACACTCGTCCATTGGATGGTCAGTTTCGTAAAGCTGCATCTTACTCCACGAATGATGACTCTGCCACTCAAGACTCTGTTGCAAAAGCTTCAAAGCCAATTCCTAAAGCCACTGCTCCACGAGTGATGACTGACCGTGAGATTTTTCTAAGTCTTCATCAGAAGGTCGATCGTAATCACAAGTGGTTCAAGCATCAATTTGGCTCAATTCTTCAGAATATGACTGTCACGCAAAACTCTGTGAAGAAGAATCACTACTATGTGCATGAAATCTTCGATCGCACTTGGGCATATTGTCTCACCTCTACGGTGATGAAGATCTCAAGCAGATGGGATTTCAACAGGACTTTGACTGGTCTCATCCACCTTCAAATAAATTCAAGAAGGTCAATGTTCCTCAACTGGTTATGAGTTCATATTCTTCATCGCACGAGACAGATGAAGCAGAAGATTTGAACGACACTACGACAGGCTCTACCTCATCTGACGACCCCAACAACGCTGGCGATCCTCCATCAACATCATGATGATATTCTTCAGGGGCGTTAGTCCTCATTTTTCGTCCCTTTTGGTCATTCAATGACAAAGGGGCAGAAATTTGAGTTATTCTTCAAGCCGATCTTATATATGGGCATTTCTTTGTTAAGTTACAACTCTTGCTCTTCTGAGGTGTTTGCTCTGATGAGTTGTAAACTTAAGTCCTATGATGCTCTGATACTTTTGAACTGCTTTCTGCATGCTTATTTCCTCAAGTACCTTAATGCACACATGCTGAATTTTGTCAGACACCATATTTCATCATGCATTTCAAATTGTTCATATTATTTGTCAAATGCGTGTATGAATTACAAGATATAGGGGGAGATCTCCATGATTTTACTCTACAATGTGCATTTGCTACCCAAAGCAAATTCCTCAAATATGCACATCTTTAGGGGGGAGTTCTTCTATATCTTGCAATCAAATTCCTCAATATCAGTATTTACACTTCATATGTTTATCCTCGTTGAAAACTTAACCTATTTGTCATCAATCACCACAAATGGGGAGATTGTAAGTGCATCTAGTGCCCCTTAGTGATTTTGGTGTATTGAAGACTTAGAGGATAAGGGACTAATGTGTTTGTGAGTGTACACAGTTTCTATAAGTCTATGAGGAGTTTGATATTTACGATGAAAGTCGACCCCTAAAATTGTATGTCTTCAATTGAAGACTTTCGTTTTCTTGAAGACTTTAAAAATGAGGAAAAGTGTGTGAGCTTGAAGACTTTGATATTAATGCGAGGACTATGAAGCGTGAAGACTTTTGTTTTCGTAGTTTTTTTCTCTTTCTTGAGTCATAGGAAACACCGTACTATTAAAGAGGGTTGAGGCAAAACTAAGGAAACATTTCCAAGTGATGCTCATCTCAAAATCCTACACCTAACCAATCCTTTCGAGTGAAGCCATTGGAAATCTCATACAGTTCAGTCAATTTCTTCAGTGACAGAGACGAAGATCTTCTGGTCTCTGAGGAATTTGTCCTGACTAAGGAGTTGGGAATTCGCCAGTGTGGATTGCCTACAAGTGAGGAACATGATAGCCCTAAGGAATTTGAGAGCTCAAATTTCCGACCGTTGCTATGCTATGCGCCAGCTGTCCAAAATATCCTACCCACCTAACGGTCATATCATTGAAGGGCATTTATGTAGCGACCTGACCCAAAATCGGTCAAATCTCTGTGTCTATACCATCCCAAGATCATGCTGGTACTCACAGTACATCGATGAAATAATCAAAGTTCAATCACACCTGAATTTATTACACGATTCTCATATAGAGTCTTTATTACAATAGAATAAATTCGGCCAAAGGCCAACTCATGAGAAATAAACTACTAAAGCTGCGGAAGCGTAGAAGAATAGCGAGTCCATCCGACTCCAAAGGGCAATCGCCAAGCGCGGAGCGTAGCCTCACTCCTGATCGGAATAAATCTCTGCAACATAAGACGTTGCAGCCGTGTAGGTCAGCTTTTTGAATAAGCTGGCAAGTCATGAAGAGAAATAACAATAATAAAATTACTATCACTATATGCATTTTGGCTGTGGGGCTCTAAGTTTCATCATTTTGCGAAAAGCCAATTTTTCCCTACTACAGTGGACTTGCTTGCAAATTACTACAAATTGTTGGTAGTTATTGAGATGGTTCCGCCAACCAATGTCTCATTCCCAAATTATTAAGTCATAACCCCCTCAAATTAATTTATTAGTTTTAGTGTTGAGATTTCCGAATACCTCCAAGTTCCAGAGGCTCAAATTGTCCATAACCGGGACACGGCTAATCGATTAGATCTTTAACTCTGCAGAGGTTTATGACTTTACCCACAAGAATCATTCCTCCTTTTTAAGTCTTCGCACTTCATGGTGTTTGAAGACGGGATGAATGAAACAGGTCTTCCAAAGAGTTCTTCCGCCACCGCGGTACCCATCCAATCCTACCGCTCTTCTACATCTCGTAGTACCGCCCACCAGCGTCACAACTAGGGTTGACCCAGCCAGAGCCCATAATGGCTTGCGGCTGCATGTAAGCTTCCGGTCAATGGGGCATCCATCCGTCTCTTCGTGGCTGGGTGAAGCTTTCAAGATGTCATGGCACTTCTCCATGCATCCCGCCAACCACCGGGTTCTCGTGGTGCCCGTCAACCATCCTCCACCCAAAGAGTGAATTTGAAGTCCATCTTGATCATTGAAGTTCATGGGGTTGTCATCATCTTGACTCTCACATCTTGCTTATGAATTCACTCAACCAATCCCGTCTCTGAGCATAGCAAAAGTAAACTACTTCATCCCGGGTCATGGTAACAAGGGGGATTGGTTCATCCTACCACATGATACTACTCAAGATTAATAACTTCAAAATTTCAACTCTGCATGCATGGTGGGGTGGTATAATTTCTAATGCACAAAATCATAGGTATTGAAAATAACATGATCAAGACTTGCCTTCTTCGACGATCTTCGTGAGCTAAGGACTCAGAGTAGCAAGCTTCGCACTCCGGAAACTCTACCGAGACAAACAATAATCACAATAAGCATATAGCATAAGATCACTTAACACAATAGCATAGTAACATAACACACCAAAACAAACGAATCAAAAACCCAAAGAGAAACTCAAGGAAATCCAACTCAAAGTTTTTCCTACTTCAAGCAACAACTAAAAATAGTTTTACATAACAAAAAAATTCTCAACATAACCTAATCAGGGGTTTATGTTAACTTAACAGAAAAGAATGCATTAAGCAACTAGGAGCAAAAAGAATCAATTTAAAAGCTATTATAAAACTCCTATTAGGCCTAATTTCAATTTCTATTAAGAAAAATAAAATAAAAGTTTTATTTATTATAAATAAAAGTTCATGTTATAAAGTGACAGAAACTAACCTAGAATAATCAATCACATGTGAAAAATAAATTTATTTGCTAATTAAAATAATAGGAAAACAGTAGCTAGTTAATTAATTAAGAATAACATGATTCTGCTAGAAACTATTTTTTATTACTTCTAAAATGCCCAAATTAATTCCTACGGTTAGGTAATGTCAAAACAAAGTCGGGACAAAAAGAATCATAAAAAAATAAATTTCCTAACTCATTTTATAGCAGATTTACTATTCTGTCTAAAACTAAAATAAAGCTATTTTAAATAATTTTAACATAGCTAATAATATTTTCTGCAGAAACTATAGAAAATTTGCAAACCAAGAAAAAAAGAATCACTTAAAAATATTAAGTAGAATAAAAGTTATGAATTTTTCAAATCTGAAACTATTCTGTTAAAACAGAAAATGAAAATAAAAGAAAACGGGCTAACTGGGCCTAACTAACGCACTGCGCGTAATATAACTAAATGGGCCTAGGGTTAAACGAATCGGGCCGGTCTAATAATAAAACCTAACTAAAAATTAAACCAGAACTAAACCGGAGCGAACCGGTTTTATAAAAAGAACATACCCCTTCTGGAGTTCTAATCTGGACCGTCACGCGAGATCGGACGGAGGAGAGAAGCTCGTGGCTTACGGAGTTCGACGGCGGCTCGGGCGGCGAGTGTCCCGGCGTCTCGGTGGTCGGAGTGGTCCGTGTGGTCTTGACGCGTGGGGGGTTCTGTGGAGTCGGTGGAGCTCGGGGTGGGCTAGGGCGACGGCGGCGAGGCAAATGGCGGCGGGCGGCATTCTGCAACTCCGGTGAGTCTGTGAGAGAGAGAGGGTCCCATGAGGGGCGAGGGGGAATGGGGTGCGGGGAGGGTACTTATAGGCGGGGCGGGGTTGAGCGAGGGGCAATCCGGAGGATCGAATCCGGATCCTTCGGGATCCGTGGGGCATGCAATGAGGTGGCGGGTGGGGTTGAAGGAGGTGGGGCCCACCTTCAGAGAGAGAGAGAGAGGGGGGGCGGTCGGTCGGCCGGTCCAGAGCCGATTCGGGCGAGGGCTCGGTCGGTCATTTGGGGTGGCTAGGTGGGCCGCTGGGTTGGTTGGGCGATTGGCTTGGCTTGGCGCCTGGGCATTTTTCTTTTTCTACTTAATTTTTTTTGAAAATAAAAACAGAGTTATAAAATATAAAATATAAATATTTTATATAGGACATATATATATCAAAATGATCAGGAATATTCCTATCATTTGAACATTTTCGAGGCAAAATCCAAAGTTTATAAAAATCATTTTTTCCAAATTCAAATAAAACTCAAATTTGAATTCAAAACTTTTGGCATTGTTTTCCTCTGATATTTTTGGAGTGTCATGTTTACTCCTCTCATACTTTTGCTCAAGTATTTATCAGTCATAGTTTTTTTTTGAAATGATTCCCACTTGCCAAAGTTTGAATTTCAAATTCCAAAACTCAAAATCTTCTGACACTCAAATTCAAACAGAATGCATAGATGCTTAGCTATAATTGTAAAACATTCCAAATAGGAAATTTGGGATGTTACAAACCTACCCACCTTAAGATGAATCTCGCCCTCGAGATTCGGGTTGGCTAGCAAATAGGTGCGGGTGGTCTCGAAGAAGGTCTTCTTCTCGCTCCCAGGTGGCTTCTTCCTCGGAGTGATGACTCCACAGCACCTTGCAAAACTTGATGACCTTGCTACGGGTGACTCTGTTTGCAGTCTCGAGAATCCGGACGGGTTTCTCCTTATAAGTCAGATCACTGTCAAGCTGTATGGCCTCTAGGGGCACTGTGTCTCTCAACGGAACATCAGCCATGTCGGCATGACACTTCTTCAGCTGAGAAACATGAAAGACATCATGAACTCCGGACAATCCTTCCGGCAATTCCAACTTGTAAGCAACTTCTCCACGACGTTCGAGGATTTTTGCGGGCCAATGAATCGGGTGCTAACTTTCCTTTGACACCGAACCTCTTGATTCCACGAAGTGGGACACACGAAGATATGCTCGGTCTCCCGCTTCGTAAGTTACTTCCTTGCGTTCTTGTCGGCATAACTCTTCCGTCTCGATTGTGCTATCTTGAGTCTATCCCGAATCAGCTTGACTTTCTCTTGGAATCTCCGATAAGGTCGGAACTGAAAAGTGATCGATCTCCAACACCATCCCACAAACAATGGTGTTCGCACCTCCTTAGTATAGAGCTTCGAAGGGCCATCTTCGATCGGATCGATAATCGTTGTTGTATGAGAACTCTGCGATGGCAAATTATCATCCCAGCTAGATCCATAGTCTAGCACACAAGCTCTCAACATGTCCTCCGAATCTGGTTGACTCTCTCGTCTCATCCATCATGCTCATGGATGAAAAGCATCTATGAACTCCAGCCTTGTACCCAAAGTTTCATGCAAGCGCTTCCAAAACTTTGAGGTAAACTGTGTTCCTCTATCGACACGATACTCCTCGGAACTCCATGCGAGACATACGATCCTGGTCATGTATATCTTGGCCAACTTAGCTTTGGTATAGGTAGTCTTCACGGAATGAAGTGAGCTACCTTGGTCAAACGATCAACCACTACCCGGATAGAATCATAACTGAACGGGTCTGGGCAATCCTGTGATGAAATCCATTCCAAGTTTTTCCCATTTCCAATCGGGAATCGCAAAGGTTGAAGTAACCCTGCTGGCTTCGATGTTACGCTTTACTGTTGACAAACATCGATATCGCTATGTACTCGGCAATATCCTTCTTCATACCATCACCGAAACTTTCCTTCAAATCCAGATACATCTTAGTGTTACCGGGTGGATCGAGTACGGTGAATCATGAGCCTCTGAAGAATTAGCTTTCGAGTTCGGGATCATTGGGCACATAAATCGATCCTCGAACCATATAGCTCCGTGTTCATCCTTACGGAACCCTTTGGCTTTTCCTTCATTCATCTTTTGCTTTATCTCATCAATTTCCTTGTCCGACTTACGGCTTCACGAATCCTTTCGCCAAAGTGGACTGTACTTCCGAGTTGCAACATATCCTCTGGAACTATCTCGATCGGAGATCTCGAGGTCATCGACTAACTCTGGGGTAATCCTCCCGCTATAAGAGTATTCACATAACTCTTACGGCTCAAAGCATCTGCTACAACATTAGCTTTCCACGGGTGATAATGCAATCTCATGTCATAGTCCTTTATCAACTCTAGCCATCTCCTCTCGCTCGAGGTTCAACTCTTCTGCGTGAAGATATACTTCAAGCTCTTGTGATCTGTGTAAACATCACAATGGTTTCCGATAAGGAAATGTCTCCAGGTCTTGAGTGCATGCACTACGGCTGCTAACTCCAAATCATGTGTGGCATAATTCATCTCATGAGGTCGTAGCTGTCTGGAAGTATAGGCTACAACTTTTCCTTCCTGCATTAGTACTCCTCCGAGTCCTTGACGAGAAGCGTCACAATAAACCTGGTATTCCTTGTGTATGTCCGACAAAATTAGCACTGGGGCTGTAACCAAACGTTTCTTCAATTTCTGAAAACTGGCTTCACAATCCTCGGTCCAAACATACTTGGCTTCCTTCTTCAACAGCTCAGTCATGGGCTTGGCAATCTTCGAGAAGTTCTCAATAAACCTCCGATAATATACTGCGAGTTCGAGAAAACTGCGGATCTCCTTGACTGAGGTGGGTGACTGCCAATCGGTGACTGATTCAACCTTGGCGGGATCAACTGCTATTCCTTCTCCTGAAATAACGTGTCCGAGGAATCCAACTTCCTTCAGCCAAAATTCACATTTACTGAACTTGGCATACAACTGATGTTCTCGAAGCTTCTCCAGAACTAGACGCAAATGTTCCTTATGCTCTTCCTCGCTCTTGGAGAAAATCAGTATATCGTCGATGAACACTACGACAAACTTGTCCAGATATTCCATAAATACCTTGTTCATCAAATTCATGAAGTATGCAGGAGCATTAGTCAATCCAAATGACATGACGGTATACTCATATAAACCATACCTGGTAGTGAATGTTGTTTTGGGTATATCCTTTTCACGGATCTTCAACTGATGATACCCTGATCGAAGATCGATCTTGGAGAATACCTTGGCTCCAACGAGCTGATCAAACAGATCATTAATCATCGGTAGAGGGTACTTGTTCTTGATGGTCACTTCGTTCAACGAACGATAATCCACAACCATTCTCAAGGTTCCATCCTTCTTCTCTACCAAAAGAACTGGGGCTCCCCAAGGTGATGAGCTTGGCCGAATATATCCTTTCTCCAATAGCTCATTAATTTGATTCTTGATCTCTTTCAAATCGTTCGGTGGCATCCGATAGGGTCTCTTGGATATTGGGGCTGTGCCGGGCAATAACTCAATCAGAAATTCAATGTCTCTGTCTGGTGGCATTCCTGGTAATTCCTCCGGAAACACATCGGGAAAATCTTGCACTACTGGCACTTCCTCCTGAACAACTCCCGTGAGGGAATTCACCTGATTCTTCATCGGGCTATGCTCGGCTACATACTTGATCCTCTTACGCTCCGGGGTGGTGAGCGAGAATCGACTTCTTGGGCACGATCTATGTTTCCTTCAAACTTCGTCAACCAATCCATGCCTAGGATTACATCCAAGGTGCAGGTTTCGATACTATGAGGTCTGCGGAAATTTATGATTTCCGATGTTGAGGGTTGCATGACAACCTAAACCTACCATCATTTCTCCTCCTGCGGAACTGACGCGAAGGGGGCTTCTAAGGGTTTTAGTGGGCAACCCGTACTTTTCCACAACTACCCTTGATATGAATGAATGCGTTGCACTAGAATCAAAGAGTACCAATACTGGACGTGAATTCAATAAAAACTTACCAACCACAGTGTCTGGCTGATCATAGACGTCCTCCACGTCGATGTGGTTCACCTGAGCACGAGGGAAAGGGTTGGGCTTCTTCGCTGAGCTTCCATTGCCGTTTCCATTCCTCTGCTTTGCCTCCGGACAGTCGGTGGCATAGTGCCCTGTCTTCTGGCACTTGAAACAGGTGATGTGGCTCAGATCCTTCAGAGCCGGGGCAGGACGATGTTGATTGCCATTACCGTTTCCATTGCCATGGCCATTGCCTGACTTGTTGTCCTGGTTGCGGTTGTTCCCATTTCCTCCATGGTTATGGCCTCCATGGTTGTGATGGGTGTGCCCTCCTGAGTATGGTGCGTAACGGGGCTTCTGCTGAGCTCCTGAGTTGTGCTTCCCCTGGCTGTACTTCCGCTTGCGGCTTTCAATCTGCTGCTGCTTGCCTTCAAGTATGGTGGCCTTATCTACCAGCTCCTGGTAGTTGGCGAAGGTAGCCACCATAAGCTGCATGCCCAGTTCATCATTGAGTCCCTCGAGAAACTTCTCCTGTTTTGTGGCATCTGTGGCCACATCATCCGGGGCATAGCGAGCTAGCTTGCTGAACTCATCCACGTCATTGCGCCACAAGACGGTTTCCTGGCGTAAGTTGCGGAACTCACGCTTCTTGGACTCATGGCTCCGGTGAAACATGAGCGGTGCGGAAAGCTTCTTGGAACCGATCCCATGTGATGTTGCCAATGGGATAAGTGGCGGTGTAGTTCTCCCACCAAGAAGCTGCAGGTCCATCAAGTTGATGTCGGCAAAGCGCACCTTCTCTCGCATCGGTGCATCCAACAGTGATTAACTCTCTTCCGACCTTGCGGAGCCAATCATCGGCCACAATCGCCCTCGGTCTTGCTAGAGAACACTGGCGGATTCAGCCTTAGGAACCGAGTCAAATTGTCAGCAGGGGGTGGTGGCGATGGATTGTTGTTGTTGTTGTTCTAATTCTGGATGAGTATCTGCATGAGGGCATTCTGCTGCTGGAGTAGCTGGGTGAGCTCTGGCGGAAAGCCGGTGTCACGTCTCGAAGGCATCTGGTGTTTTGGAGTGGATGAGAAAATTAGAATAGAACAATGGTCTAATGAGAAATATCACTACCCATATGAATGCACAATCATAAACACACCAATCATTTATTCAATCCACTCAAACATGGTTCAATCTCGATTACAAAAGATCATGACTAATCGAAAATATCGGCCTAACTGATCGACGAAAAAGTAAAATAACATAGTGGTCGACTAAATGTCTTCATCAATAATCCTCGCGTCCTCTGGTGCGATGTCCTCCGATGTGGTGTCCTCTGTTGCGGCGCCTCCTCTTGCGGCTTACTCCAGTGGAACTCCCTTCAAAATCCTGATCATTGCTCACGAGGGGTCCGTCATCTCCACTCGGAAAAAGGTCCTCTCCCAAGTCCATCTTTTCCTCTATTGCGGCAAGCTTCATCTTCAGGTCGTCGACTCTCTCCATGAAGTCCGCGATTTCTTCCTCATGGTTAAGGAAGTCTGCGTGTGCCTTCTCCTCCAGTTCTAGTTCACGGAACAACAGCCTCCTGTGTACCTTCGAGTTACGGCGAGTCTGGATCTTCCGTTTCCTGAGGAGACACTCCAAGTCCTGGACATAGGAGAGAATGGAGTCATCCTGTACGGTACGGATGATATCTCCATTCCTTGCTCTGCGAGAAACCATGGCGAGGTCTGATGGATTGAGCTCGGCCCTGTACTCTTCTCGGAGATGTCCAAGTGCACGATAGATCGCCATGTCCCTTCCGAGGATCCAGTTGAAGTCGGTGAACTCGAAATCAATAGGCTCTGTGTGTCCTCCGAAGGTTCTCCCTGGAATATGCACTTCGATCCTGTAGCGGGTGTCCGTCGGAAGTGCATTGGTTGGCTTCCCGGTGATCGAGGGCAGAGCAATCTTCAGCTTCTTCACCATCTGGACCAGCTTCCTGCCAAGGGCATCGTCTCATCGGTGGCAAAACTCCGTAGCAAAAGCGGGGTGAACTCGACGGCCATCTAGAATGTTGAAAATCGGAGAGAAGTTAGAAATGAGCAGGGAGAATTACGGAATGATAAGGATATAAAGTAAATGGTCTCTTCCTATGGCTTTCCGATCCTAGGGGTTACGATCCTACGGTCGGCGTGTGCTCGATACCATCTCTCAGAGCGACTGACCCAAAATCGGTCAAATCTACGTATTCCGTACCATCCCAAGATCATCTTTGGTACTCACAAGACATCGATGAAATAATCAAAGTTCAATCACACCTGAATTTATTACACGATTCTCATATAGAGTCTTTATTACAATAGAATAAATTCGCCAAAGGCCAACTCATGAGAAATAAACTACTAAAGCTGCGAAGCGAGAAGAATAGCGAGTCCATCCGACTCCAAAGGGCAATCGCCAAGCGCGGAGCGTAGCCTCACTCCTGATCGAATAAATCTCTGCAACATAAGACGTTGCAGCCGTGTAGGTCAGCTTTTTGAATAAGCTGGCAAGTCATGAAGAGAAATAACAATAATAAAATTACTATCACTATATGCATTTTGGCTGTGGGGCTCTAAGTTTCATCATTTTGCGAAAAGACAATTTTTCCCTACTACAGTGGACTTGCTTGCAAATTACTACAAATTGTTGGTAGTTATTGAGATGGTTCCGCCAACCAATGTCTCATTCCCAAATTATTAAGTCATAACCCCCTCAAATTAATTTATTAGTTTTAGTGTTGAGATTTCCGAATACCTCCAAGTTCCAGAGGCTCAAATTGTCCATAACCGGGGACACGGCTAATCGATTAGATCTTTAACTCTGCAGAGGTTTGCGCACTTTACCCGCAAGAATCATTCCCTCCTTTTTAAGTCTTCGCACTTCATGGTGTTTGAAGACGGGATGAATGAAACAGGTCTTCCAAAGAGTTCTTCCGCCACCGCCGTACCCATCCAATCCTACCGTTCTTCTACATCTCGTAGTACCGCCCAACCAGCATCACAACTAGGGTTGACCCAGCCAGAGCCCATAATGGCTTGCGGCTGCTGCATGTAAGCTTCCGGTCAATGGGGCATCCATCCGTCTCTTCGTGGCTGGGTGAAGCTTTCGCAAGATGTCATGGCACTTCTCCATGCATCCCGCCAACCACCGGGTTCTCCAGGTGCCGTCAACAAATCCTCCACCCAAAGAGTGAATTTCAAGTCCATCTTGATCATTGAAGTTCATGGGGTTGTCATCATCTTGACTCTCACATCTTGCTTATGAATTCACTCAACCAATCCCGTCTACGAGCATAGCAAAAGTAAACTACTTCGTCCCGGGCCATGGTAACAAGGGGGATTGGTTCATCCTACCACATGATACTACTCAAGATTAATAACTTCAAAATTTCAACTACTGCATGCATGGTGGGGTGGTATAATTTCTAATGCACAAAATCATAGGTATTGAAAATAACATGATCAAGACTTGCCTTGCTGACGATCTTCGTGAGCTAAGGACTCGTAGTAGCAAGCTTCGCACTCCGGAAACTCTACCGAGACAAACAATAATCACAATAAGCATATAGCATAAGATCACTTAACACAATAGCATAGTAACATAACACACCAAAACAAACGAATCAAAAACCCAAAGAGAAACTCAAGGAAATCCAACTCAAAATTTTTCCTACTTCAAGCAACAACTAAAAATAGTTTTACATAACAAAAAATTTCTCAACATAACCTAATCAGGGGTTTATGTTAACTTAACAGAAAAGAATGCATTAAGCAACTAGGAGCAAAAAGAATCAATTTAAAAGCTATTATAAAACTCCTATTAGGCCTAATTTCAATTTCTATTAAGAAAAATAAAATAAAAGTTTTATTTATTATAAATAAAAGTTCATGTTATAAAGTGACAGAAACTAACCTAGAATAATCAATACATGTGAAAAATAAATTTATTTTCTAATTAAAATAATAGGAAAACAGTAGCTAGTTAATTAATTAAGAATAACATGATTCTGCTTGAAACTATTTTTTATTACTCCTAAAATGCCCAAATTAATTCCTACGGTTAGGTAATGTCAAAACAAAGTTGGGACAAAAGAATCATAAAAAATAAATTTCCTAACTCATTTTATAGCAGATTTACTATTCTGTCTAAAACTAAAATAAAGCTATTTTAAATAATTTTAACATAGCTAATAATATTTTCTACAGAAACTATAGAAAATTTGCAAACCAAAAAAAAAAAAAGAATCACTTAAAAATATTAAGTAGAATAAAAGTTATGAATTTTTCAAATCTGAAACTATTCATTAAAGCAGAAAATGAAAATAAAAGAAAACGGGCTAACTGGGCTAACTAACGACATGCTGCGTAATATAACTAAATGGGCCTAGGGTTAAACGAATCGGGCGGTCTAATAATAAAACCTAACTAAAATTAAATCGGAACTAAACCGAGCGAACCGGTTTTATAAAAGAACATACCCCTTGGGGTTCTAATCTGGACCGTCTACGCGAGATCGGACGGAGGAGAGAAGCTCGGCGGCTTACGGAGTTCGACGGCGGCGGCGGCTCGGCGGCGAGTGTCCCGACGTCTCCGGTGGTCGGGGCGCCGTGGAGTGGTCCGCGGGTGCTGAGGCGGCGGGGTTCAGGTGGAGTTGGTGGAGCTCTGGGTGGGCTAGGCGACGGCGGCGAGGCAATGGCGGCGGGGCGTTCGCAACTCCGGTGAGTGTCAAGCAGAGAGAGGGGTCCGCGAGGCGGGGGAATGGTGGGGAGGGTACTTATAGGCGGGGCGAGGGGTTGAGCGAGGGGCAATCGGGAGGATCGAATCCGGATCCTTGGGATCCGTGGCGGTGTGGCGAGGTGGCGGGCGGGGGTTGAAGGAGGTGGGGCCCACCGTCGAGAGAGAGGGGGTGTGCGGTCGGTCGGCCGGTCCAGAGCCGATTCGGGCGAGGGGCTCGGTCGGTCATTGGGGCTCGGCTCGGCCGTGGCCGGGCCTTCTCGGTGGGCAGCGTGGGTTGGCTGGGCCGATTGGCTTGGCCGGCGCCTGGGCATTTTTTCTTTTTCTATTTTATTTTTTGAAAATAAAAACAGAGTTATAAAATATAAAATATAAATATTTTATATAGGACATATATATATATCAAAATGATCAGGGGAATATTCCTATCATTTGAATATTTTTCGAGGGCAAAATCCAAAGTTTATAAAAATCATTTTTCCAAATTCAAATAAAACTCAAATTTGAATTCAAAACTTTTAGCATTGTTTTTCTCTGATATTTTTGGAGTGTCATGTTTACTCCTCTCATACTTTTGCTCAAGTATTTATCAGGCATAGTTTTTTTTTGAAATGATTCCCACTTGCCAAAGTTTGAATTTCAAATTCCAAAACTCAAAATCTTCTGAAACTCCAAATGACACTCAAATTCAAACAGAATGCATAGATGCTTAGCTATAATTGTAAAACATTCCAAATAGGAAATTTGGGATGTTACAATTTATGTCTTATCATGTTGGGCTACTCCTCGGCTATAGATAGCCGCCCCTACAACCACTAGCTGGTTGGCTGCTCCGAGAGAAACTGACACTTGTCATTGAGAGCATCCCATCCTCTGAGGACTTTGAGAGAAAATCATCAGTGAGGAAAAACCCAAAACCCCAACACTTAAAACCCAAAGTGATTAAGCATCACTGAAGAGATTGTTCCTGTGTGGAACCGACGCTTGTTACCTTTGAGGACTGTGCATCCTCCAAACGGTTAGGCATCATGGTCTAGAGCATCCAAGAGGAATTGTGGATCGTTGAGTGACCGAGTCTATGAAGGTTTGGAAGTCACCTGAAGACTTACCACGAGTGATTCGGCGAGGTCTGTGTGACCTTAGCTCAAGGAGAATACTGTGAGGACTGTGTGTCCTCAGGTTTAAATACCTAGCCGCTCCAACCAGACGTACAACTGTCACAGCAGTTGGAACTAGTCTACCAAATCATTGTCTTCACCAAGCTACCGGTTCTATTTCCTCGGCGCTTTCATTTCCTCATTCATGTGTTGATGAACTTGATCGTTACTGTTTGACGACTTTGACTGAAGACTTTCTTATTTCCTCAATTCTAATTCTTCGGTCATCTCGTCTTCAACCTGCTTATCCCGTTTACACGCTACTTGTACTCTGTGCTAGTTTCATTTCTTCATGATGACTGTGTTACTGCCATGTTATGCTTGCACCTAAGTACTTATTCCGCTACTAGTAGTTCGTCGTTTAGGAAATTCATTACTTAGAATTTCCTTAGTGACGAATTTGTAAAAATTTCCTATTCACCCCCTCTAGTCGATATAATGCACTTTCAAGTACGTGCGTCATGCGTGCACCTCTTCTCTACGTGCACACACCCCACCTACGTGGGGGTGTGTGAGAGTGACACAGACCTAGAGAGAGATGGTGTGCATGTTCGTGAGTGTTTTTTGGGGTGCGTGACAGATAGACAGGGATGTGTGTCGATGATATCTCAAACAAAAAATGTAACATATGCAATGTGTGTGAAACATAGGCCTAGATATATCATATATAGAGGGGGGCGATCCACAAGAAGAGAGTGGAGGGATCATCGGCGTGAGATATCGATAGAATTGAAGAGAGGGATGAAGTGTATGGGTGCGCGATCGATAAAGAGAGTCATCGAATTTGTGTGTGCCCATGTCAAAGATATAGGGCGGCTGACCTACTGGAATTTGAGAGGGGAGAGATGGAGTCTGTCTCTGTGGCATGGGTACCTACCTACAGCGTTCGACTATCAATGTGTGGGGGGGCAAAGACTTAACTATAGAGAGGTAGATCGACTGATATATGTGTGGGGAAGGAGAGATACATAGCTATGTATTGAGGGAGATTGATCAACATCCATGCATATGTGTATAAGAGGAATAAGGTTGGGAGAGAGACAGAGCTAAAGTGTCGGAGGGTTGGTGGTGGAGTCGCTTCTCAGAGATGGCGGAAGAGGCCTGCTAGACAAACGGAGGGTATGGCTGCAATATCAATAAGAGAGGGGATGCCTGTCTATCTATGCATGTGCGTCTGAGAGACGGGTCGGGAGGCATGCACGGATGATAAGGGGGGATGATATGGATGTGGTAAGCAGGCCTAACTAGATAGGTAGATCAATCATCGTGTGTCAGAGAAAGGGGGTGAAATAACTAGTGAGGTACATCGATCAGTGCGTGGGAAAAAAGAGTTATAGTCGACCACTATATGTAGGGAGATCGATCGGTGTACATGCATGAATGTGTTAGAGGCAAATAAGGCCTGGAGAGACGGATAGAGTGAGAGAGGGATGCGACTACAAGGTGGTGCGAGAGGCCTACTATATTGAGGGGGGAGGAGTGTGCGAGTGCAAGATTGATGAAAAGAGGGGCGGGAGTGTGCATGTGTGTGGGACCATATTAGATAGAGGGGGGCATGAACGGTGAGAAGAGAAGAGGGAAAGCGTGTGTTTGCGGTAGGTAGACCTGGCTAGAGAGGTATATCGATCGGTATGTGTCGGAAAGAAGGAGCTGGGGGGCCTACACACACCGTGGGTGAACGACCTAAAGAGAAATAATGAATGTGTGTGATGGAGAGAATGCCGAGGGAGGGTTAGAGGGAGGCGGGTGTGTGCATGCACGAGAGAAAGTTACCACTAGCTACAAAAAGAAGAGGATTGTGTGGGTGTAAAAGACGAACAGAGATCATAATTCATTATAAAAGTGGATTCAGATATTTGAACAAGAGATCATAGTGTTTTAAACCCATGCATGCATGAATATAATGGTGATATGCATGGTGTGGTTATGAACATGTTATACTACATATAATATATATAACATTTATTTGAATTTATGATAATGTGGGGCTTTTCCAGCTCATGGCTAAATACTTGTCATAATGTAGGGGCCGGGGCACTATACTTTGTGTGATAAACATAGTGTACATACGAAACATGGTTTAGATTATGAAGATCTAGCTAGTACTTCAAATATACTATTATTTGGAATCAACATCAAGTGTATTAAAAATTTTGAATTCGAGTTCATATAGTACACATAGTTCATATCTAACTCTATAATAATCATGTGGTGTGTTGTTAAGATAATATACAGATGATGGTTTAACTTGGCAACAATCATGATTGTAGATTATTATTCAAATAGATAAACAAATTCAAATTTAGTTCGAATTGCAATGGTAGTATATACATTTGGAATGCACTAAAATGTTCATCTGAGTAGGTTTCATGCATTATACACCTAGTGAATTTTTTTGGACATAACATGGATTCCATGTTTTGAATAGCATTTGTAAGAATCCATGCAGTAAAACGGGACAAGACTCTCTCTTGTGTGGTGCGAATAGATTTTTTTTCATTTAGGCAAGTGCGAATTAATTTGGTACATTACACGTTAGGCTTGTCCTGAAATTTCAACCCGCGCCTTTTTATCCCAAAAATTCAGATATCGCTTTATCTCTTTGTGCTTCGAAAACTCGCTCCTTCTCAACCCGCACCTTGCTATCCCAAAATTGCAACGCACGCGAAAACTTCCTCCTGCTGCCAAATCCCAACATGCGAAATCCCCGTTCTAACCCTGAGCCGAAAGGGCCGCTAGTTCAAATTGGTGGGGGTACTTTTGTAACACACCCTACATTTTGAACAAGCGCGTCTCTAAGTCATGGTTCCTCCCTCCCATCACCTTCTTTTCGCCATTCGAAAACACAGGCCGCCATAACTTCTCTGCTCCAGCCGTGAAACCCCACCCTTCTCCGTACTCCACCCCACTACTACCCAGCCGGAGCCTCTTCCCTCGACAACGTCGTCCATCGCAAAAACTCAACGTCCCTCATCCACCGCCCGAATGAGGATCCGTCGTCGATCTCATCGTCCCATCGGTTCAGTCGCCCTGTCCTCCACCTCCAGGGAGCTACTTCGACGATCGCCTCGTCTATCACGGCTGCTCCATACCCACAGCACCGCCTTAACATGCCCCACCGGAACCGCAACATCTTCACCGACTCCTCGCATGAAGCCGAGGCCTACTCGGCACCACCAAACAGGTTGTACACTCATCGCATCACATCTTCTCCATAACTTGACCTCACGGCGCCACCTGTGCTCGATCCTGCTCCGCCATGGCACGGGTCCCTCGCTGCCGCTGGCGCCAGCGACATCCTCCATGGCGGCTATCCCCCATTGTGAGGCGCCCTCGGCGCCGGCGTCCATACCGGCCGGAGCTGCTGCTGCTGCGGCCCTCGTTCGCGCTGCTGCTTTGCTCTTGCTCTCGCTCGTGCTGCTGCTCTACTCTCGCTCTTTCTTGTTCTGCTGATGTTGGTACACGGGCTGTTGCTACACGAGTTGTTGCTCTGTCTCTCATTCACGCTGCTGCTCCGGCTGCTATCTGCTAGTGCGTTCCCTGTCAGGCGGCTGCTGATTTAGATCACGGCTTCTCTGCTACTAGTGCTCGAGCAGCCTAAACTACCTGTGAAGTGCTTCTCTACTACTAGTGTGTTCATTTTTTGTTAGGAAAATTCAGTTTCGACAGTAAAATTCAGTTTCCAAAGTTAAGTTCAGAGTCAACAGCTTTTACATCATGTGTTGGAGTTAGGTGTTTTTTGGTGATGTAAATGTTACATCTAGCACTTATTGGTCATGTATTTTACATCACCTACTGGAGATGCTATTGAATGCCTCTTCAGATTAATGATGTCTGTCTTGTACTGCTTCAGCCTCGACATTGTACACCTCGCCGAAGCTGCTCCAATGACCGAACCACCCATCACAACAGAGCAATACCCTTGACGACGTCTATATACGCCTCAGATCTTCTTCCATACCCCCGATAGCCACCTCCACCGTAGCATCTTCAGCGCCCAACACAATGATGCTGAGGTCGACACGGCTACGCCAAAGAGGTTGTACACTTGTCACATCACTTATTACTCTACATTCATGTCGATCCCTAGGAAATAGTAAAGGAAAAACATAGCAATAGGAAACTTACCTATGGTACTCTACTATTCAATTATTCATTCATTTGGTTGAAAGGAATGGAGCAAAGAAAAATTAAAGTATATTTTTTTCCTTTCATGTCTATTTCAAAGGAAAAACATAGAAATTTTAACATACACCTGACTTAAGTTTGAAAATCCTATGCTTGAAAACAACACGAAGTGAATTTGTGGCATAATAACATTCTAACAGTACACATTTTCATGTGGTTTCACTTTAATTTGGCCATGTTTCTTTGCATTCCTGTGCTCTTCCGATTCATGTTGACAGAAATCACGTGTTTGCAAATGCTCTGTTTTCCACGTGCATTCCTATCCTATTCCGGTGTTATTCTTATCCCTACATTTTTAGAATCCGTTAAGCCAAAGGAGCCCTATAGAATTACTTCAGTTATAGATAGGTGTCGAAGAAAACTTTGTGTGGTTTGTCCTGCTCCTGTCGCACTGTCGTCCACCTCACCTGGGATGCTCCATCAACGGAAGCGTCCACCTACCAGACACGACGACTCCTGACCGTATTTCGCCGCCTCAGATCTCCTTCACCGCAGCCGGCAGCCATCGCAACTGCATCGCCATCATCACTACAAAAAAAGACACATCCGTGACATTTTGGCCGGAATGATTTTTTTGTCATGGTTATGACACTTCTATGACGATAAGTGTGACAAAAACACGTATCATCATAGATGTGGTGGGGTCCTACTTCTATGACAAAATAATCATGATAGAAATTGGGCTTTTCGTCATGGGCAGGCTGAAGAAGCACCTGCATGACATTCTTTGGCCGTCCATGATGAAAAAAATCGTGGTAGAAGCGAGGGCGAGGAAAATATCGGGGAGTTCCCGGTTACGGTGGGTGGTCGGGGCCGAGTGATGCACAATGGTTTGTGTGTTTCTCTCGTACGTGTGTGGGTGTGCGAGGCATTAGCTAACTGAACTCGAGCGATCGCACTAGATACGTTGCTGAACCCGAGGGATCGATCCCTTAACTGAACCCGAGCGATTCCTTCGCTGCTGCTGCTAACTGAATCCAAGCGATCGATCACTGCTGCTCCTTACTGAAGCTGATCGAGCCCCCGTGCGAGATGTAGCCATCCGGTGTTGGGTTGCCTCTCGATGAATAGTGATCATTGCTACCACGCGCGCGATACATAGAACGAGTCGAGACGTGGTGAGTCGAGGTTGTGGATGAACAGTTCCAGGTGGGGGTTGGATGAACAGGACCCCATTGTAGTAGGCGATTGCCGCTGGATGAACAGGGCGCCGACGAGGCCTCCGCACCCCAGCCGGCTGGGGGTGGATGAACAGGACCCCGTGGAGGCTCTATGAATGGTAGCAGGTGGAGCCTGGAGGACGACAATCGATGAACAGTACCCTGATACGTCTCCGTCGTATCTACTTTTCCAAACACTTCTGCCCTTGTTTTGGACTCTAACTTGCATGATTTGAATGGAACTAACTCGGACTGACGCTGTTTTCAGCAGACTTTCCGTGGTGTTATTTATGTGCAGAAACAAAAGTTCTCGGAATGACCTAATTCTCCACGGAACGTCTATTTGGAAATAATAAAAAATCCTTGCAAAAGATGAAGACCAGGGGGCCCACACCTGTCCCACGAGGGTGGGGCGCGCCTCCCCTAGGCGCGCCCCTACCTCATGGGCCCCCTGGAGCTCCTCCGGCCTCAACTCCAACTCTATATATTTGTTTCCGGGGAGAAAAAAATAGGGGAGAAGAATTCATCGCGTTTTACGATACGGAGCCGCCGCCAAGCCCTAAAACCTCTCGGGAGGGCTGATCTGGAGTCCGTTCGGGGCTCCGGAGAGGGGGATTCGTCGCCGTCGTCATCATCAACCATCCTCCGTCACCAATTTCATGATGCTCACCGTCGTGCGTGAGTAATTCCATCGTAGGCTTGTTGGACGGTGATGGGTTGGATGAGATCTATCATGTAATCGAGTTAGTTTTGTTAGGGTTTGATCCCTGGTATCCACTATATTCTGAGATGGATGTTGCTATGACTTTGCTATGCTTGATGCTTGTCACTAGGGCCCGAGTGCCATGATTTCAGATATGAACCTATTATGTTTTCATGAATATATGTGTGTTCTTGATCCTATCTTGCAAGTCTATAGTCACCTACTATGTGTTATGATCCGGCAACCCCGAAGTGACAATAATCGGGACCACTCCCGGTGATGACCATAGTTTGAGGAGTTCATGTATTCACTATGTGCTAATGCTTTGTTCCGGTACTCTATTAAAAGGAGGCCTTAATATCCCTTAGTTTCCATTAGGACCCGCTGCCACGGGAGGGTAGGACAAAAGATGTCATGCAAGTTCTTTTCCATAAGCACGTATGACTATATTCGGAATACATGCCTACATTACATTGATAAATTGGAGCTAGTTCTGTGTCACCCTATGTTATGATTGTTACATGATGAACCGCATCCGACATAATTCTCCATCACCGATCCAATGCCTACGAGCTTTTCACATATTGTTCTTCGCTTATTTACTTTCCCGTTGCTATTGTTACAATCACTACAAAATACCAAAAATATTACTTTTGTTACCGTTACCACTACTTCCATATTACTTTGCTACTAAATACTTTGCTGCAGATACTAAGTTATCCAGGTGTGGTTGAATTGACAACTCAACTGATAATACTTGAGAATATTCTTTGGCTCCCCTTGTGTCGAATCAATAAATTTGGGTTGAATACTCTACCCTCGAAAACTGTTGCGATCCCCTATACTTGTGGGTTATCAAGACTATTTTCTGACGCCATTGCCGGGGAGCATAGCTCTATTCTTTGAGTCACTTGGGATTTATATCTGCTGGTCACTATGAAGAACTTGAAAGACGCTAAGACAACAATTTATCCCTCAACTACGAGGGAGGTAAGGAACGCCATCTAGCTCGCACTTGATTCACCTTCATTTTGAGTAAGCTTGCGACATACTAAACCGCTTCGCTATTCATTCCGATATGTCGCATGTTATTGATGATGCCACTTCGCTATGCATGATACTTATGATGAAACTACTTCTATGCTTGATACTACTGTGCCACTTAGTGAATTTCTTGATGAACAAATTGCTAGGGCTAGAGAGAAAGAAATTATTGAAACTGATTATATTGATGAAAGTGATGATGAAGACTTGCCTGTTATTCCTGAGGGTTATGTTTTTGATAAAGAAGCTTCTTTAGCTGTTTTAGCTTGCAAAGATAGATATGAACTCAAGAGGTTATTAGCTAAATGGAATAAACAATCTCTTAATGATAGAATGAGACGTGACCCTGCTTTTGCAACTTCACCTATATGTGTTACCGATAAGGATTATGAATTCTCTGTTGATCCTGATATAATTACTTTGGTTGAATCTGATCCTTTTCATGGCTATGAATCTGAAACTGTTGTGGCACATCTTACTAAATTAAATGATATAGCCACCCTGTTCACTAAGGATGAGAGATCTCGCTACTTCTATATCCTTAAAATATTTCCGTCCTCATTAAAGGGTGATGCTAAGATATGGTTTAATTCTCTTGATCCTGGTTGTGTGCGTAGTCCCCAGGATATGATTTATTACTTCTCTGCTAAATATTTCCCCGCTCATAAGAAACAAGCCGCTTTAAGGGAAATATATAACTTTGTGCAAATTGAAGAAGAGAGTCTCCCACAAGCTTGGGGGAGGCTTCTCAAGTTACTTAATGCTTTGCCTGATCATCCTCTCAAGAAAAATGAAATACTTGATATCTTTTATAATGGACTAACCGATGTTTCCACAGATTTACGGATAGTTGTGTTGGTTCTGCTTTCAGGAAAGAACACCGGATGAAGCTGAAATTCTATTGAATAATATGTTGGCAAATGAAAACAATTGACACTTCACGAGCCAATTATCGAGCCTATTCCAAACCAACTCCAAGAAGAGAGGTGTTCTATTTCTCGATCTCAAGATATGCAAGAGGCAAAGAAATCTATGAAAGAAAAAGGTATTAAAGTGAAGATGTTAAGAATTTACCTCCAATCAAAGAAAATACATGGTCTTAATCTACCGCCTGTTTAAGAAACATATGATCTTAATCCATTATCTATTGAAGAAACTCATGGTCTTGATAACCCGACACAGGTAGTTGATACGTCTCCAACGTATCTATAATTTTTTATTGCTCCATGCTATATTATCTACTGTTTTGGACATTATTGGGCTTTATTGTCCACTTTTATATTATTTTTGGGACTAACCTATTAACTGGAGGCCCAGCCCAGAATTGCTGTTTTTTTGCCTATTTCAGAGTTTCGAAGAAACGGAATATCAAACGGAGTCCAAACGGAACGAAACCTTCGGGAACATGATTTTCTCACCGAACATGATCCAGAGACTTGGACCCACGCCAAGAAAGAAAAGAGGAAGGCACGAGGTAGGGGGCACGCCTACCCCCCCAGTAGCGCCTCCACCCTCATGGGCCCCTGTTGCTCCACCGACGCACTCCTTCCTCCTATATATACCCACGCACCCCCAAACGATCGACACGGAGCCAAAACCTAATTCCACCGTAGTTACCTCTGCACTCCACGAGATCCTATCTTGGGGCCTGTTAGGAGCTCACGAGGGGCATCCATCATGGAGGGCTTCTACATCAACACCATAGCCTCCGATGAAGTGTGAGTAGTTTACTTGAGACCTTCGGGTCCGAGTTAGTAGCTAGATGGATTCTTCTCTCTTTTGGATCTCAATACAATGTTCTCCCCCTCTCGTGGAGATCTATTCGATGTAATCTTTTTTTCCGGTGTGTTTGTTGAGACCGATGAATTGTGGGTTTATGATCAAGATTATCTATGAACAATATTTGAATCTTCTCTGAATTCTTTTATGTATGATTGGTTATCTTTGCAAGTCTCTTCGAATTATCAGTTTGGTTTGGCCTACTAGATTGATCTTTCTTGCAATGGGAGAAGTGCTTAGCTTTGGGTTCAATCTTGCGCTGTCCTTTCCCAGTGATAGTAGGGGCAGAAAGTCACGTATTGTATTGTTTCCATCGAGGATAACAAGATGGGGTTTTTATCGTATTGCATGAATTTATCCCTCTACATCATGTCATCTTGCTTAAGGCGTTACTCTGTTTTCTTGAACTTAATACTCTAGATGCATGCTGGATAGCAATGATGAGTGGAGTAATAGTAGTAGATGCAGCAGGAGTCGGTCTACTTGTCTCGGACGTGATGCCTATATACATGATCATACCTAGATATTCTCATAACTATGCTCAATTTCATCAATTGCTCAACAAGAATTGCTCACCCACCGTAAAATACTTATGCTCTTGAGAGAAGCCACTAGTGAAATCTATGGCCCCCGGGTCTATCTTCATCATATCAATCTTCCAATACTTAGTTATTTCCTTTGTTTTTTACTTTGCTTTTATTTTACTTTGAATCTCTATCACAAAAATACCAAAAATATTATCCTATCATATCTATCAGATCTCACTCTCGTAAGTGACCGTGAAGGGATTGACAACCCCTTATCGCGTTGGTTGCGAGGAGTTATTTGTTTTGTGCACGTACGAGGGACTCGCGCTAGCCTCCTACTGGATTGATACCTTGGTTCTCAAAAACTGAGGGAAATACTTACACTACTGTGTTGCATCACCTTTCCTCTTCAAGGAAATCCAACGCAGTGCTCAAGAGGTAGCAAAAAAAAATTCTGGCGCCGTTGCCGGGGAGTATATGCAAAAGTCAACATACCTAGTACCCATCACAAACCCTTATCTCCTGCATTACATTATTTGCCATTTGCCTCTCGTTTTCCTCTCCCCCACTTCACCCTTGCCGTTTTATTTGCCCTCTCTTTTTCATTTGCCTCTTTTCGCTCGTTTTTCCCTCGCCATGTCTGAACCAAAAAGATTTGGGGGTTCTCTCCCGGGTTCTAGTGCTTTAGACAATCCTTGAAAGTGCGTTATATCGACTAGAGGGGGGGTGAATAGGCGATTTTAATGAATTCTTCACTGAGGAATTTGCCGGTGAGGAAATTTCTTAGCGAAGAAATACTTGCAGCGGAATAAGTACTCAGAAGTAAGAATAACGTAATACACGCATAGTCATCATGATGAAATGAAGACTAGCACAGAGTACGTAAAGCGTAATCACAGGATAACACAAGATGAAGACAAACAGATCAAGAAATTGGGCGAGGAAATTGAGAAAGTCTTCATCAAAGTCTTCAAACACAGATATGAACAAACACTCAACACAAGAATGAGGAAATGAAAGGGTTGAGGAAATAGAACCAGTTAGGTTGGTGAAGACAATGATTTGGTAGACCGGTTCCAACTGCTGTCTCGGTTGTACGTCTGGTTGAGCGGTGAGTATTTAAACTCGAGGACATGCAGTCCCGGACACCCGATCACCGAGCACGCAGCTCAGACACCAAGTCCTCACCGTATTCTCCTTGAACTAAGGTCACGCAGACCTCGCCCAATCACTCGTGGTAAGTTTTCAGCGACTTCCAAACCTTCACATACTTGGTCACTCGGCGATCCACAATTCCTCTTGATGCTCTAGACCTTGACGCCTAACCGTCTGGAAGAAGCACAGTCTTCAAAGGTAAAAGCGTCGGATCCACACAGATCAATTTCTTGATGATGCTCAATCACTTTGGGTTTGTTGGGGTTTGGTTTTGGGTTTTCCTCACTTGATGATTTTCGCCAAATTCCGCAGAGGATGGGTTGCTCTCAAATGACAAGTGTCAAGTTCTCTCGGAGCAGCCAACCAACTAGTGGTTGTAGGGGCGGCTATTTATAGCCTAGGGAGCAGCCCGACATGATAAGACATAAATGCCCTTCAATGATATGACCGTTAGGTGGATAAGATATTTGGGACAGTGGCGCAAAGATAAAGAACGGTCGGAAATTTGAACATCAAATTCCTCGTGGCTATCATGTTCCTCTTGTGTAGGCAATCTGCCTTTGGCGAATTCCTAACTCCTCGGTCGAACAAATTCATCGGTGACGTAAGAGCTTCGTCTCACATCAAGAAATTGACTGAATCTGTATGAGATTTCCAAAAGCTTCACTCAAGGAATTGGTAGGTGTAGGATTTTGAGTTGAGCATCAAATGGAAATTTTTCCTTAGTATTTCCTCGACCCCTTTAACGAAGACGGTGTTTCCTATGACTCAAGAAAGAGAAAATGAAACTACGAAAACAAAAGTCTTCACGCTTCATGTTCCTCAAATGAATACCAAGTCTTCAAGGTCACACCAATTTCTTCACTTTCAAAGTCTTGTAAAGTCTTCGAATATCAAATTCTTCATTGAAGAACTTTATTTTTAGGGTCGAATTTCATTTGTAAATATCAAACTCCTCATAGATTTATAGACCTGTGTATACTCACAAGCGATTAGTTACTTAACCTATAAGTCTTCAATACACCAAAATCACTAAGGGCACTAGATGCACTTACAATCTCCCCTTTTGGTGATTGATGACAATAGAGGTTAAGTTTTCAACGGGATAAACATATGAAGTGTAAATCGATAATGAGGAATTTGATTGCAAGATATAGAAGAACTCCCCCTGAAGGTGTGCATAGTGAGGAATTTGCTTTTGAGGCAATGCACATTTGAAGAAATGAATCATGGAGATCTCCCCCTATATCTTGTAATTCATACACGCATTTAACATATAGTATGAGGAATTTGAAATGCATGATGAAATATGGTGCTTGATGGTATTCAGAGCATGCAAAATAATGCATAAAGAGTATCAGAGCCCAAAGGCCAAATTGGATTAGAGCATAACAAATATCAAAACTACATCTAATCAGAGCATAGAGCAAAAGCATAATGCATCAAAAGTATCAAAGCACCATCGGGTTTAAGATTACAACTCGATCCAATAAAAGGTTTCAGAAGAACGAGAGTTGTAACTTAATAAAATACTGTATATAGACAAAAACTAGACCCGCTTGAAGACTAACTCAAATTTCTCCCCCTTTGTCATCAAATGACCAAAAGGATCGGCGAGGACTAACGCTCTTGAAGAATTTCAAGTTGAAGATGGAGCGCCAAAGATTGTCGGGGTTGTTTGTTGAAGTAGGACCAGCAGCGGTATCTTCCAAATCTTCATTTTCATCGTTGTCGCGAGATGAAGAATAGGAGCTGGCCACCAAGGAAGGAACTTTGACCTTCTTGAATTTCTTCGAGGAGGTGCAGACAGTCAAATTCTTCCTTGAGTCCCATTGAATGCAGTTCTTCTTCATTGTAGACATGTGAAAGAACAGCCAAAGCGCTTGAAGGTTTCATGAAGGTAGTAGTGGTTTTTCTTCTTTGCATTGTGTGTGGAGGTCATGTTGTAAAGAAGAGTACCAAAGCGACGCTTGACCCACTTATGATTGCGATCAACCTTCCGATGAAGACCGAGGAGTAACTCACGATCATCATCACCACAGGTGTGAGAGCTTGAGGACTTTGCTTGACCGAGGTATTTCTTCTTTGAGTCATGTGTGGCGAGTCATCATTGGTGGAGTAGGATGTTGCTTATAAACTGTCCATCCAATGGACGAATGCCTTCATCGATCACAGCAGTGGCCTTGCCCTTGTCATCGCCTAAGGTAATTGTCCGCTTGAGGACTTCAATCGGGGCAAGTAGCTGCAGTGGTTCAAAGTATCGACCTTGTAATTGGTGAAGATCTTGACCGATGAATCTCATAATCCAAGGTGCATAAGGCTTCAGCTCAAAAGGTGACATGGCAATGTTAGCGAGTCCTCATGAAGAAATCATGGAAATTTACGGAACGCCATGGATGATGTTGAAAAGCATATTCTTCATGATGCCAACGACTTCTTCATCGCTCGAAGTCGTGGCCTTTGATAGGACTCATAGTCTTCGTCAAAATTCGATAGACTGTCCGAGGCACATATAATAATTCCTTGACGAGGAATTTGGTTCTTGGGGCCTGCCTTGGCTTCAAAGGCTTCATCAAGACTTGCATATAGTGATTTGAAAGTTCTTTTCTTCATAGATACGACGTGCGCCATCAAGCGGAGGATCGAGTGGGAGGGCACGAAGCAATTCACTTGTTGGTGCCTTGTAGTGAGTGTTTTCAGTCATCCAATCTAAGACCCATGAATTTACGTCTTGACGTCTCCGTGATGTGGAGGGTTGCATAGAATCAAGAATTAGCTCTTCGTTCCATCACAAATATCGGTCAGAAGTTTAGAAGTCTGCGTCGTGAAGAACACCGAGGACTGGCTCAAAGCTGGCATCGACTCCATATCCACATGAGGAATATGAGCATGATCGAAGATTTTGTCCTTGTTGAAAAGCACCGAGGAATAGAAGTTTGCTTGGTGGCAGTCCGTAAGCGCCTCTTCCTAATTCGAGCGAATCATAAGGATTATATTGATGAAGAACACGTGCTCGCAAAGAAATCTTCAGCCTTGAACTTTTGTTTGGTTGAGTACGGATTCTTTTGCTTGGGCAGAGGGTGTCGATGAGTTGCATCACCACCTCAGAATCACAAGTTCAGGTTCTTCACCGAGGAATTTCTTGTTCCTCAACAGTGCGATCGAGGATTAGCAAGAAGTAGTTTCATCGGCACTAGTGGCTGGAATTTCTTCATGCACGTAACCAGTGGGTTGATTTTCTTTGAGTCCATTTGGACTGTTTGTGCAGGAGAGTGAGGAACTTGTTGGAGCGGGTGAAGAGAGGAGTATTGGGATGCCGACTTTCCCAAAAGTCATCATTTATCACCGGAGTGGTGCATCCAATATCCACATCTTCATTTTCAATTTCCTCAAGACCAGCTTGAGGAATTTCATGGTCCGATGAGGAAATAACGGGGTTGAAGGGATTGCTTCCACTTCAATTTCTTCATCAATTTTCTTTGACGAAGCAGATTGATGTTCTTCATCGATCCGATTGGGATCTCATAGTCTTCTCAAAAGGAACAACTTCCTTTGATGGTATGGAGGTGATTGGAACAGCATCAATCGGGTTTTCAAATGAGCTGGTCATTGGCTTCATTTTCTTCGCAGTCAAGAATCGACGCAGGTGATGCTTTCCTTTTCTTCACAGCAGCTCGTTCGCAGCCTTGGTTTTCTTCACATCCGAAGCGGATGGAAGAATTGGAGTTGGAGTTGGTGCAGGAGGAGCCGAGGAATTTGGTGCAGTTTCTTCAGAGCAAGCGATGCAGCCTCTGTCTTGAGCAATTTCTTCAGCGCACCACTAGTGGGTGCCCGGTAGTTTCTTCGGTGGTGGGATGGGATCATCAGCCTCGAATCAGCATTTTCTTCAAAGAAGTTGAACGACATCAGCAGTCTTGGCATTTTCTTGAAGAGGCTGAGCAGAGGCTCCACTGGGAATTTCATGTTGCTTTGGGGCAGCAACACTTGTGAATTTCTTCGTCAGTTGATTTAATCTGGTCTTGCTCCTTGCCAATCAGCATAGTAGGAATCAAGTTTTCTTTGAGGTCTTGAATCTCAGTTTGAACCTTGAGAAGCTCCTCGGTGTCATCTTAACAACGTTTTCTTGAGAACTTCTCCTTCTGTATTGAGACTTTTGATTTTCCTCGCCTTCTCAAACTTCCATTTTCTTCAATGATGAAGTGAGTCAGCATGACTTTGACCAGTGTCGATGAAGATCGGGGAGGGGTATTGGGATCATTGTGCGAGAGGTCAATAAAGTCGAGGACTTTCTTGGATCCAATAGCGAAGGGCACAGATGTACCTTTGGCTCTAGCGGCCTTCACTTGACGGTCTCGATGATTTCTTCAAGTTCTTCATCGATGCCTCATCGTCAGATGGTACATGAAATACAACTTGTTTCGTCCTTGGACTAGGCCGTGGACCTCGTCCAGCTGTTGCCTTGGTCTTCAGCTGAGCCGGGCCAGATGAGGAAATTGGAGCAGCTGAGGAACTTGCAGAGATGCCTGAGGCAATTGAGAAACCAATGGTCCTTTGACAAGTAGCCAAGTGCACAGGAACTGAAGGTTTGGACGGAGCTGTTGAGGACTTTGGTGGAGCGGCAGCAGTGTGAGGAATTTGCTTGGAAGGAGCTGCTGAGGAACTTGGCCGTGAGGGCACAGATGATGAAGCACTTGGCTTATGAGCAGGCTTCTTTTGCATTGATTTCCTCGGTTTGACCGAGACCTCAGTGGCAGTAGCAGCAGCAGAATCCTCATTGAATTTCTTCACTGCTTCCTTTGCTTGCTTTGCCAATTTTGCTTGGCGTTTAGCCCATTCATCGTGAAAGTCCTCACGCGTTTGATGCTAGTGGGATCAGCTATTTGGCCGGTGCCAAAGGAGCTCTTGGGCATGGAGGATTTAAAGCGAATTTCTTCATGTACTTAGGAGTTACATATCTGTATTCCTTCCATTCCCGTGCCCACCTCCGTTCAATCTTACGAATCGCACCTTGCGTTGATTTTTGCTTTCTTCATCCGGAGTGCAATAGTCAGCATATATTTCCTCGTGGATTTCAAACGCTGTCATAGCCTCGGTTTCTTTCTTCCTTCTGCGGCTTCTTACCGTCGCCATTTTCTTGGTGAGGAAATTGAACAATTGAGTTCTCTGAAGAAGTGTGCAGTTTTTCTTCGAGGAACGCTGCAAATGAGTTAAGTTGATGAGAACCTAGGGATTCAGCGGCGGACATTTGTACTGTGAAGCAGAGTATAGGTGCGAGGAATTTGGAGAGGTCATATGAGTTCTCGGAAGGTTTTCAAAAGAGCAAGTTTTGAGGATTTTGACCAGATGAGCCTTGAAGAATTTCACTAAGCGTTCTTTGTCTTAGGTTCGAGTTGTATAGATCGAGGATCCACACAATTGAGGAATCTTGAAGAAAATCATTGCTTAGAGAAACGAATCAAGAGATTTGAGGTGTTCATATGTGTGAGGATTTGAAGAATAAACACCTTTGAAGAATTTGAAGAAGATTTGAGAATCAAAGCGAGTAATAAAAGTAACTTTTAATTTACTCAAGTGAAGAACACGATTAACTGGGATGAACAGTTGGGAAGTTCGTCTGCTCAGATCTTCCACGCCCTAACTTGGCAGAGGAAATCAGCTACGGCGACGGCGGAGTGAAGATTTTCCACGGTCGTGCGAGTACATCGGCGAAGAGGTCAAGGCAAGTGAAGCTTTTCCTCACCGGCGACGATGGAGAAGCGGCGGCGCTAGGGTTTTGAGGAGCTCGGCGGGAGAGAGAGTCGGCGAGTAAAAGAGTGAGGAAGGAGAGAGGGTATTTATAGACACGGTGAAAAACGGATCGTCCAAGATTTAGGACTAACGTGCCTGACCGCTTCCCTTCTCACGACATGTGTCACCCACGTAATGTGTAGTGGAGATCGTGTACGATAGTGGGTGAATATAATAATGCATCGTGGGATGCGGAACGGTTTGAGCGGTAAAAATGAAGGTTTGAATAAGATTCGATTTAAAAGTTCTGTTCGCAATTTCTTCATTTGTCAAGGACACGATGAAGAATTTGAACGAGTTTCAAAGTAGAACGCACATGAAGAATTTGTGAATAGATTGGGTTGAGTATAGCATAGAGGAAGGGTCCGATCACATTCACTTAGCGAAAAAACGACTTGAAGAAATAGCCATAAGTGAATGTTAGAGGACATAAACTCATATATATATATATATATAGCCAATGAAGAAAGACGACGGAAATAGTGAAGATTTTGCAAAGTTGAAGAATTTGAAAAATCAAGAATTTCAAAAGCGAGGAAAAACTCAAATTGAAGATTTTCAACTTTGGTGGTGGCGTGACCCACCAGATAAGAATGATGATTTCAGACACCGCGTACAATTGTCGAGGGTTACGAGAATCAAATTCTTCATTAATTTCTTCACACTTAGAGTGTTATTCTTCATTGATTGAAGAAAACATTTCTTCATGTGTTGCACATCTAAGTCACCAATTTTGCATAAGTGTTAGGATGTGTGCCTTTTCAAAGAACGTTCAAGATTCTAAGATATTTAGCTCACACCGCAACTTGCTAAATCTCTTCTCATCCAAGGGCTTAGTGAAGATATCAGCTAGCTGTTCTTGATCTTCACGTGCTCGATGGAGATGTCGCCTTCAACACATGATCACGAAGAAAATGATGACGAATTTGAATGTGCTTTGTCTTGAGTGCTGAACGGGTTGTGAGCAATCTTGATGGCACTCTCATTGTCACGAGAGAGGCACATTCTTCACGTTGATGTCGTAGTCCTTGAGGGTTTGCTTCATCCATAGTAATTGAGCACAACACGAGCCAGCAGCAATGTATTCAGCTTCCGATGGGATGTGATATAGTTCTGTTTCTTCGAGGACCAATGGACCAAAGATCGTCCGAGGAAATGACAAGTACCAGATGTTGACTTGCGGTCCACACGATCACCAGCATAGTCGAGTCGAATATCCAATGAGATCAAAAGTAGAGCCCTTGGGGTACCATAATCCTAGTGTTGGTGTGTGAGCTAGATATCAAGAATATGCTTCACAGCCTTATGGTGTGATTCCCGGTGTAGCTTGAAATCGGGCACACATGCAAACACTAAGCATTATATCCGCCTAGATGTACATAAGTACAATAAAGAACCAATCATGGAGCGGTATACCTTGTGATCAAGTCAATACCATTTTCATCATTGCATAGATGGCCATTAGTGGGCATAGGAATTTTGACACCTTTGCAATCTTGCATGCGAATTTCTTCAGGACATCTTTGAGGTATTTCTCCGAGATATGAATATGCCATTGTGTTGTTGATTGAATTTGAAGACCTAAGAAGAATTTCAACTCTCCCATCATAGACATTTGATATTCTTCACTCATCATATAGGCAAATTCATCACTATAACGTTGGTCAGTACAGCCAAATATAATATCATCAACATATATTTGGCACTCAAACAGTTCACCATCATAAGATTTAGTAAAGAGAGTAGGGTCGAGTGAACCGGGTGTGAAGCCATTCTTCACGAAGAATTCCTTCAATGTAACATACCACGCCCGAGGGGCTTGCTTGAGGCCATAGAGGGCCTTATTTAGTCTGAAGACTTTGTGAGGATTCTTTGGATCTTCAAAACCTGGGGGTTGAGCAACATATACTTCTTCCTCAAGCTTACCATTGAGGAATGCACTTTTCACATCCATTTGATATAAAGTGATATTGTGATGGTTAGCATAGGCGAGTAATATGCGAATAGACTCAAGTCTAGCAACAGTGCAAAAGTTTCATCAAAATCAATTCCTTCAACTGCGTGTAGCCTTGAGCTACTAGTCGTGCCTTATTCCTCACCACAAGACCATTTTCATCTTGCTTGTTGCGGTAGATCCACTTTGTGCCAATGATATTATGCTTGCGAGGATCTGGACGTTTGACCGTTACTGACGTTGTTGAGCTCGAATCGATGTAATTCTTCTTGCATGGCCTGAATCCACTCGGCTCCGAAATGCTTCATCTACCTTAGTGGGCTCTGTGATAGAGACAAAAGCATAGTGCCCACAAAAGTTAGATAAATGTGAAGCTTTTGAGCGAGTGAGAGGACTGGCGCTTCAATTTCATCGATGATCTTGTCAACTTGCACTTCTTTTGCAACGCGAGGATGAGCTGGTTGTCGTCGAGGAATTTGATCATTTTCCTCGGCACCATTTTCTTGACATTATCTTCAGTGCATCAGCTTGGCGTTCTTGGCGTCTGACAGAATGAATTCTTCAACAGTTTCTTGAGAGGAATGACATCCTCGGTTGCCTTGAATCTGATAGAATCCTCGGTGCTGGTTCGTCTAACACGAAGGTAGGTGCTCTCTTTGCGAGCCATTAGTTTCATCGAACCGCACATCTACAGTGTCAACAATCTTGTGAAGTGCGATGTTGAAGACTCTGTAGGTGTGCGAGTCCTTTCCGTAACCAAGCATAAAACCTTCATGTGCTTTCGGTGCAAATTTAGAGTTGTGGTGAGGATCTCTAATCCAGCATTTAGCAATCAAGACTTTGAAATAACTTACATTAGGTTTCTTATCGGTGAGGAGTTCATAGGCAGTCTTCTTGAAGAATTTGTGAAGATATACTCTGTTGATGATGTGGCACGCAGATGTCAATTGCTTCAATCCGAAGCGACTAGGCGTTTTGTATTCATCAAGCATAGTGCGAGCCATCTCAACAAGAGTTCTGTTCTTGCGCTCCACGACGCCATTTTCTTTGAGGAGTATAGGGAGCAGATAACTCATGAGTAATACCAAGTTCATCAAGATAGTCATCAAGACCGGAATTCTTGAACTCAGTTCCATTGTCACTCCTGATGTGCTTGATCTTCACACCAAAGTTGGTTGAAGCCCTCGAGGAAAATCGTTTGAAGATTTCCTGCACTTGATTTTTGTAAGTAACAATGTGTACCCATGTGTAGCGAGAGTAATCATCAACAATAACAAAGCCATATAGTGATGCTTCATTAACGAAAGCTGAGTAATGATTGGGACCAAAGAGGTCCATGTGAAGCAATTCGAAGGGACGAGTAGTGGTCATGATAGTCTTATTTGGATGCTTGGCCTTGGTCATTTTTCCAGCTTCACAGTTCGCATAAGTGATCCTTGAGGAATTTGACATTTTCAATGCCAATGACATGCTTCTTCTTCGCAAGCGTGTGCAAATTCCTCATGCCTGCGTGACCAAGTCGTCGATGCCATAGCCAGCCTTCTGAAGCTTTTGCAAGTAGGCACACGGCTGGTTGTGGTCCTGTAGAGAAGTCAACAATATACAAGTCTCCTCTCCTAAAGCCTTGAAGACTTTGGAATTGTCGACTTCCATAATCACAACACAACGATACTTGCCAAAGATAACAACCATATCAAGATCACAAAGCATTGAGACCGACATGAGGTTATATCCTAAAGACTCAACAAGCATGACTTTGTCCATGTGCATGTCCTTAGAGATAGCAACCTTACCAAGTCCCAATACGACTTTTGCCTTTGTCGGCCAAAGATGATATGCTTCAGATGTGACGGTGATAAGGTAGCATCCATCAATAGATTCTTGTCACCAATCATGTGATTTGTACATCCACTATCGAGAACCCACTCGGTGGCTTTGGGTTGATCATCCTGCAGATGAATTAGTACAACTTACGATCTCATATACTTCATCGATGAAGAATATGATATCAAGTTCATCGATGAATTTCATCATCAAGATTCAGCTAAGCAAGATGAGGACGTGTGAAATGAAAGTTCATTTCATCATGATTAGCTGCGTCCTTTCGAGCATTTTGTCGTGCCCCAAAGCAAATTCTTGAGACGTTGAGGTACGCCCGAGACCTGACCCTGCAGAAGAGATTAGTTCTTTTTCTTCACCACCCACATCTGAAGGGGTGGCAAAGAGTTCATCATTCTGCGAGCACCATACGAGAATGGTGGCATAGAAGCCAATCCATTTCGTTTCACATAAGAAGGGTTAGGGTAAGCATATGAATAAGCAGAGAAATTCTTCGAGGACTTATGAACATATTGGTTTGAAGAATAATGCACATATTCATAGCCCTTAGCTCTACCCTGCGAAACAGAGTTGTTAGCACGATGATAATCATATGAGGACTTTGATCCTTTTGAGGAATTTGATCCACGTGAGGAATTTGGTCCGTATGAGGACTTGGATCCATATGAAGAATTTGATCTGGGGTTCCTTTTCTTCCTTTGGTGGTGTCATGAGGACATTCACGAAGATTTTCAAGGCACTTCTTGGGAACCCAGATTTTCTTCATAGGGAACCGTTCTGCAGATTAGTGCCAACATATCTAGCAAATACTTCACCATTCTGATTTTTGAACAGTTTATAATTTGAGTCAAATGACTCATCGGCAGAATGAGGAAATTCACATGTAAAACCAGATAAGGTAGATGGATCAAGCTGGAGGTCCCTTTGCAGCAACCCATGAGGTTTTGGGATACCGCTCAAAGCTTCAAAGACGTTCCATTAGCATTGAGTTTCCTCTCAAAGGCAATACCCTCTTTCCTAGGGTTCTGTTGAGGATCTGCTTTTAAGCACATCACAAAGAGTCTGATGCCCTTTAAGGCTTTTGTACATGCCTGTCATGTACAATTCCTTCAGTCCTGCATCGTCAGTGATACTAGCAATGTCCTCAGATGAGGAATTAATGATAGCAGAGGAAGGTGAAGAATTTGTGACAGTTGAAGCATTTGAACATTCAGGTGAAGAATTAGCAGATTCACGTTCAATGCACTTTAAGCATGGAGGAACAAATTCTTCTTGAGAAGCGCTGATTTGTTGAGCAAGTAATGAATCGCGCTCCTTCTGAAGATCTTCATAACTCGCTCTTAGCTTCTCAAGATCTTGCTTTCTTTGAAGAAATTCATAAGAAAGTTTCTCATGATCGATAAGAGAGTGTTATGATGACCTTGAAGGCTGTCAAGCCTAGACTGAACTCTCTCAAGATTTTCATCGGGGCTTGAGTGCGATCCATTTCTTCACCTAACATATCATCACTCTTATCTAGCATGTTTTGAACCTTTTCAAAAGCCCTTTGTTGTTTTATAGCAATCTTAGCAAGTTTAGAGTAGCTGGGCTTGAGATCCTCATCGATTCATTTTCACTAGATTCAGAGGAGGTGAAATTGAGTACCTTGGCACCTTTTGCCATGAAGCAATAGGTGGGGCGTAGTCATCATTTTCCTCATCGGGCTTGTCGGGAGTCGGTTTCTTCAGTGTTGAAGATGGACTTGCTAACATAGGCAGTAGCAAGAGCCGGACTAGCCACACCAGATTCGGAGACTCCTCCTCTTCCTCATTTTCCTCAGATTCAGCTTCAGAGTCCATTTCCTTGCCAATGAATGCCCGAGCCTTTTTGGAGCTGCTCTTCTTGTGAGAAGAAGGTTTTGAGGATTTTGATGATGAAGATTTTGATGATTTCTTTTTCTTCTTCACGTCATCGAAGGCTGTAATCCTTGTGTTTCTTCTTTCTTAATTCCTTTTCCCACTGAGGACAATCTTGGATATAGTGACCAGGTTTCTTGCATTTGTGACAAAGTCTTCTCTTATAGTCACTAGATGAGGAATCACTGCTTCTTGAGGATTTTCCAAAGCGACCACGTCTTGAGAATTTCTGGAATTTCTTCACGAGCAGTGCTAGCTCCTGGCCAAATTCTTCAGGATCTCCTAGGCTACTACCAGAGTCTTCACTCTCAGATTCGGACACAGCCTTGGCCTTCAGGGCACGTGTTTTTCCATAGCCAGAACCATAGAGATCTCTCTTTTCAGCAAGCTGGAACTCGTGAGTATTTAGCCTTTCGAGGATATCGGCAGGATCAAGAGACTTGTAGTCAGCTCGTTCTTGTATCATCAGTGCCAGAGTATCAAATGAGGAATCAAGCGATCTTAACAATTTCTTCACCACCTCATGGTCGGTGATGTTAGTGGCACCAAGTGCTTGAAGCTCATTTGAGATGTCAGTGAGGCGATCGAAGGTTTGTTGAACATTTTCGTTGTCGAGTCTTTTGAAGCGGTTGAAGAGATTCCGAAGAACATCAACTCGAGAGTCACGCTGAGTTGAGACACCTTCATTTACTTTGGACAGCCTGTCCCGGATGAGTTTGGCGATTCCAAAGCACTCACTCTTCCATATTGACCTTTGCTCGATGGCCACATATGATATTCTTCGCTTGAGAATCGAGTTGCTTGAATCTCTTCACATCAGCATCATTGAGTGGGTGTGGTGAGGAAACACCTTTCGTCACAACATACCGTAGATCGTTGTCAATTGCTTCAAGATGCATTCGCATTTTGTTCTTCCGAAGAGGGGTAGTCCGTGCCATCGAAGGTAGGACACCTGCTGAGACCTTGATCATACCTGCGGTCGACATAACTAAAACTCGGTGGTTAAACCAAAATCACACGTAACAAGGAGTACCTTGCTCGATACCAATTGAAAGTCGTTATATCGACTAGAGGGGGGTGAATAGGCGATTTTATGAATTCTTCATCGAGGAATTTGCGGTGAGGAAATTTCTTAGCGAAGAAATACTTGCTGCGGAATAAGTACTCGAAGTAAGAATAACAGAATACACGCATAGTCATCATGATGAAATGAAGACTAGCACAGAGTACGTAAAGCGTAATCACAGGATAACACAAGATGAAGACAAAGCGATCAAGAAATTGAGCGAGGAAATTGAGAAAGTCTTGATCAAAGTCTTCAAACACAGATATGAACAAACACTCAACACAAGAATGAGGAAATGAAAGGGTTGAGGAAATAGAACCGATTAGGTTGGTGAAGACAATGATTTGGTAGACCAGTTCCAAGCGATGTCTCGGTTATACGTCGGTTGGAGCGGGTGAGTATTTAAACTCGAGGACACGCAGTCCGGACACCCCGATCGAAAGCACGCAGCTCAGACACCAAGTCCTCACCGTATTCTCCTTGAACTAAGGTCACGCAGACCTCGTCCAATCACTCGTGGTAAGTCTTCAGCGACTTCCAAACCTTCACATACTTGGTCACTCGGAGATCCACAATTCCTCTTGGATGCTCTAGACCTTGACGCCTAACCGTCTGGAAGAAGCACAGTCTTCAAAGGTAAAAGCGTCGGATCCACATGAGATCAATTTCTTGATGATGCTCAATCACTTTGGGTTTGTTGGGGTTTGGTTTTGGGTTTTCCTCACTTGATGATTTTCGCTCAAATTCCTCGAGTATGGGTTGCTCTCAAATGACAAGTGTCAAGTTCTCTCGAGCAGCCAACCAACTAGTGGTTGTGGGGCGGCTATTTATAGCCTAGGAGCAGCCCGACATGATAAGACATAAATGCCCTTCAATGATATGACCGTTAGGTGGATAAGATATTTGGGACAGTGGCGCGCAACACAAAGAACGGTCGGAAATTTGAACATCAAATTCCTCGGGGCTATCATGTTCCTCCTTGTGTAGGCAATCCGACTGGCGAATTCCTAACTCCTCGGTCGAACAAATTCCTCGGCGACGTAAGAGCTTCGTCTCTCATCCATGAAGAAATTGGTGAAGCGTATGAGATTTCAAAAGCTTCACTCGAAGGAATTGGTAGGTGTAGGATTTTGAGTTGAGCATCAAATGGAAATTTTTCCTTAGTATTTCCTCGACCCCTTTAACAAAGACGGTGTTTCCTATGACTCAAGAAAGAGAAAATGAAACTACGAAAACAAAAGTCTTCACGCTTCATGTTCCTCAAATGAATACCAAGTCTTCAAGGTCACACCAATTTCTTCACTTTCAAAGTCTTCTAAAGTCTTGAATATCAAATTCTTGCTTGAAGAACTTTATTTTTAGGGTCGACTTTCACTGTAAATATCAAACTCCTCATAGATTTATAGACCTGTGTATACTCACAAACGCATTAGTTACTTAACCTATAAGTCTTCAATACACCAAAATCACTAAGGGGCACTAGATGCACTTACAATCCTGCTATCTTATCTAAACTCATGAATAAAAATATGGAAAAACCTGCCGGATTTATCAATGAAAACCTTAGCAATTTTGATGAAGAAGATTATGGAATATTTCGCTATTTACTTGATGAATGATGACCCACAAGTATAGGGGATCTATCGTAGTCCTTTCGATAAGTAAGAGTGTCGAACCCAACGAGGAGCAGAAGGAAATGACAAGCGGTTTTCAGCAAGGTATTCTCTGCAAGTACTGAAATAAGTGGTAACTGATAGTTTTGTGATAAGATAAATTGTAACGAGCAACAAGTGACAAAAGTAAATAAAGTGCAGCAAGGTGGCCCAATCCTTTTTGTAGCAAAGGACAAGCCTGGACAAACTCTTACAATAGGAAAAGCGCTCCCGAGGACACATGGGAATATCGTCAAGCTAGTTTTCATCACGTTCATATGATTCGCGTTCGGTACTTTGATAATTTGATATGTGGGTGGACCGGTGCTTGGGTGTTGTTCTTACTTGAACAAGCATCCCACTTATGATTAACCTCTATTGCAAGCATCCGCAACTACAACAAAAGTATTAAGGTAAACCTAACCATAGCATGAAACATATGGATCCAAATCAGCCCCTTACGAAGCAATGCATAAACTAGGGTTTAAGCTTCTGTCACTCTAGCAACCCATCTTCTACTTATTACTTCCGAATGCCTTCCTCTAGGCCCAAATAATGGTGAAGTGTTATGTAGTCGACGTTCACATAACACCACTAGAGGCTAGACAACATACATCTCATCAAAATATCGAACGAATACCAAATTCACATGACTACTAATAGCAAGACTTCTCCCTTGTCCTCAGGAACAAACGTAACTACTCACAAAGCATATTCATGTTCATAATCATAGGGGTAATAATATGCATAAAGGATCTGAACATATGATCTTCCACCAAATAAACCAACTAGTATCAATTACAAGGAGTAATCAACACTACTAGCAACCTACTAGCACCAATCCCGGACTTGGAGACAAGAATTGGATACAAGAGATGAACTAGGGTTTGGAGATGAGATGGTGCTGGTGAAGATGTTGATGGAGATTGCCCTCTCCCGATGAGAGGAGCGTTGGTGATGACGATGGCGATGATTTCCCCCTCCCGAAGGGAAGTGTCCCCGGTAGAACAGCTCTACCGGAGCCCTAGATTGGTTCCGCATGAGGTTCGCCTCATGGCAAGTGAGTCTCGTCGAAAGGTTGCTTCTTGTTTTTTTCTCGACGAAAGACTTCATATATGAGAAGATGGTCATCGGAGAGCCACCAGGTGTCCCACGAGGTAGGGGGGCGCGCCCTAGGGGGGGGGGCACCCCCACCCTCGTGGACAGGGTGTGGGCCCCCTGGCCTTCATCTTTGGCGAGGATTTTTTATTATTTAATATAAGATATTCCGTGGAGTTTCAGGACTTTTGGAGTTGTGCAGAATAGGTCTCTAATATTTGCTCCTTTTCCAGCCCAACATTCCAGCTGCCGGCATTCTCCCTCCTTATGTAAACCTTGTAAAATAAGAGAAAATAGCCATAAGTATTTTGACATAATGTGAAGTAACAGCCCATAATGCAATAAATATTGATATAAAAGCATGATGCAAAATGGAAGTATCAACTCCCCAAGCTTAGACCTCGCTTGTCCTCAAGAGAAAAGCCGATAACAATAAATATGTCCCCATGTTTAGAGGTAGAGGCGTCGATAAAATAAAATACGGACATGAAGGCATCATGATTACTCTCATAACAGCAACATATATAGATTTTGTCATATTATTACTTATATTCAAGTGATGATCTATTCACAATGCAAAAGTATGAATCAGAAACCTTATTGACAATCAACAAACTATAATCTCAGTCATTGAAGCAATTGCAGTTTATCATAACATCGGAAAGAGTCTATGTCAGAGCTAAAAAACAAGTCCACATACTCAACTATCATCTAGTCCTTCATAATTGCTAACACTCACGCAATATTTGTGGTTATGGAGTCTTAATCGGACACAGAGAAAGATAGGGGCTTATGGTTTTGCCCCACAACCTTTTACCTCAAGGGTAATGTCAACAATAATAACTCACGCTCCCCTACATCAAATTAGATATATATATCAGGTTCTTTCCAACATGCTGGGCTTTCCAAAGGATAAAATGAAAAAGGGAAAGGTGAAGATCACCATGACTCTTGCATAAGGTAGAAGATAATAATAAAAGATAGGCCCTTCGCAGAGGGAAGCAGAGGTTGCCATGCGCTTTTATGGTTGGATGCACAAAATCTTAATGTGAAAGAACGTCACTTTATATTGCCCCTTGTGATATGAACCTTTATTATGCAGTCTGTCGCTTTTATTACTTCCACATCACAAGATCGTATAAAGCTTATTTCTCCCACATCAATCAATCATACATATTTAGAGCAATTTTTATTGCTTTGTACCAATGACAACTTACTTGAAGGATCTTACTCAATCCATAGGTAGATATGGTGGACTCTCATGGCAAAACTGGTTTAAGGGTTTTTGGAAGCACAAGTAGTATCTCTACTTGGTGCTGAGAATTTGGCCAGCATGAGGGGGAAAGGCAAGCTCAACACGTTAGAGGATCCATGACAACATACTTTATCTCAGATATAAGAAAGCATAACTCATTACGTTGTCTTCCTTGTCCAACATCAACTCTTTAGCATGTCATAATTTAATGAGTGCTCCCAATCATAAAAGATGTCAATGATAATATATCTATATGTGAAACCTCTCTTTCCTTATTACTTCCTATTAATTGCAACGATGACCAAAGCTATGGCTGCCAACTCCCAACAACTTTTAATCATCATACTCTTTCTATGTGAAGTCATTACTCTCAATAAGATCAATATGAACTCTTTTATTCTTTTTATTCTTTTTCTCTTTTCTTTTATTCACTCAAGATCATGGCAAAATAATCAAGCCCTTGACTCAACACTAATCTTTATTATATAGCTCACTGACTCGATCACATAGAGAGATCATAAAAGCAAAACTCAAAACTAGATCATGCCATAAACTTTATTCTACTAGATCAAGATACTACTAATAGGATCGAACTAAGAAAAACGGTAAAGATAGGAGTTGTGATGGTGATACGATACCGGGGCACCTCCCCCAAGCTTGGCGGTTGCCAAGGGGAGTGCCCATACCCATGTGGTTATGTCTCCTTCTTTGTTGGTGAAGAAGGTGGAGGTGTTATCGATGATGCAGGCTTGGCGTCCATCTTCCAAGGCATATGTTCACCATCATAGAAGGATGACCGGGTCTCCGGGATCCTCAAATCTGCAACCAAACTCATCCTTTTGAATCTATATTCATACTCACAGTTCTGGTTTTGCAGGTCATAGATTTGGGCTTGGAGGTGCTCGATCTTCTCATGAAGCTTGAAGATGGCCTCCCCAATGTTGTCAGCATCCAACTTGTGGTTGCTAGTGAACTCCGCGATCATCATGTGGTTGGAGTTGATTCCATGCTCCACCATCCCTTGGCACTTGAAAACTTGTTGCTCCACTGCTTCGAGCCTCGTCTCCACGCTTCTGGTCCCCTTTGGTCCCTCTTCATCGCGGATGTGCAGCAACCCATCACGCAACTCAATGGTTTGAGGGTGTCGCAACACCTCCGTGAGGTAAGGGTTGATGACCTTCTCGAAGAACTTGTCCTTGGAAGCGCTTGGGGTCGTCATGATAGTCTAAATCTGTCAGAAAAACAACTCGAAACAAGAACAGAGGAGATTTGCGTGATACGGGAGTCAAAACCTTCGGGAGAATATATAAAGAATTTTTACCGACCAAAATACGTATCGTGCAAGAAAACGGAGTCCGGAAGGCACATGAGGTGCTCACGAGGTAGGGGGCGCGCCCGGAGGGTAGGGTGCGCCCACCACCCTCGTGGGGCCCTCGTGTCCTTCCCGAACTGATACTACTTTTTCTATTTTTCTAAATATTCCAAAACAGAGAAATATTGCCTTAAAAATTGTTTTGGAGTCAGTTTACTTAGCGTACCACATACCTATTCCTTTTGGAGTCTGAAACGGTCTGGAAAGTGTCTCTTATGTATTCCTCCGGGGTTACAGTTTCAATAATATTGGTTTCAACATTTATAGGATTACCTGAGATATAATGTTTGATTCTTTGACCGTTTACCACCTTCAGATTTGTGCCTTCGAAGTTGTTGATTTTTATGGCACTGGAAAGGTAGACTTCCTCGATAACATAGGGGCCTTCCCATTTAGAGAGAAGCTTTCCTGCAAAAAATCTTAAACGAGAGTTGTATAGCAATACATAATCACCTACGTTAAACTCACGCTTTTGTATCCTTTTTTCATGCCATCTTTTAACTTTTTCTTTAAACAACTTGGCATTTTCATAAGCTTGGGTTCTCCATTCATCAAGTGTGCTAATATCAAATAACCTCTTCTCACCGGCAAGTTTGAAATCATAGTTGAGCTCTTTAATAGCCCAATATGCCTTATGTTCTAGTTCGAGAGGTAAGTGACATGCTTTTCCATAGACCATTTTATACGGAGACATACCCATAGGATTTTTATATGCAGTTCTATAGGCCCATAATGCATCATCAAGTTTCTTAGACCAATTCTTTCTAGACCTATTGATAGTCTTTTGCAAAATTAATTTGAGCTCTCTATTACTCAATTCTACTTGACCACTAGACTGTGGGTGATAAGGAGATGCAATTCTATGATTAACATCATATTTAGCAAGCATTTTACGGAAAGCACCATGAATAAAATGTGAACCACCATCAGTCATTAAATATCTAGGGACTCCAAACCTTGGAAAAATAACTTCCTTAAGCATTTTAATAGAAGTGTTATGATCAGCACTACTAGTTGGAATAGCTTCTACCGACTTAGTAACGTAATCAGCAGCAACTAAAATATGTGTATATCCATTAGAGGTAGGAAAAGGTCCCATATAATAAAAGCCCCAAACATCAAATGGTTCAATAACAAGTGAACAATTCATAGGCATTTCTTGACGTCTACTAATATTACCAATCCTTTGGCATTCATCACATGACAAGACAAACTTACGGGCATCCTTGAAGAGAGTAGGCCAATAAAAACCGGATTGCAATACCTTATGTGCAGTTTTGTCTCCCGCGTGGTGTCCTCCATAGGCCTCGGAGTGGCACTTGCGTAGGATCTGTTCCTGTTCATGCTCAGGTACACAACATCTAATAACACCATCTACTCCTTCTTTATAAAGATGTGGGTCATCCCAAAAGTAATGTCTTAGATCATAGAAAAACTTTTTCTTTTGTTGGTATGTGAAGCTAGGTGGTATGAATTTAGCGACGATGTAATTAGCATAATCAGCATACCATGGAGTACTACGAGAAGTATTTATGACATTTAATTGCTCATCTGGGAAGCTATCATCAATAGGTAGTGGGTCATCAAGAACATTTTCTAACCTAGACAAGTTGTCTGCAACGGGGTTCTCAGCTCCTTTTCTATCAACAATATGCAAATCAAATTCTTGTAGCAAGAGAACCCATCTAATAAGTCTAGGTTTAGCATCTTTCTTTTCCATAAGATATTTAATAGCAGCACGATCAGTGTGAATAGTTACTTTAGAATCAACAATATAAGGTCTAAACTTATCACAAGCAAATAAAACTGCTAAAAGTTCTTTTTCAGTAGTAGCATAATTTCTTTGAGCATTGTCTAGAGTCTTACTAGCATAATGGATAACATTTAATTTCTTATCAACTCTTTGCCCTAGAACAACACCTACAGCATAATCACTAGCATCACACATAATTTCGAAGGGTAAATTCCAATCAGGTGGCTGAACAATAGGTGCAGAGACTAATGCTTTCTTAAGTATTTCAAATGCTTCTACACAATCATCATCAAAGACAAATGGTATATCTTTTTGTAATAAATTAGTCAGAGGCCGAGAGATTTTTGAGAAGTCCTTAATGAACCTCCTATAAAATCCGGCGTGACCAAGGAAACTTCTTATACCTTTGATGTCCTTGGGACATGGCATCTTTTCAATAGCATCAACCTTGGCTTTATCAACTTCAATACCTCTTTCAGAAACTTTATACCCCAAGACAATACCTTCAGTAACCATAAAGTGACACTTTTCCCAATTAAAGACAAGATTAGTTTCTTCACATCTCTGCAAAACTCGATCAAGATTGCTCAAGCAATCATCAAAAGAGGAACCATAGACGGAAAGGTCGTCCATGAAAACCTCACAAATCTTTTCACAAAAGTCAGAGAATATAGCCATCATGCATCTTTGAAAGGTAGCAGGTGCATTGCATAAACCAAAAGTCATACGTCCATAAGCAAAAGTACCAAAAGGGCAAGTAAAAGTAGTCTCTGATTGATCTTTAGCCGACACAGGTATTTGAGAGAAACCAGAATAACCATCTAGAAAGCAATAGTGTGTATGTTTGCATAATATTTCTAGCATTTGATCAATAAAAGGTAAGGTGTAATGATCTTTCTTAGTATCCTTATTTAATTTGCGGAAATCAATTACCATCATATAACCTGTGATAATTCTTTGTGGGATCAATTCATCTTTATCATTGGGAACAACAGTAATACCTCCCTTCTTAGGGACACAATGGACAAGACTTACCCACTGACTATCAGCAACGGGATAAATTATACCTGCCTCCAGAAGCTTCAGTATTTCTTTTCTTACCACTTCTTTCATTTTAGGATTCAAACGTCGTTGAGGATCACGAACTGGTTTGGCATCTGCTTCCAAATTTATCTTATGTTGACATAGAGTGGGACTAATGCCCTTAAGATCATCAAGAGTATATCAAATAGCGGCACGGTGTTTCTTCAGAATTTTCAATAATCTTTCTTCCTCATGCTCTGAAAGGTTAGCACTAATAATAACAGGATATATCTTCTTTTCATCAAGATAAGCATATTTAAGATTATCTGGCAACGGTTTAAGCTCAAACACGGGATCACCCTTAGGTGGAGGAGGATCCCCTAAGATTTCAATAGGCAAATTGTGTTGCATAATAGGTTCCTGTTTAAAGAATACTTCATCTATTTCCCTTCTTTCATTCATGAACATATCATTTTCATGGTCTAGCAAATAATGTTCTAAAGGATCACTAGGAGGTACGGCAATAGAAGCAAGACCAATAATTTCATCCTTACTAGGCTATTCTTCCTCACGATGTTGTTTACTGAATTTAGAGAAATTAAACTCATGAATCATATTATCCAAGCCAATAGTAACAACATTCTTTTCGCAGTCTATCTTAGCATTAACAGTGTTCAAGAAGGGTCTACCAAATATAATGGGACAAAAGCTATCTTGTGGGGAAATGAGAACAAGAAAATCGGCAGGATATTTAGTTTTCCCACACAAGACTTCAACATCTCTAACAATTCCCACTGGTGAAATAGTATCTCTATTGGCAAGTTTAATTGTGAGATCAATTTCTTCTAACTCAGCAGGTGCAATTTCATGCTTGATTTCTGTATACAAGTCATAAGGTATAACACTAGCACTAGCACCCATATCACATAAGCCATGATAACAATGATCTCCTATTTTAATAGAAATAACAAGCACGCCTACCACAGGTCTATGTTTATCTTTAGCACAAGGTTTAGCAATTCTAGCGGTTTCACCACAGAACTGAATAACATGCCCATCAATATTATCAGACAAGAGATCTTTAACAATAGCAATATTAGGTTCTACTTTAACTTGCTCAGGAGGTGTATAAGTTCTAATATTACTTTTACGAACAACAGTTGAAGCTTTAGCATGATCCTTTATTCTAACAGGGAGAGGTGGTTTCTCAACATAAGAACTAGGAACAATAGGATCATTATAGGTGACAATCTTTTCTTCAACTTTAGTAGGTGCAACTACTTTTACTTATATGGGAGGATGATATTTAAACCACTTCTCCATGGGGAGATCAACATAAGTAGCAAAAGATTCATAGAAAGAAGCTACTATCTCAGAGTCAAGTCCATATTTAGTGCTAAACTTACGGAAAATATCGGTATCCATAAAAGATTTAACACAATCAAACTTAGGTGTCATACCTGACTCCTTACCTTCGTCGAGATCCCAATCTTCAGAGTTGCGTTTAATTCTATCCAATAAGTCCCATTTAAATTCAATAGTCTTCATCATAAAAGAACCAACACAAGAAGTATCGAGCATGGTGCGATTGCTTTCAGAAAGCCGAGCATAAAGATTTTGAATAATTGTTTCTCTTGGGAGCTCATGATTGGGGCATGAATATAACATTGATTTAAGCCTCCCCCAAGCTTGAGCGATGCTTTCTCCTTCGCGAGGCCAAAAATTATATATATAATTTCGATCACGATGAACAAGATGCATAGGATAATACTTTTGATGAAATTCCAATTTCAATCTTCTATAGTTCCATGATCTCGTATCATCACATAGCCTATACCATGTCAATGTGTCTCCCTTAAAAGATAAAGGGAAGACCTTCTTCTTAGCAACATCATCGGGTATACCTGCAAGCTTAAATAATCCACAAACTTCATCCACATATATTAAGTGCTCATCAGGATGCTTTGTTCCATCTCCTGTAAAAGGATTAGCTAGCAGTTTTTCCATCATAACCGAAGGAAATTCAAAAAGAGTATCATTTTCAATAGGTTTAGTAGGTTGAGGAGCAACTCTTTGCTCTACTGGACGGGGTGAAGATACCCCGAACAAGCTGAAGGAAATATGCCCTAGAGGCAATAATAAAGTTATTATTTATTTCCTTATTTCATGATAAATGTTTATTATTCATGCTAGAATTGTATTAACCGGAAACATGATACATGTGTGAATACATAGACAAACATATAGTCACTAGTATGCCTCTACTTGACTAGCTCATTAATCAAATATGGTTATGTTTCCTAACCATAGACATGTGTTGTTATTTGATTAATGGGATCACATCATTAGGAGAATGATGTGATTGACATGACCCATTCCGTTAGCTTAGCACTTGATCGTTTAGTATATTGCTATTGCTTTCTTCATGACTTATACATGTTCCTGTAACTATGAGATTATGCAACTCCGTTTACGGAGGAACACTTTGGTGCTACCAAACGTCACAACGAATCGGGTGAGTATAAAGGAGTACTACAGGTGTCTCCAAAGGTACATGTTGGGTTGGCGTATTTGAGATTAGGTTTTGTCCTCCGATTGTCGAGAGGTATCTCTGGCCCTCTCGGTAATGCACATCACTATAAGCCTTGCAAGCAATGTAGCTAATGAGTTAGTTACGGAATGATGCATTACGTAACGAGTAAAGAGACTTGCCGGTAACGAGATTGAACTAGGTATTGGATACCGACGATCGAATCTCGGGCAAGTAACATACCGATGACAAAGGGAACAACGTATGTTGTTATGCGGTTTGACCGATAAAGATCTTCGTAGAATATGTAGGAGCCAATATGAGCATCCAGGTTCCGCTATTGGTTATTGACCAAGAATAGTTCTAGGTCATGTCTACATAGTTCTCGAACCCGTAGGGTCCGCACGCTTAAGGTTTCGATGACAGTTATATTATGAGTTTATAAGTTTTGATGTACCGAAGGAGTTCGGAGTCCCGGATGAGATCGGGGACATGACGAGGAGTCTCGAAATGGTCAAGATGTAAAGATCGATATATTGGACGACTATATTCGAGTTCGGAAAGGTTCGAATGATTGGTGTTTTTGAGTCTGGGAGAGTTACGGAATTCGCGGGGAGAAGTATTGGGCCTTATTGGGCCTGCTGGAAAGAGAGAGGGCTGCCTAGGGCAGGCCGCGCCCCATGTCCTAGTCCGAATTGGACTAGGGGGGGGCCGCACCCTCCTTCCTTCCTCTCTCTTCCCTCCCTTGTCTCCTACTCCTAATACATGGAAGGACTCCTAGTTGGACTAGGAAGGGGAATCCTACTCCCGGTGGGAGTAGGACTCCCCTGGCGCGCCTCCTCCTAGGCCGGCCGCCCCTCCCCTTTCTCCTTTATATACAGGCAGGGGGCACCCCATGACACACAAGTTGATCTACGGATCGTTCCTTAGCCGTGTGCGGTGCCCCCTCCACCATATTCCACTTGGTCATATCGTCGCATGAGCTTAGGCGAAGCCCCGCGCCGGTAGAGTCATATCGTCGTGGAGCTTAGGCGAAGCCCTGCGCCGATGGAGCATCATCATCGCCACCACGCCGTCAGGTTGACGGAACTCATCCCCGACGCTTTCTGGATCGGAGCCCGGGATCGTCATCGAGCTGAGCGTGTGCTGAACTCGGAGGTGTCGTGCGTTCGGTACTTGGATCGGTCGGATCGTGAAGGCGTCGACTACATTAACCGCGTTGTTATAACGCTTCGCCACGGTCTCACGAGGGTGCGTGGACATACACTCTCCCTCTCGTTGCTATGCCATCACCATGATCTTGCGTGTGCGTAGGAATTTTTTGAAATTACTCGTTCCCCATGATGGCATCCGAGCCAGGTTTTATGCGTTGATGTCATATGCACGAGTAGAACACAAGTGAGTTGTGGGCGATATAAGTCATCTGCTTACCAGCATGTCATACTTTGGTTCAGCGGTATTGTGAGATGAAGCGGCCGGACCGACATTACGCAGACGCTTACGCGAGACTGGTTTCACCGCTTGAGCACTCATTGCTTAAAGGTGACCGGCGGGTGTCTGTTTCTCTCACTTTAGTTGAACCGAGTGTGGCTATGCCCGGTCCTTGCGAAGGTTAAAACAACACCAACTTGACAAACTATCGTTGTGGTTTTGATGCGTAGGTAAGAACGGTTCTTGCTCAGCCCGTAGCAGCCACGTAAAACTTGCAACAACAAAGTAGAGTACGTCTAACTTGTTTTTGCAGGGCATGTTGTGATGTGATATGGTCAAGACGTGATGCTATATTTATTGTATGAGATGATCATGTTTTGTAACCAAGTTATCGGCAACTGGCAGGAGCCATATGGTTGTCGCTTTATTGTATGAAATGCAAAAGCCATGTAATTGCTTTACTTTATCACTAAGCGGTAGCGATAGTCGTAGAAGCAATAGTTGGCGAGACTACAACGATGCTACGATGGAGATCAAGGTGTCGTGCCGGTGACAATGGTAATCATGACGGTGCTTCAGAGATGGAGATCACAAGCACAAGATGATGATGGCCATATCATATCACTTATATTGATTGCATGTGATGTTTATCCTTTATGCATCTTATCTTGCTTTGATTGACGGTAGCATTATAAGATGATCTCTCACTAAAATTATCAAGAAGTGTTCTCCACGAGTATGCACCGTTGCGAAAGTTCTTGTATTTGAGACACCACGTGATTATCGGGTGTGATAGGCTCTACGTTCAAATACAACGGGTGCAAAACAGTTGCGCACGCGCGAATACTCGAGTTAAACTTGACGAGCCTAGCATATAACAGATATGGCCTCGAACACGGAGACCGAAGGTCGGCGTGAATCATATAGTAGATATGATCAACATATTGATGTTCACCGTTGAAACTACTCCATCTCACGTGACGATCGGACATGGTGTAGTTGATATGGATCACGTAATCACTTAGAAGATAAGAGGATGTCTATCTAAGTGGGAGTTCTTAAGTAATATGATTAATTGAACTTAAATTTATCATGAACTTAGTCCTGGTAGTATTTTGCAAATTATGTTGTAGATCAATAGCTCACGTTGTTGCTTCCCTATGTTTTGCTTCCGATGTTTTTATAAGTGTTCCTAGAGAAAATTGTATTGAAAATGTTAGTAGCAATGATGCGGATTGGATCCGAGATCTGAGGTTTATCCTCATTGCTGCCTGAAGAATTATGTCCTTAATGCACCGCTAGGTGACAGACCTATTGCAGGAGCAGATGCATACGTTATGAGCGTTTGGCTAGCTCAATATGATGACTACTTGATAGTTTAGTGCACCATGCTTAATGGCTTAGAATCGGGACTTCAAAGACGTTTTGAACGTCATGGACCATATGAGATGTTCCAGGAATTGAAGTTAACATTTCAAGCAAATACCCGAGTTGAGAGATATGAAGTCTCCAACAAGTTCTATAGCTAAAAGATGGAGGAGAATCGCTCAACTAGTGAGCATGTGCTCAGATTGTCTGGGTACTTCAATCGCTTGAATCAAGTGGGAGTTACTCTTCTAGATAAGATAGTGATTGATAGGATTCTCTAGTCACCATCACTAAGTTACTAGAACTTCGTGATGAACTACAGTATGCAAGGGATGACGAAAACGATTCCCGAGCTCTTCGTGATGTTGAAATCGATGAAGGTAGAAATCAAGAAAGAGCATCAAGTGTTGATGATTGACAAGACCACTGGTTTCAAGAGAAGGGCAAAGGGAAAGAAAGGGAACTTCAAGTAGAAAGACAAGTAAGTTGTCACTCCTGCGAAGAAGCCCAAAGCTGGACCAAAGCCTGAAACCGAGTGCTTACTTTGCAAAGGAAATGGTCCTTTGGAGGGAAATGCCCTGAATATTTGGTGGATAAGAAGGATGGCAAAGTGAACAAGGGTATATTTGATATACAGGTTATTGATGTGTGCCTTACTAGTGTTTATAGTAGCCCTGAGTATTTGATACTTGTTAGGTTTCTAAGATTAGTAACTCGAAACAGGAGTTCAGAATAAGCAGAGACTAGTTGAAGGGAAGTGACGATGAGTGTTGTAAGTAGTTCCAAGATTGATATGATCATCATCGCACACTCCCTATACTTTCGGGATTAGTGTTAAACCTAAATAAATGTTATTTGGCGTTTGCGTTGAGCATGAATATGATTTGATCATGTTTATTGTAAAACGGTTATTCATTTAAAGTTAAAGAATAATTGTTATTCTGTTTACATGAATAAAACCTTCGATGGTTGTACACCCAATGAAAAGTTTGTTGGATCTCGATCGTAGTGATACACATATTCATAATATTGATGCCAAAAGATGCAAAGTTAATAATGATAGTGCAACTTATTTGTGGCACTGCTGTTTGGGTCATATTGGTGTAAAGCGCATGAAGAAACTCCATGCTAATGGACTTTTGGAATCACTTGATTATGAATCACTTGATGCTTGCGAACCATGCCTCATGGGCAAGATGACTAAGACTCCGTTCTCCGGAACAATAAAGCGAGCAACAGATTTGTTTGAAATCATACATACTGATGTATGTGGTCCGATGAATATTAAGGCTCGCGACAAGTATCATTATTTTCTGACCTTCACAGATGATTTGAGCAGATATGCGTATATCTTCTTGATGAAACACAAATCTGAAACATTTGAAAAGTTCAAAGAATTTCAGAGTGAAGTGGAATCATCGTAACAAGAAAATAAAGTTTCTACGATCTGATCGTGGAGGAGAATATTTGAGTTACGAGTTTGGTTTACATTTGAAACAATGCGGAATAGTTTCGCAACTCACGCCACCCGGAACACCACAACGAAATGGTGTGTCCGAACGTCGTAACCGCACTTTATTGGATATGGTGCTATCTATGATGTATCTTACCGATTTACCACTATCGTTTTGGGGTTATGCATTAGAGACAGCTGCATTCACGTTTTATAGGGCACCATCTAAATCCGTTGAGATGACACCGTGTGAACTATGGTTTAGTAGTAAACCTAAGCTGTCGTTTCTTAAAGCTTGGAGTTGCGATGCTTATATGAAAAGGTTTCAACCAGATAAGCTCGAACCCAAATCGGAGAAATGTGTCTTCATAGGATACCCAAAGGAGACTGTTGGGTACACCTTCTATCACAGATCTGAAGGCAAGATATTCGTTGCTAAGATGGATCGTTTCTAGAGAAGAAGTTTCTCTCGAAAGAAGTGAGTGGGAGGAAAGTAGAAACTTGATGAGGTAATTGTACCTTCTCCCTTATTGGAAAGTAGTTCATCACAGAAATCAGTTCCGGTGATTCCTACACCAATTAGTGAGGAAGTTAATGATGATGATCATGAAACTTCAGATCAAGTTGCTACCAAACCTCGTAGGTCTTCCAGAGTAAGATCCGCACCAGAGTGGTACGGTAATCATGTTCTGGAAGTCATGTTACTAGACCATGATGAACCTACGAACTATGAGGAAGCGATGATGAGCCCAGATTCCGCGAAATGGCTTGAGGCCATGAAATCTGAGATAGGATCCATGTATGAGAACAAAGTATGGACTTTGATTGACTTGCTCGATGATCAGCAAGCCATGTTAAATAAATGGATCTTCAAGAGGAAGACGGACAATGATAGTAGTGTTACTATCTACAAAGCTCGACTTGTCACAAAAAGGTTTTCGACAAGTTCAAGGTGTTGACTACAATGAGATTTTCTCAACTGTAGCGATTCTTAAGTCTGTCCGAATCATGTTAGCAATTACCACATTTTATGAAATCTGGCAAATGGATGTCAAAACTACATTCTTTAATGGATTTATTAAAGAAGAGTTGTATATGATGCAACCAGAAGTTTTTGTCAATCCTAAAGGAGCTAACAAAATGTAACATCCCAAATTTTGGAATGTTAATATAATTAATTGAATTGTTTGTTTGTTTGCTTGAGTGAATTAAACTTGAGTGAAATTTGAACCTTTTCAAAAACTTTTGAATGAGAGGGAATAAAATGACTTTCCCCTTCTCCGGTAAATTCAAATTCATCCTATTAAAATCAATGAGAGAAGATGACATGACTTCTTCAACTATAAAGAATTTGAACGGAGTTTTGCAATTTAATTCTTTCAAATATTTGCACTTGCTTTCTATTTTTCTTCCCGAGAAATACCCGAAAAATAAATTCTTGCAAGCAAGAAAGAGCGGAGGAAAATGACCCTCCAAAATCAGGGGCATTTTGAAAATATTGAGCCAAGAAAAACCAAAGTTTTATTTAAAATTATTTGCAAAAAGAAATAAAGCCTTTAGGGATTTTCTGAAAAACATTTTTTAAGTTTTTATTTTGGCCGTGGAATAATGCTCATCATCTACATTTTATTTTTCTGATAATTTTAGTATATAAAAACTCTTTATTCCGAATTGATTTGATTTCCTTTTTATTGTTTTAGTTTCCTAATTTTAAAAATAGGAATGGAATCGTTTTTATTAGGAAAAACCTGGCCCATTAAGCACTTTCCTATTCTAGCCCAACAAGAGATCATCTCCTTCCTCTGTTTCCTCTCACGTTACAGAAGCTTTCCATGTCCATGGAGACAGGAAATCTCCACCTTCCCGATCTCCCTCGTCTTTCCATCCCAGCGCCTCCCGAGACCGCCTATAAAACCCCCTCCCTCTCCTCGTTCCATTTTTCCCATCACCACGCCCCCCCTGCCCGTAGCCTTCTCGCCACCGTCCTCCTTTTCCTGCCTAGAAACGCTCACCAGGAGCTCTCCTGTAACCTCCCCATCGCCCAGCGCCACCCCCAAGCGCCGACCCCTCCTCCGCCACCCCACCTCGCTTGGCGACCTCGCCCCCTCGCCGGAGCAGCCCTCCACATCGCCGTCTCCTTCCTGCCATCTCTGCCTCACGTACAGGTAACTCCGTTTTCGTTTTTCAGATTTATTTCCGTAACAGATTTAGTTCCGTTCTTGTTTAGCTTATAACTTTTGATCTAGAAGTCCAATGATGCTGATTCTTTTTGCGTTAGATCACAATTTTCTTGTAGTTTCCAAAAATATATAATTTGTCTATGTTTGGATTTATAAAAATTGAGTTAGATCAGATTTGAATTAAAGCTTGTTTTGCTTATTCCGGGAGTTTCATAATAGATTTTTATTTAATTCTTTTTGCTCCTAGTTGCTTAATAAAATATTTTCTGTTTAGTTAACATAAAACCATGATTAGATGATGTTAAGAAATTTTTGTTATATAAAACTATTTTTGTTGTTATTTGAAGTAGGAAAACTTTGAGTTGTTTTTTCTTTAAGTTTTCCCTTTGGGTTTTGCTTTGTTGGTTTTGGTGTGTTACTTTGTTATGTTATGTTATGCTATGTGCTTATTATAGTTATTGTTTGCCTCGGTAGAATTTCCGGAGTGCGAAGATTGCTACTACGAAACCCTAGTTTTCGAAGATCGTCAACAAGGCAAGTTCACTTTGACCATGCTTTTCTTACCTATGCTTTATTGCATTTAGTGGCACCTTTGCAACCACCTCTCAGTAGTGTTATTGAATCCTTGTAGTTGAGTAGTATGCATGAGGTAGGAACCCATCACCCTGTTACCAAGCCCGGGACGTTAATTATTTTAATGCTACGCTATAGTAGACGGGATTTGGTATGAGTGCTCGGGAGTGGTGTGAGAATGGAGGTTCTACGTCAATGACGACAACTCCATGATGGAATCTGCAAGGACTGCATCTTCAAGGCCTCAAGACTTCAAGACTCGAGACAGAATTCAATACACACTCTTGGGTGAAGGGCGGTTGTGGGCACCTGGAGAAACCAGTGGTTGGCGGGATGCATGGAGAAGCGCCATGACATCTTGCGGAAAGCTTCACCCAGACTCAAAGAGACGGAAGAATACTTCACGCCGGAAGCTTACCTGCAACCGCAAGTCATTATGGGCTCTGGCTTGGTTGACCTTAGTTGTGACTCTGGCTGGGACGGTGCTAGCAGATGTAGAACTACGGTAGGATTGGATGGGTACGGACGGTGGTCGAGGAACTCTTTGGAAGACCATGTTTGGTCATCTTGTTCTCAAACACTCTGAAGTGCGAGAACGTAAAGAGAGGGATCGAATCTTGCGGGTAAAGTGTACAAACCTCTGCAGAGGGTTATAAACCTAATCGATTAGCCGAGTCCCCGGTTACAGACAATTTGAGCATCTGGACTTGGATCTATCTGGAACTCTCAACACCGGATGATAACTTAATTGTGGGCAACATATGATGATTTTGGGGTATGAGACATCGGTTGGCGGAACCATGTCATGATAGAAAACTCCATAGTACAGACTTCATTTATTCCTTTGATGTAGGTAAAATAAAACCAGCTTTTACATAAACAAAACTCAGATATCTGAGCCACAAAGCCATATTGCATATAGTATAGTTTATCATCTGTTTTCTCTTATTGTGATCTTGCGGTACATTCAATGTCTTGACCTACACGGCTGCAACGTATCATGTTGCAGATATTTCCTCGACGAGTAAGAGTTACGATCTGAGGTTACGGTCTACACTCAACTTGCCGATGGCGTTGATGGGACTCCACACCCGTTTGATTGTTTCGCTGAGTATTATGAGGTATATATCATTTACGTTATTTATACATGTGATTGCACTTTGATATATACATTGATGTCTTGTGTGTGCCAAAGATCTTGATCTGTGGATGGCACAAGAATACGTAGGCTTGACCGTCGAGGTCGGGTCGCTCTGAAATGGTATCGAGCACATGTTGATGTAGAACGTGACCCTAGAAAATGACTTAGTAATATGAAGACCCCAATAGGAATGACCTTTGTTTTGTACTACTCTCGTAACACCCGATTCCTTTTATCGAACCCTCCTTATTTCCAACTATAGATGGAGAGCTACATTCGAACAAAAGAGAACACTACGAGAAGGTTCTTGGAGGTCCCTTCCTTGTGGAGCTAGTCAGCTGCTGAAGTTACCGATACCGAGATCAAGGCAACTAAGAGGACGCCCAGATCGGGGAGTCAAAACCCAAGTTTTTGGTCGTAAGGAAGACCCCAAGACTGCAGACATCGACTTCGTAACTATAAATGGTGGATGTGATATGGGCATCAACACCGCCGTCCATGATGCTATTGCACGTTTATGCTATCGTCATCGTAGTTGCACTAAACCCACACTTCTTTGGAAGGATGGGATGGCGAAGTTTGATGGAGCAACTATTGCCTTGACGGAAGCGCAGAAGATGAAGTTTTCCCCACTTTTAGTGTACAATCAGGATCTGGAACAATACGTCAAGAATCTTCAGATGGACCTCCTGGAAGCCCTGTTTGACAATGAAACACTACGAGAAGAGGTCAAGACTCAGAGACTGAAGGTAAACAAGCTGGAGGAGGAGAACCTCGAGATCTCGAGAATCGTCCAGGCGAAGAATAGCAGGACCATGTCTCATGCAAAGGACGTTGAAATCCAGAAGCTCAAGGAACAACTTCAGGACATACAGGGTCGTCACAAGAAACTCCGAGTCGACAGGGAAAATCTAGCAGAAGAACTGGAAGAGATCAAGTCCACACAGAAAACCCAGTAGATTAGTAGTATTCCACCATGAGAGAAATAAAGATGAACGCCACCTCGATTTAAGTATCTGACCATGCCAAATTATGTGGGTGGCGATACTGTAGTATTGATTGAATAAATGAATGCTTGGTTGCTATTATTTTCGTGTGTTTATTGAATGGTTGGATAGATGCGATATTCGTAGGTTTGTATTTATTTCAACCATGAGAGACGTAAGTTACGGAAGAATGGTAGCAGGCCTTCTTATGGGAACAGCATCAGGAATTGGAAACTCCCGAGCATTGAAGGCCTGAAGAAATGAGGACTTAGAAACGAAACCCTAGAAGAACGGTCCACTACAAACGATAATTTTGTTAATTTGGGTATTTGCTTTCTCTCTCTATCTCAACCAGACCCTAAGATCTTGAACCCATGGACAACTGAACACCAAACTTTTCTGGAGACAATTACAATTTCCCCATGGAGATACATCCCTTGTTCTGAGCACCCCTCTTACCCTACACATGCAGATGACAACCCTTTACGAGTCCTTCCTTAAGGGTCCGGAAACTATCATGACCCTGACGAGTGATCATGATTACCCGAAGATCCTGAAGGACATGATGAAACATATTCACCTTGAAGGAGATGCAGTCTACAAAGGCTACCCCTTCATGCATAAGGGAGTGGAACTTTGGTATGTGGAGGTACACCTCCATCGTTTGAAAGGAGTTTTCCCAAAGAGGATGGGGCATTACTTTTTCATCTCACGTGTGCCACAAGCAACTTTCTTGATGCCGTTAGTGAAGCAGCCATGGAAGCCATCGCGGATCGGAGAAATACTTGAAGCAAGACTCCGTTATACTCAGGAATACCTAAGCGAAGTGCATACTGAGATGATGGAGGTGAAGCTCAAGGCCACCACGATGAAACAGAAGATTGAAGAATTCAAGGCACATGTCGCACAATTCCAGTGGGACTGAAGAATCCTCAAGGAGGAAAAATGAATAAACTTGGAAGTAATGTCTGACCATACCGAACCATGTGGGTGGCAGCATTTGTAATAAACTTTTTGGAATTTGGATTCACGAAAAATGATTAAGGATGTAATGAAAGATTGATATGAGAATAATGAGATGTTATGGAATAAACTTGTGCATTTTGGTCATAGTACTCTGTAAAATCACAGGATCAATGAAGAAAGAAATATGTTATTCATGACGGTCCATAGAAGGAAGTGAACAAACTAAGTTGGAGTTTTGTTTTGATATGATGGTATGAAGAAAGCAGTACTATGGATTCAAAGGAGGTGTAACAAGAGAGTTACTCCAAGGATGAGTTAAAGCTGCACTAGTGTTGACATGGGCCATAACCCACGGGCCCGGATTTTGAAAGGAACAGATGTAACCGTGATAAAGGAATAAATTGGAAGAATCGGTGATCCACTCAGCATACGTTTACGTGAGGAGGTTACGCAAAAACCTAAGAGTGGTGAAGCAACGATAGATGTTTTGTTTGGCTTGCGAAAACCAGGATTTACTCAACCCAATTCGAGGACAAGAGAAATTCTGCAATGCTTGTGAGTATGCCCAAGAGTTAGAATACGTGATTCACTTTGTTTACGTATGTGGTAATGATTCAAGCACGGGATGGATTGGCCCCATACCAAGACTTCTATCATGAACTATCATATGTTGATGGAAAATCAGAGAGCCTTGAAAAACTTAGAAGAGTGTCGACGCGATAAGCCATAAAACCATAAAATGGTAGGACGATGGAACCCCATTACAGCAAACCGTTGCCAAACATAGGTTATCGGTGAGGTTCAACCCAGACCCGTTTTCTGCAGGAGAAAACCATAAATTGTAGACCACCATGAGTGTTTCGATAGTTGTTTAGAATGGACACAGACCCATCAGCTAAGAAGATCCGGTCTCGGACGAACTTCAACTTTGACGAACCGACCCAAGCTTTTGAGGAAAACTCTATGCTTCGACGGAAGAGCTTTAATGAAGGAGCTATTGTAAGATATGTGAAGAGACATACATTGTCAGCCCTCCGGAGGAAATATCTGAGTTTATTGGAACCATGACCTTGTTTTTAAGTGTGGTAGCACCCCGACCTTTCGACCAAGACATTTGCTAGAAGACCCCAACCCTAACCTTTTCCTTGCTAGCCTCTTGAATCTCGAGGGCGAGATTCATTTTAAATGTGTAGGTTTGTAACATCCCAAATTTTGGAATGTTAATATAATTAATTGAATTGTTTGTTTGTTTGCTTGAGTGAATTAAACTTGAGTGAAATTTGAACCTTTTCAAAAACTTTTGAATGAGAGGGAATAAAATGACTTTCCCCTTCTCCGGTAAATTCAAATTCATCCTATTAAAATCAATGAGAGAAGATGACATGACTTCTTCAACTATAAAGAATTTGAGCGGAGTTTTGCAATTTAATTCTTTCAAATATTTGCACTTGCTTCTCTATTTTTCTTCCCGAGAAATACCCGAAAATAAATTCTTGCAAGCAAGAAAGAGCGGAGGAAAATGACCCTCCAAAATCAGGGCATTTTGAAAATATTTGAGCCAAGAAAACCAAAGTTTTTATTTAAAATTATTTGCAAAAAGAAATAAAGCCTTTAGGGATTTTCTGAAAAACATTTTTTTAAGTTTTTATTTTGGCCGTGGAATAATGCTCATCATCTACATTTTATTTTTCTGATAATTTTAGTATATAAAACTCTTTATTCGAATTGATTTGATTTCCTTTTATTGTTTTAGTTTCCTAATTTTAAAAATAGGAATGGAATCGTTTTATTAGGAAAAACCTGGCCCATTAAGCACTTTCCTATTCTAGCCCAACAAGAGATCATCTCCTTCCTCTGTTTCCTCTCACGTTAGAGAAGCTTTCCATGTCCATGGAGACAGAAATCTCCACCTTCCCGATCTCCTCGTCTTTCCATCCCAGCGCCTCCCGAGACCGCCTATAAAACCCCCTCCTCTCCTTGTTCCATTTTTCCCATCACCACGCCTCCCTGCCCGTAGCCTTCTCGCCACCGTCCTCCTTTTCCTGCCTAGAACGCTCACCAGGAGCTCTCCTGGAACCTCCCCATCGCCCAGCGCCACCTCCCCAAGCGCCGACCCCCTCCTCCGCCACCCCCACCCACGCCGGCGACCTCGCCCCCACGCCGAGCAGCCCTCCACATCGCCGTCTCCTTCCTGCCATCTCTGCCTCACGTACAGGTAACTCCGTTTTCGTTTTCAGATTTATTTCCGTAACAGATTTAGTTCCGTTCTTGTTTAGCTTATAACTTTTGATCTAGAAGTCCAATGATGCTGATTCTTTTTGCGTTAGATCACAATTTTCTTGTAGTTTCCAAAAATATATAATTTGTCTATGTTTGGATTTATAAAAATTGAGTTAGATCAGATTTGAATTAAAGCTTGTTTTGCTTATTCGGGAGTTTCATAATAGATTTTTATTTAATTCTTTTTGCTCCTAGTTGCTTAATAAAATATTTTCTGTTTAGTTAACATAAAACCATGATTAGATGATGTTAAGAAATTTTTGTTATATAAAACTATTTTTGTTGTTATTTGAAGTAGGAAAACTTTGAGTTGTTTTTTCTTTAAGTTTTCCTTTGGGTTTTGCTTTGTTGGTTTTGGTGTGTTACTTTGTTATGTTATGTTATGCTATGTGCTTATTATAGTTATTGTTTGCCTCGGTAGAATTTCCGAGTGCGAAGATTGCTACTCTGAAACCCTAGTTTTGAAGATCGTCAACAAGGCAAGTTCACTTTGACCATGCTTTTCTTACCTATGCTTTATTGCATTTAGTGGCACCTTTGCAACCACCTCTCAGTAGTGTTATTGAATCCTTGTAGTTGAGTAGTATGCATGAGGTAGGAACCCATCACCCTGTTACCAAGCCGGGGCGTTAATTATTTTAATGCTACGCTATAGTAGGCGGGATTTGGTATGAGTGCTCGGGAGTGGTGTGAGAATGGAGGTTCTCGTCAATGGCGACAACTCCATGATGGAATCTGCAAGGACTGCATCTTCAAGGCCTCAAGACTTCAAGACTCGAGACAGAATTCAATACACACTCTTTGGGTGAAGGGCGGTTGACGGGCACCTGGAGAAACCAGTGGTTGGCGGGATGCATGGAGAAGCGCCATGACATCTTGCGGAAAGCTTCACCCAGACTCAAAGAGACGGAAGAATACTTCACGCCGGAAGCTTACCTGTGCAACCGCAAGTCATTATGGGCTCTGGCTTGGTTGACCTTAGTTGTGACTCTGGCTGGGGCGGTGCTAGCAGATGTAGAACTACGGTAGGATTGGATGGGTACCGGACGGTGGTCGAGGAACTCTTTGGAAGACCATGTTTGGTCATCTTGTTCTCAAACACTCTGAAGTGCGAGAACGTAAAGAGAGGATCGAATCTTGCGGGTAAAGTGTACAAACCTCTGCAGAGGGTTATAAACCTAATCGATTAGCCGAGTCCCGATTCACGGACAATTTGAGCATCTGGACTTGGATCTATCTGGAACTCTCAACACCGGATTGATAACTTAATTGTGGGCAACATATGATGATTTTGGGGTATGAGACATCGGTTGGCGGAACCATGTCATGATAGAAAACTCCATAGTACAGACTTCATTTATTCCTTTGATGTAGGTAAAATAAAACCAGCTTTTACATAAACAAAACTCAGATCTGAGCCACAAAGCCATATTGCATATAGTATAGTTTATCATCTGTTTTCTCTTATTGTGATCTTGCGGTACATTCAATGTCTTGACCTACACGGCTGCAACGTATCATGTTGCAGATATTTCCTCGACAGTAAGAGTTACGATCTGGGTTACGGTCTACACTCAACTTGCCGATGGCGTTGATGGGACTCCACACCCGTTTGATTGTTTCCGCTGAGTATTATGAGGTATATATCATTTTACGTTATTTATACATGTGATTGCACTTTGATATATACATTGATGTCTTGTGTGTGCCAAAGATACCGATCCGAGGATGGCACAAGAATACGTAGGCTTGACCGTCTGAGGTCGGGTCGCTACAGAAATGGTATCAGAGCACATGTTGACTGTAGAACGTGACCCTAGAAAATGACTTAGTAATATGAAGACCCCAATAGGAATGACCTTTGTTTTGTACTACTCTCGTAACACCTGATTCCTTTTACTGAACCCTCCTTATTTCCAACTATAGATGGAGAGCTACATTCTGAACAAAAGAGAACACTACGAGAAGGTTCTTGGAGGTCCCTTCCTTGTGGAGCTAGTCAGGCTGCTGAAGTTACCGATACCTGAGATCAAGGCAACTAAGAGGACGTCCAGATCGGGGGGAGTCAAAACCCAAGTTTTTGGTCGTAAGGAAGACCCCAAGACTGCAGACATCAGCTTCAGAACTATAAATGGTGACTGTGATATGGGCATCAACACTGCCGTCCATGATGCTATTGCACGTTTATGCTATCGTCATCGTGCTGCACTAAACCCACACTTCTTTGGAAGGATGGGATGGCAGAAGTTTGATGGAGCAACTATTGCCTTGACGGAAGCGCAGAAGATGAAGTTTTCCCCACTTTTAGTGTACAATCAGGATCTGGAACAATACGTCAAGAATCTTGGATGGACCTCCTGGAAGCCCTGTTTGACAATGAAACACTACGAGAAGAGGTCAAGACTCGAGAGACCGAAGGTAAACAGCTGGAGGAGGAGAACCTCGAGATCTCGAGAATCGCCAGAATCGAAGAATAGCAGGACCATGTCTCATGCAAAGGACGTTGAAATCCGAAGCTCAAGGAACAACTTGGGACATCTGAGGTCGTCACAAGAAACTCCGAGTCGACGGGGAAAATCTAGCGTAAGAACTGGAAGAGATCAAGTCCACACGTAAAACCCAAGAGATTAGTAGTATTCCACCATGAGAGAAATAAAGATGAAGCGCCACCTCGATTTAAGTATCTGACCATGCCAAATTATGTGGGTGGCGATACTGTAGTATTGATTGAATAAATGAATGCTTGGTTGCTATTATTTTCGTGTGTTTATTGAATGGTTGGATAGATGCGATATTCGTAGGTTTGTATTTATTTCAACCATGAGAGACGTAAGTTACGGAAGAATGGTAGCAGGCCTTCTTATGGGAACAGCATCAGGAATTGGAAACTCCCGAGCATTGAAGGCCTGAAGAAATGAGGACTTAGAAACGAAACCCTAGAAGAACGGTCCACTACAAACGATAATTTTGTTAATTTGGGTATTTGCTTTCTCTCTCTATCTCAACCAGACCCTAAGATCTTGAACCCATGGACAACTGAACACCAAACTTTTACGGAGACAATTACAATTTCCCCATGGAGATACATCCCTTGTTACGAGCACCCTCTTACCCTACACATGCAGATGACAACCCTTTACGAGTCCTTCCTTAAGGGTTAGGAAACTATCATGACCACGACAGTGATCATGATTACCAAGATCTGAAGGACATGATGAAACATATTCACCTTGAAGGAGATGCGGTCTACAAAGGCTACCCTTCATGCATAAGGAGTGGAACTTTGGTATGTGGAGGTACACCTCCACCGTTTGAAAGGAGTTTTCCCAAAGAGGATGGGGCATTACTTTTCATCTCACGTGTGCCACAAGCAACTTTCTTCGATGCCGTTAGTGAAGCAGCCATGGAAGCCATACGCCGGATCGAGAAATACTTGAAGCAAGACTCCGTTATACTCAGAATACCTAAGCGAAGTGCATCTTGAGATGATGGAGGTGAAGCTCAAGGCCACCACGATGAAACAGAAGATTGAAGAATTCAAGGCACATGTCGCACAATTCGGTGGGGATGAAGAATCCTCAAGGAGGAAAAATGAATAAACTTGGAAGTAATGTCTGACCATACCGAACCATGTGGGTGGCAGCATTTGTAATAAACTTTTTGGAATTTGGATTCACGAAAAATGATTAAGGATGTAATGAAAGATTGATATGAGAATAATGAGATGTTATGGAATAAACTTGTGCATTTTGGTCATAGTACTCTGTAAAATCACAGGATCAATGAAGAAAGAAATATGTTATTCATGACGGTCCATAGAAGGAAGCTGAACAAACTAAGTTGGAGTTTTGTTTTGATATGATGGTATGAAGAAACAGAGTACTACTGGATTCAAAGGAGGTGTAACAAGAGAGTTACTCCAAGGATGAGTTAAAGCTGCACTAGTGTTGACATGGGCCATAACCCACAGGCCCAGGATTTTGAAAGGAACAGATGTAACCGTGATAAAGGAATAAATTGGAAGAATCAGTGATCCACCCAGCATACGTTTCGTAGGAGGTTACGCAAAAACCTAAGAGTGGTGAAGCAACGATAGATGTTTTGTTTGGCTTGCAGAAAACCAGGGATTTACTCGAACCCAATTCGAGGACAAGAGAAATTCTGCAATGCTTGTGAGTATGCCCAAGAGTTAGAATACGTGATTCACTGTTTACGTATGTGGTAATGATTCAAGTACGGGATGGATTGGCCCCCATACCGAAGACTTCTATCATGAACTATCATATGTTGATGGAAAATCAGAGAGCCTTGAAAAACTTAGAAGAGTGTCGACGCGATAAGCCATAAAACCATAAAATGGTAGGACGATGGAACCCCATTACAGGCAACCGTTGCCAAACATAGGTTATACGGTGAGGTTCAACCCAGACCCGTTTTCTGCAGGAGAAAACCATAAATTGTAGACCACCATGAGTGTTTCGATAGTTGTTTAGAATGGACACAGACCCATCAGCTAAGAAGATCCGGTCTGGACGAACTTCAACTTTGACGAACCGACCCAAGCTTTTGAGGAAAACTCTATGCTTCGATGTAAGAGCTTTAATGAAGGAGCTATTGTAAGATATGTGAAGAGACATACATTGTCAGCCCTCCAGAGGAAATATCTGAGTTTATTGGAACCATGACCTTGTTTTTAAGTGTGGTAGCACCCCTGACCTTTCTGACCAAGACATTTGCTAGAAGACCCCAACCCCTAACCTTTTCCTTGCTAGCCTCTTCGAATCTCGAGGACGAGATTCATTTTAAGTGTGGTAGGTTTGTAACATCCCAAATTTTGGAATGTTAATATAATTAATTGAATTGTTTGTTTGTTTGCTTGAGTGAATTAAACTTGAGTGAAATTTGAACCTTTTCAAAAACTTTTGAATGAGAGGGAATAAAATGACTTTCCCCTTCTCCGGTAAATTCAAATTCATCCTATTAAAATCAATGAGAGAAGATGACATGACTTCTTCAACTATAAAGAATTTGAACGGAGTTTTGCAATTTAATTCTTTCAAATATTTGCACTTGCTTCTCTATTTTTCTTCCCCGAGAAATACCCGAAAATAAATTCTTGCAAGCAAGAAAGAGCGGAGGAAAATGACCCTCCAAAATCAGGGCATTTTGAAAATATTTGAGCCAAGAAAACCAAAGTTTTTATTTAAAAATTATTTGCAAAAAGAAATAAAGCCTTTAGGGATTTTCTGAAAAACATTTTTTAAGTTTTTATTTTGGCCGTGGAATAATGCTCATCATCTACATTTTATTTTTCTGATAATTTTAGTATATAAAAACTCTTTATTCAATTGATTTGATTTCCTTTTATTGTTTTAGTTTCCTAATTTTAAAAATAGGAATGGAATCGTTTTATTAGGAAAAACCTGGCCCATTAAGCACTTTCCTATTCTAGCCCAACAAGAGATCATCTCCTTCCTCTGTTTCCTCTCACGTTACAGAAGCTTTCCATGTCCATGGAGACAGGAAATCTCCACCTTCCCGATCTCCCTCGTCTTTCCATCCCAGCGCCTCCCGAGACCGCCTATAAAACCCCCTCCCTCCCCTTGTTCCATTTTTCCCATCACCACGCCCCTCCCTGCCCGTAGCCTTCTCGCCACCGTCCTCCTTTTCCTGCCTAGAACGCCACCAGAGCTCTCCTGGAACCTCCCATCGCCCAGCGCCACCTCCCAAGCGCCGACCCCTCCTCCGCCACCCCACCTCGCCGGCGACCTCGCCCCCTCGCCGAGCAGCCTCCACATCGCCGTCTCCTTCCTGCCATCTCTGCCTCACGTACAGGTAACTCCGTTTTCGTTTTTCAGATTTATTTCCGTAACAGATTTAGTTCCGTTCTTGTTTAGCTTATAACTTTTGATCTAGAAGTCCAATGATGCTGATTCTTTTATGTTAGATCACAATTTTCTTGTAGTTTCCAAAATATATAATTTGTCTATGTTTGGATTTATAAAAATTGAGTTAGATCAGATTTGAATTAAAGCTTGTTTTGCTTATTCGGGAGTTTCATAATAGATTTTTATTTAATTCTTTTTGCTCCTAGTTGCTTAATAAAATATTTTCTGTTTAGTTAACATAAAACCATGATTAGATGATGTTAAGAAATTTTTGTTATATAAAACTATTTTTGTTGTTATTTGAAGTAGGAAAACTTTGAGTTGTTTTTTCTTTAAGTTTTCCTTTGGGTTTTGCTTTGTTGGTTTTGGTGTGTTACTTTGTTATGTTATGTTATGCTATGTGCTTATTATAGTTATTGTTTGCCTCGGTAGAATTTCCGAGTGCGAAGATTGCTACTACTGAAACCCTAGTTTTCAAGATCGTCAACAAGGCAAGTTCACTTTGACCATGCTTTTCTTACCTATGCTTTATTGCATTTAGTGGCACCTTTGCAACCACCTCTCAAGAGTGTTATTGAATCCTTGTAGTTGAGTAGTATGCATGAGGTAGGAACCCATCACCCTGTTACCAAGCCCGGACGTTAATTATTTTAATGCTACGCTATAGTAGACGGGATTTGGTATGCGTGCTTTCGGGAGTGGTGTGAGAATGGAGGTTCTCGTCAATGACGATAACTCCATGATGGAATCTGCAAGGACTGCATCTTCAAGGCCTCAAGACTTCAAGACTCGAGACAGAATTCAATACACACTCTTTGGGTGAAGGACGGTTGACGGGCACCCTGGAGAAACCAGTGGTTGGCCGGGATGCATGGAGAAGCGCCATGACATCTTGCGGAAAGCTTCACCCAGACTCAAAGAGACGGAAGAATACTTCACGCCCGGAAGCTTACCTGTGCAACCGCAAGTCATTATGGGCTCTGGCTTGGTTGACCTTAGTTGTGACTCTGGCTGGGACGGTGCTAGCAGATGTAGAACTACGGTAGGATTGGATGGGTACCGGACAGTGGTCAGAGGAACTCTTTGGAAGACCATGTTTCGGTCATCTTGTTCTCAAACACTCTGAAGTGCGAGAACGTAAAGAGAGGGATCGAATCTTGCGGGTAAAGTGTACAAACCTCTGCAGAGGGTTATAAACCTAATCGATTAGCCGAGTCCCCGGTTACAGACAATTTGAGCATCTGGACTTGGATCTATCTTGGAACTCTCAACACCGGACTGATAACTTAATTGTGGGCAACATATGATGATTTTGGGGTATGAGACATCGGTTGGCGGAACCATGTCATGATAGAAAACTCCATAGTACAGACTTCATTTATTCCTTTGATGTAGGTAAAATAAAACCAGCTTTTACGCAAACAAAACTCAGATACAGAGCCACAAAGCCATATTGCATATAGTATAGTTTATCATCTGTTTTCTCTTATTGTGATCTTGCCGGTACATTCAATGTACTGACCTACATGGCTGCAACGTATCATGTTGCAGATATTTCCTCGACGAGTAAGAGTTACGATACAGGGTTACGGTCTACACTCAACTTGCCGATGGCGTTGATGGGACTCCACACCCGTTTGATTGTTTCCGCTGAGTATTATGAGGTATATATCATTTTACGTTATTTATACATGTGATTGCACTTTGATATATACATTGATGTCTTGTGTGTGCCGAAGATCTTGATCCGAGGATGGCACAGTAACATAGAGGCTTGACCGTCTGAGGTCGGGTCGCTACACAAAATGTGCAAGCTCCAACGATCCATCAATGGACTGGTGCAAGCATCTCGGAGTTGGAATATATGCTTTGATGAGTTGATCAAAGCATATGGTTTTATCTGAACTTTTGGAGAAGCCTGTATTTACAAGAAAGTGAGTGGGAGCACTACAACATTTCGATAAGTATATGTGAATGACATATTGTTGATCGGAAATAATGTAGAATTATTCGCAAAGCATAAAGGAGTATTTGAAAGGAGTTTTTCAAAGAAGGACCTCGGTGAAGCTGCTTACATATTGAGCATCAAGATCTATAGAGATAGATCAAGACGCTTGATAAGTTTTTCAATAAGTACATACCTTGACAAGATTTTAAAGTAGTTCAAAATGGAACAGTCAAAGAAAGAGTTTCTTGCACTGTGTTACAAGGTATGAAATTGAGTAAGACTCAAATCCGACCACGGCAGAAAATAGAAAAAGAGAATGAAAGTCATTTCCTATGCCTCAGTCATAGGTTCTATAAAGTATGCTATGCTATGTACCGGACCTATTGTATACCTTGCTCAGTATTTGGCAAGGAATACAATAGTGATCTAGGAGTAGATCATGGACATTGGTCAAGAACATCCTTAGTGAGGACTAAGGAAATATTTCTCGATTATGGAGGTGATAAAAGAGCCCGTCGTAAAGAGTTACATCGATGCAAGCTTTTTACACCGATCCAGATGACTATAAGTCTCAATCTGGATGCGTATTGAAAGTGGGAGCAATTAGCTAGAGTAGCTCCGTGCAGAGCATTGTAGACATAGAATATTTGCAAAATACAAACGGCTCTGAATGTGACAGACCCGTTGACTAAGCTTCTCTCACAAGCAAAACATGATCATACCTTAGTACTCTTTGGGTGTTAATCACATAGCGATGTGAACTAGATTTTTGACTCTAGTAAACCATTTGGGTGTTGGTCACATGACGATGTGAACTATGGGTGTTAATCACATACAGATGTGAATATTAGTGTTGAATCACATGATGATGTGAACTAGATTATTGACTCTAGTGCAAGTGCGAGACTGAAGGAAATATGCCCTAGAGGCAATAATAAAGTTATTATTTATTTCCTTATTTCATGATAAATGTTTATTATTCATGCTAGAATTGTATTAACCAGGAAACATGATACATGTGTGAATACATAGACAAACATATAGTCACTAGTATGCCTCTACTTGACTAGCTCATTAATCAAAGATGGTTATGTTTCCTAACCATAGACATGTGTTGTTATTTGATTAATGGGATCACATCGTTAGGAGAATGATGTGATTGACATGACCCATTCCGTTAGCTTAGCACTTGATCGCTTAGTATATTGCTATTGCTTTCTTCATGACTTATACATGTTCCTGTAACTATGAGATTATGCAACTCCGTTTACGGAGGAACACTTTGGTGCTACCAAACGTCACAACGAATCTGGGTGATTATAAAGGAGTACTACAGGTGTCTCCAAAGGTACATGTTGGGTTGGCGTATTTCGAGATTAGGTTTTGTCACTCCGATTGTCGGAGAGGTATCTCTGGGCCCTCTCGGTAATGCACATCACTATAAGCCTTGCAAGCAATGTAGCTAATGAGTTAGTTACGGAATGATGCATTACGTAACGAGTAAAGAGACTTGCCAAGAATTAGATTGAACTAGGTATTGGATACCGACGATCGAATCTCGGGCAAGTAACATACCGATGACAAAGGGAACAACGTATGTTGTTATGCGGTTTGACCGATAAAGATCTTCGTAGAATATGTAGGAGCCAATATGAGCATCCAGGTTCCGTTATTGGTTATTGACCAAGAATAGTTCTAGGTCATGTCTACATAGTTCTCGGACCCGTAGGGTCCGCACGCTTAAGGTTTCGATGACAGTTATATTATGAGTTTATAAGTTTTGATTTACCGAAGGAGTTCGGAGTCCCAGATGAGATCGGGGACATGACGAGGAGTCTCGAAATGGTCGAGACGTAAATATCGATATATTGAACGACTATATTCGGAGTTCGGAAAGGTTCCGAATGATTGGTGTTTTTGAGTACCGGAGAGTTACGGAATTCGCCGGGAGAAGTATTGGGCCTTATTGGGCCCTGCTGGAAAGAGAGAGGGCTGCCTAGGGCAGGCAGCGCGCCCCATGGCCTAGTCCGAATTGGACTAGGGAGGCCGCACCCTCCTTCCTTCCTTCTCTCTTCCCTCCCTTGTCTCCTACTCCTAATACATGGAAGGACTCCTAGTTGGACTAGGAAGGGGAATCCTACTCCCGGTGGGAGTAGGACTCCCCTGGCGCCTCCTCCTAGGCCGGCCGCCCCTCCCCTTGCTCCTTTATATCTGGGGCAGGGGGCACCCCATGACACACAAGTTGATCTACGGATCGTTCCTTAGCCGTGTGCGGTGCCCCCTCCACCATATTCCACTTTGGTCATATCGTCAGCGGAGCTTAAGCGAAGCCCTGCGCCGTAGAGTCATATCGTCGCGGAGCTTAGGCGAAGCCCCGCGCGGTGGAGCATCATCATCGCCACCACGCCGTCAGGTTGACGGAACTCATCCCCGACGCTTTCTTTGGATCGGAGCCCGGGATCGCCATCGAGCTGAACGTGTGCTGAACTCGGAGGTGTCGTGCGTTCGGTACTTGGATCGGTCGGATCGTGAAGACGTACGACTACATCAACCGCGTTGTTATAACGCTTCCGCTTACGGTCTACGAGGGTACGTGGACATACACTCTCCCCTCTCGTTGCTATGCCATCACCATGATCTTGCGTGTGCGTAGGAAATTTTTTGAAATTACTACGTTCCCCAACACAAGGCCCTCAGAGGATTACTTTCCATAGTAACAAGTGACAGTAAATTTCAGCATACTATATAAATATTTCCTTACCAAATTCCACTCACCAAAAGCGCTACACTCCCCGGCAACGGCGCCAGAAAAGAGTCTTGATGACCCACAAGTATAGGGGATCTATCGTAGTCCTTTCGATAAGTAAGAGTGTCGAACCCAACGAGGAGCAGAAGGAAATGACAAGCATTTTTCAGCAAGGTATTCTCTGCAAGTACTGAAATAAGTTGTAACAGATAGTTTTGTGATAAGATAAATTGTAACGAGCAACAAGTGACAAAAGTAAATAAAGTGCAGCAAGGTGGCCCAATCCTTTTTGTAGCAAAGGACAAGCCTGGACAAACTCTTATAATAGGAAAAACACTCCCGAGGACACATGGGAATATCGTCAAGCTAGTTTTCATCACGTTCATATGATTCGCGTTTGGTACTTTGATAATTTGATATGTGGGTGGACCGGTGCATGGATGTTGTTCTTAATTGAACAAGCATCCCACTTATGATTAACCTCTATTGCAAGCATCCACAACTACAACAAAAGTATTAAGGTAAACCTAACCATGGCATGAAACATATGGATCCAAATCAGCCCCTTACGAAGCAACGCATAAACTAGGGTTTAAGCTTCTATCACTCTAGCAACCCATCATCTACTTATTAATTCCCAATGCCTTCCTCTAGGCCCAAATAATGGTGAAGTGTTATGTAGTCGACGTTCACATAACACCACTAGAGGCTAGACAACATACATCTCTTGAAAATATCGAATGAATACCAAATTCACATGACTACTAATAGCAAGACTTCTCCCTTGTCCTCAGGAACAAACGTAACTACTCAAAAAGCATATTCATGTTCATAATCAGAGGGGTAATAATATGCATAAAGGATCTGAACATATGACCTTCCACCAAATAAACCAACTAGCATCAACTACAAGGAGTAATCAACACTACTAGCAACCTACTAGCACCAATCCCGGACTTGGAGACAAGAATTGGATACAAGAGATGAACTAGGGTTTGGAGATGAGATGGTGCTGGTGAAGATGTTGATGGAGATTGCCCTCTCCCGATGAGAGGAGCGTTGGTGATGACGATGGCGATGATTTCCCGCTCCCGGAGGGAAGTGTCCCCGACAGAACAGCTTTGCCGGAGCCCTAGATTGGTTCCGCCTCGTGGCGGCGGAGTCTCGTCCCGAAAGGTTGCTTCTTGTTTTTTTCTCGACGAAAGACTTCATATATGAGAAGATGGTCATCGGAGAGACACCAGGGGGCCCACGAGGTAGGGGGCGCGCCATAGGGGGGGGGCACCCTTGTGGACAGGGTGTGGGGCCCCTGGCCTTCATCTTTGGCGAGGATTTTTTATTATTTAGTATAAGATATTCCGTGGAGTTTCAGGACTTTTGGAATTGTGCAGAATAGGTCTCTAATATTTGCTCCTTTTCCAGCCCAAAATTCCAGCTGCCGGCATTCTCCCTCCTTATGTAAACCTTGTAAAATAAGAGAGAATAGTCATAAGTATTGTGACATAATGTGAAGTAATAGCCCATAATGCAATAAATATTGATATAAAAGCATGATGCAAAATGGACGTATCAATGAATCTTTGAAAGATGCTTGGGATAGGCTCTTAAGGATCCGTGCTAGCTATGTACCTCAATACCAAATTGAGGTTTACTTAAAAAGCTTTTATGTTGGGTTGCCCGCGTCGTTCAAACAAGTCTTAGATTCTATTTTTGAAGAGGTCTTTCTTGAAGGGGACCCCATAGACACCTATGAAAAGATGAAAACTATATTTGGGCATCCCATTAACGAGAAAGTTGAAATCACATCTCTTTTGCTTTCTTACCAAGACGAATCTATCAAAGAGATAAAAGCCAGCCTAGATGCCAATTTCCGCAGCATACTTAATCTTTCTTCTACCATTAACGGTCATGTACTTTGTCAAAATAGAAAGATTAATTCCATATATAGCAAGTTTGCTCTCTTCTTCCCTAAAACCAAAGATGGCAATACCTAGATCTATCCTTGCTTTTATGCCTAGCTAGGGGCGTTAAACGATAGCGCTTGTTGGGAGGCAACCCAATTTTCTTTTTAGTTTTTTGCTTTTTCCTTCTGTTTAGGAATAAATATTTGATCTAGCCTCTGGTTAGATTTGTTTTTATGTTATAATTAGTGTTTGTGCCAATTCAAACCTATAGGATCTTCTTGGATGATAGTTATTTGATCTTGCTGTAATTTCCAGAAACTTTCTATTCACGAAAACAATTATTAAAAATCACCAGAACGTGATAAAATAGTGATTCCACTTTCTGCTGATCAATAAACAAATTTACTAGGTCTTCATATCTTGTCTGAATTTTTCGAGTTCCAGAAGTTTGGATTAGTTACAGATTACTACAGACTGTTCTGTTTTTGACAGATTCTGTTTTTCGTGTGTTGTTTGCTTATTTTGATGAATCTATGGCTAGTAAAATAGTTTATAAACCATAGAGAAGTTGGAATACAGTAGGTTTAACACCAATATAAATAAAGAATGAGTTCATTACAGTACCTTGAAGTGGTCTTTTGTTTTCTTTCGCTAACGGAGCTCACGAGATTTCTGTTGAGTTTTGTGTTGTGAAGTTTTCAAGTTTTGAGTGAAAGATTCTGATGGACTATGGAACAAGGAGTGGAAAGAGCCTAAGATTGGGGATTCCCATGGCACCCCCAAAATAATCTAAGGACAGCAAAAAGCCAAAGCTTGGGAATGCCCCAGAAGGCATCCCCTCTTTCGTCTACTTGCATCGGTAACTTTACTTGGAGCTATATTTTTATTCACCACATGATATGTGTTTTGCTTGGAGCGTCTTGTATGATTTGAGTATTTTCTTTTTAGTTTACCACAATCATCCTTTCTGTACACACCTTTTGAGAGAGCCATACATGATTTGGAATTTGTTAGAATACTCTATGTGCTTCACTTATATCTTTTGAGTTATATAGTTTTGCTCTAGTGCTTCACTTATATCTTTTAGAGCACGGTGGTGGATTTGTTTTATAGAAACTATTGATCTCTCATGCTTCACTTAGATTATTTTGGGAGTCTTAAATAGCATGGTAATTTGCTTTAATAATCTTAATATGCTTGGTATTTAAGATTTGTAAAATTTCCTTATGAGTGTGTTGAATACTAAGAAAAGTTTGATGCTTGATAATTGTTTTGAGATATGAAGATGGTGATATTAGAATCATGCTAGTTGTGTAGTTGTGAATTAGAGAAATACTTGTGTTAAAGTTTGTGATTCCCGTAGCATGCACGTATGGTGAACTGTTATGTAATGAAGTCGGAGCATGATTTATTTATTGATTGTCTTCCTTATGAGTGGCGGTCGGGGACGAGCGATGGTCTTTTCCTACCAATCTATCCCCCTAGGAGCATGCGCGTAATACTTTGCTTTGATAACTTGTAGATTTTTGCAATAAGTATATGAGTTCTTTATGACTAATGTTGAGTCCATGGATTATACGCACTCTTCTTCCTTCCACCATTGCTAGGCTCTCTAATACGTTTTCGCCGATATCATACACCCACCATATACCTTCCTCAAAACAGCCACCATACCTACCTATCATGGCATTTCCATAGCCATTCCGAGATATATTGCCATGCAACTTTCCACCGTTCCATTTATTATGACACGCTCCATCATTGTCATATTGCTTAGCATGATCATGTAGTTGACATCGTATTTGTGGCAAAGCCACCGTTCATAATTCTTTTATACATGTCACTCTTGATTCATTGCATATCCCGGTTCACCGCCGGAGGCATTCATATAGAGTCATATTTTGTTCTAAGTATCGAGTTGTAATTGTTGAGTTGTAAGAAAATAAAAGTGTGATGATCTTCATTTTTAGAGCATTGTCCCAAGTGAGGAAATGATGATGGAGACTATGATTCCCCCACAAGTCAGGATGGGACTCCGGACTAAAATAAAAATAAAATAAAAATAAAAATAAAAGAGGCCATAAAAAAAGGAGAAAAGGCCCAAATAAAAAAATAAAAAATGAGAGAAAAAGAGAGAAGGGACAATGTTACTATCCTTTTACCACACTTGTGCTTCAAAGTAGCACCATGATCTTCATGATAGAGAGTCTCTCATTTTGTCACTTTCATATACTAGTGGGAATTTTTCATTATAGAACTTGGCTTGTATATTCCAATGATGGGCTTCCTCAAAATGCCTTAGGTCTTCGTGAGCAAGCGAGTTGGATGCACACCCACTTAGTTTCTTTTGTTGATCTTTCATATGCTTATAGCTCTAGTGCATCCATTGCATGGCAATCCCTACTCACTCACATTGATATCTATTGATGGACATCTCCATAGCCCGTTGATACGCCTAGTTGATGTGAGACTATCTTCCCCTTTTTTGTCTTCTCCACAACCACCATTCTATTCCACATATAGTGCTATATCCATGGCTCACGCTCTTGTATTGCGTGAAGATTGAAAAAGTTTTGAGAATGTCAAAAGTATGAAACAATTGCTTGGCTTGTCATCGGGGTTGTGCATGATTTAAATACTTTGTGTGGTGAAGATAGAGCATAGCCAGACTATATGATTTTGTAGGGATAACTTTCTTTGGCCATGTTATTTTGAGAAGACATGATTGCTTTGTTAGTATGCTTGAAGTATTATTATTTTTATGTCAATATTAAACTTTTGTCTTGAATCTTTTGGATCTGAATATTCATACCACAATTAAGAAGAATTACATTGAAGTTATGCTAAGTAGCACTCCGCATCAAAAATTATCTTTTTTATCATTTACCTACTCGAGGACGAGCAGGAATTAAGCTTGGGGATGCCTGATACGTCTCCAACATATCTATAATTTTTGATTGCTCCATGCTATATTATCTACTGTTTTGGACATTATTGGGCTTTATTATCCACTTTTATATTATTTTTGGGACTAACCTATTAACCGGAGGCCCAACCCAGAATTGTTGTTTTTTTGCCTATTTCAGAGTTTCGAAGAAACGTAATATCAAACGGAGTCCAAACGGAATGAAACCTTCGGGAACGTGATTTTCTCACCGAACATGATCGAGGAGACTTGGACCCTACGTCAAGAAAGAAAAGAGGAAGGCACGAGGTAGGGGCGCGCCTACCCCCCCCCCCCCCCAGGCGCACCCTCCACCCTCGTGGGCCCCCTGTTGCTCCACCGACGTACTCCTTCCTCCTACATATACCTATGTACCCCAAACGATCGACACGGAGCCAAAACCTAATTCCACCGCGCAACCTTCGTATCCACGAGATCCCATCTTGGGGCCTGTTTGAGATTCACGGAGAGGGCATCCATCATGGAGGGCTTCTACATCAACACCATAGCTTCTCCGATGAAGTGTGAGTAGTTTACTTCATACCTTCGGGTCCATAGTTAGTAGCTAGATGGCTTCTTCTCTCTTTTTGGATCTCAATACAATGTTCTCCCCCTCTCTCGTGGAGATCTATTCGATGTAATCTTTATTTGCGGTGTGTTTGTTGAGACCGATGAATTGTGGGTTTATGATCAAGATTATCTATGAACAATATTTGAATCTTCTCTGAATTCTGTTATGTATGATTGGTTATCTTTGCAAGTCTCTTCGATTATCAGTTTGGTTTGGCCTACTAGATTGATCTTTCTTGCAATGGGAGAAGTGCTTAGCTTTGGGTTCAATCTTGCGGTGTCCTTTCCCGAAGGATGAGGGGCAGCAAGGCTCGATTGTATTGTTGCCATCGAGGATAACAAGATGGGGTTTTATCGTATTGCATGAATTTATCCTCTACATCATGTCATCTTGCTTAAGCGTTACTCTGTTTTCTTGAACTTAATACTCTAGATACATCTTTGGATAGCGGTCGATGAGTGGAGTAATAGTAGTAGATGCAGGCAGGAGTCGGTCTACTTGTCTCGGACGTGATGCCTATATACATGATCATACCTAGATATTCTCATAACTATGCTCAATTCTATCAATTGCTCAACAGTAATTCGTTCACCCACCGTAAAATACTTATGCTCATGAGAGAAGCCACTAGTGAAATCTATGGCCCCCGGGTCTATCTTCATCATATCAATCTTCCAATACGTAGTTATTTCCTTTGCTTTTATTTTACTTTGCATCTCTATCACAAAAATACCGAAAATATTATCCTATCATATCTATCAGATCTCACTCTCGTAAGTGACCATGAAGGGATTGACAACCCCTTATCGCGTTGGTTGCAAGGAGTTATTTGTTTTGTGCAGGTACGAGGGACTCGCACGTAGCCTCCTACTGGATTGATACCTTGGTTTTCAAAAACTGAGGGAAATACTTACGCTACTATGCTGCATCACCTTTCCTCTTCAAGGAAATCCAACGCAGTGCTCAAGAGGTAGCAGTAGCAAAGGTAAATTCTCTCTATAGATATGATAAAGCTGAAATCCCTCCTACTAAAATTGCTAGCCAATGCTTGGATGAGTTTGATAACTTTATGGTTAAGCAAGAAGATTTAATGCTTATTTTGGTAGACAATTAAAACAAAATGCTTATATGATTGAACACTTGGGTAATTACATGGCTGATGTTAGAGGTGAACTTAAACTCATTACTAAACATGCTTCTATGGTTACCACTCAAGTAGAACAAGTACTTAAAGCTCAAAATGATTTGCTCAATGAAATGAATAGTAAGAAAAATGATAATGCAGTTAGAGTGGCTACTAGAACTGGTAGAATGACTCATGAACCTTTGTATCCTGAAGGCCACCCTAAGAGAATTGAACAAGATTCTCAGAGAAATAATATTGATGCACATAGTTCTTCTAAAAAGAAGAAAAAGAAAAATGATAGGACTTTGCATGCTTCTAGTGAACCTATTGCTGAACCACCTGAGAATCCAAATGATATTTCTATTTCTGATGCTGAAACACAATATGGTAATGAACATGAACCTAGTGAAAATGTTAATGATGATGCTCAACCTAGTAATGATAATGATGTAGAAATTGAACCTGCTGTTGATCTTGATAACCCACAATCAAAGAATCAACGTTATGATAAGAGAGACTTTGTTGCTAGGAAACATGGTAAAGAAAGAGAACCATGGGTTCAGAAACCCATGCCTTTTCCTCCCAAACCATCCAAGAAAAAGGATGATGAGGATTTTGAGCGCTTTGCTGAAATGATTAGACCTATCTTTTTGCGTATGCGATTGACTGATATGCTCAAAATGAATCCTTATGCTAACTATATGAAGGATATTGTTACAAATAAAAGAAAGATACCGGAAGCTGAAATTTCCACCATGCTTGCTAATTATACTTTTAAAGGTGGAATACCAAAGAAACTTGGAGATCCAGGAGTACCCACTATACCATGCTCCATTAAAAGAAACTATGTTAAAACTGCTTTATGTGATCTTGGAGCCGGTGTTAGTGTTATGCCTCTCTCTTTATATCATAGACTTGATTTGAATAAGTTGACACCTACTGAAATATCTTTGCAAATGGCTGATAAATCAACTGCTATACCTGTCGGTATTTGTGAGGATGTGCCTGTTGTGGTTGCAAACGTTACTATTTTAACGGACTTTGCTATTCTTGATATTCCCGAGGACGATAGCATGTCTATTATTCTTGGAAGACCCTTTTTGAATACTGCAGGGGCTGTTATTGAATGCAACAAAGGCAATGCCACTTTTCATGTTAGTGGTAATGAGCATTCGGTACACTTTCTGAGGTAACAACCTCAAGTTCATAGTATCAACTCTATTGGAAGAATTCCATCGATTATATTTGGAGGTTTTGAATTTCCTCTTTCCTACTGTCAAAAAGAGATATGATATTCTTATTATAGCAGATGTGCATATCCCCGTTGAGGTAACATAGTGTTATTCGAAACTTCTCCGGTTCCATGTTATTCAGAATGAGTTTGTTAACAAGACTTGATCAACCTTGTTAGTGGATTCCTTTTGATGAGCATGAGATGGATGAAACTAGAAGGCACAACCTTCTGTACCCTCTTTCTACTTTCTGTTATTTATTTGGAATAAAGTAATAATAATATTTTTCTGTCTGTTTCCTGATTTATCCGTGCAATATAAAAATACCCCAAAAATAAAAGTTCTCCAAATGCCCTAAAAATGGAATATGATTTTTTCTGGAATTTTTGAGAATATCTGGCACTGAGAACACAGCAGGAGGGGCAAGCACCTGGCCACGAGGGTGGAGGGCGCGCCCCCTGCCTCGTGGGCCCATGGTGGCCCTCCTCCACTTATTCCTGCACCCATACACTCCTTCTTCCTCCCACAAACACCAATATGCAGCTCAAGCACGAGTTCTAGCTCATTTTGCTGCGATTTTCGATCTCCTTGCTCAAAGCACCTCTCACAAAACTGCTTGTGGAGATTGTTCCTTGGCATGTGACCTCCATTGGTCCAATTAGTTTTTGCTCTAGTGCTTTATTCATTGCAAATTTGTGCTGCCTAGGTGACCATGTTCTTGAGCTTGCATGTCAAATTTATATGGTTCCAAGTAGTTCTAATGCATGATATAGTCTCTACACACTTGTAGGGGTAGTTGCTATCAAATTTATTGAGTTTGGTTTACTTTTGTTTGAAGTTACTTAAAATTGCAGATTATTTCAGAAAATAATGAAGAGATTTTTGAGGGGCTCATCGAGCCGAAGCTCAAAGGAAAAGCAAAAAGAAGAAGCATAGAGGCCCAAATATAATTTGCCTCGCACCGCGGAGGTTCGGCCATGTGAATGGCCTTCCGATAATTTCTTGAGAGAAGCCGGGATTTATGATGATTTTTATTCATTAGCTGAGAACGCTGGCCTCACCGACTTCCTCCACGACCAACATCATCAGTATCTCTTACTCACTAATATTTTTGTGCAAAACTTCTACTACTTTCCTAAAGAAACACCTCCTTCAGTAGAGTTTCATTTATATGATGTTGTTAAGAAAATGCCACTAGAAGAATTTTGCAAGGTTTGCAAAATACCTTTCGATGGTACCTTAGATGAACCACATCGTAAAGATGTGGACGGGTTTATTGACACCATTACTGTGGGGGAAACCAGGAAGGTTTCCGATGCAAGAATCACTAGCATACATTTTCCTGTTTTACGCTACTTTGCCATATTTGCTAGTTGTTGCTTAATTGGTCGCGGAAACTGTGGAAACCTTAGTGTCCCTGATATTATCATTTTGCACCATGGCTTATATTTCGATAACACTGTTAGTATGGGCGGTATTATTGCTAAATGGTTAAGTCTGAACCGTACTAAGGGCCCCATCTTTGGAGGTATTTATGCTTCACGCCTAGTTGCACATTTTAACATACCTATTAGGTTCTATGAGAAACAAGAAAAATTGCTGCCCAATGCTTATTTAGATTATAAGAGTATGGTAGCGCATGATTTCATTGTTAAGAATAGGGAAGGGGAGCTTAAATACAAGTTGTTCTTTGATAAACATCACCCTGAGACTATCACCTTGCCTGCTCCTTCCTTGTTTAATTTATCTGAAGGTCTGTATCCCGTTCTATGGGTGGCCATTCAAGCTTACCGGAACCCTACACCAGCCCCGGAGCCGGAACCACAATTTGAGCCTCCACGACAGTCTGATTACTTTTGGGATCCGGAGATGACTGCCAGCCAGTGGCAGTCAGAGTCCTCTTCATCTCAGTACGGCCCCGGCTACAACTACGGATATCCGCCAGGCCATCCTTGGAAATGAACCGACTTAGGCCAAAAGCCTAAGCTTGGGGGAGTACGTATTTCCCACCGACATTACATTTATGTTCACACACACTCATTGCTAGAGGACTGTTGCCGCTCTCTATTTGGTCGCCAGGATTCCCGCCAGGCCATGCTTATTAATTTTAATGCATGTTCATGACTGTTGCCGCTCTCTATTTGGTCGCTTCCCAGTCTTTTGCTAGCCTTCACTTGTACTAAGCGGGAATACTGCTTGTGCATCCAATCCCTTAAACCCCAAAGTTATTCCAGATGAGTCCACTATACCTTCCTATATGCGGTATTTACCTGCCGTTCCAAGTAAATTTGTATGTGCCAAACTCTAAACCTTCAAATAAACATTCTGTTTTGTATGCTCGAATAGCTCATGTATCAACTAGGGCTGTCCGTATCTTCCATGCTAGGCGGGTTATTCTCAAGAGGAGTGGACTCCGCTCCTCACTCACGACAAAATGGCTGGTCACCGGGATGCCTAGTCCCATGCTTTCAAACTAAATCAAAATAATTGCAAACAAAACTCCCCCTGGGACTGTTGCTAGTTGGAGACACTCGTTGTTTCGAGCAAGTCATGGATTGATGCTTGTTGGTGGAGGGGGAGTATAAACTTTACCATTCTGTTTGGGAACCGCCTATAATGTGTGTAGCATGGAATATATCGCCATCTCTTGGCTGTTATGTTGACAATGAAAGTATGCCGCTCAAAATATTATTTATCTCTATTTCAAAACCAAGCTCTGGCACCTCTACAAATCCCTGCTTCCCTCTACGAAGGGCCTATCTATTTACTTTTATGTTGAGTCATTGCTACCTCTTGAGCACTGCGTTGGATTTCCTTGAAGAGGAAAGGGTGATGCAGCAGAGTAGATTAAGTATTTCCCTCAGTTTTTGAGAACCAAGGTATCAATCCAGTAGGAGTCTACGTGCGAGTCCCTCGTACCTACACAAAACAAATAGCTCCACGCAACCAACGCGATTAGGGGTTGTCAATCCCTTCACGGTAACTTACGAGAGCGAGATCTGATAGAGATGATAGATAATATTTTTGGTATTTTTGGTATAAAGATGCAAAGTAAAAAAGCAAAAGCAATAATAAAGTGTTGAGAGATTAATATGATAAAGATAGACCCGGGGGCCATATATTTCACTAGTGGCTTCTCTCATGAGCATAAGTATTTTACGGTGGGTGAACGAATTACTGTTGAGCAATTGACAGAATTGAGCATAGTTATGAGAATATCTAGGTATGATCATGTATATAGGCATCACGTCCGAGACAAGTAGACCGACTCCCTTTGCATCTACTACTATTACTCCACTCATCGACCGCTATCCAGCATGCATCTAGAGTATTAAGTTCAAGAAAAGCAGAGTAACGCCTTAAGCAAGATGACATGATGTAGAGGGATAAATTCATGCAATAGGATAAAACCCCATCTTGTTATCCTCGATGGCAACAATACAACACGTGCCTTGCTACCCCTATCATCCTTTGGGAAAGGACACCGCAAGATTGAACCCAAAGCTAAGCACTTCTCCCATTGCAAGAAAAACCAATCTTGTAGGCCAAACAAAACTGATAATTCGAAGAGACTTGCAAAGATAACCAATCATACATAAAAGAATTCAGAGAAGATTCAAATATTGTTCATAGATAGACTTGATCATAAACCCACAATTCATCGGTCTCAACAAACACACCGCAAAAGAAGATTACATCGAATAGACCTCCACGAGAGAGGGGGAGAGCATTGTATTGAGATCCAAAAAGAGAGAAGAAGCCATCTAGCTACTAACTATGGACCCGAAGGTCTGAAGTAAACTACTCACACTTCATCGGAGAGGCTATGATGATGTAGAAACCCTCCGTGGTGGATTCCCCTTCCGGCGGAGCTCTGGAATAGGCCCCAAGATGCGATCTCGTGGATACAGAAAGTTGCGGCGGTGGAATTAGGTTTTTCGCTCCGTATCTGATCGTTTGGGGGTACGTAGGTATATATAGGAGGAAGGAGTACGTCAGTGGAGCAACGGGGGGCCCACGAGGCAGGGTGCGCTCCCTAGCGGGGTGGGCGCGCCCCCACCCTCGTGGCCGCCTCCCTTCTTTCTTGACGTGGGGTCCAAGTCTCCTAGATTATATTCGGTGAGAAAATCACGTTCCCGAAGGTTTCATTCCGTTTGGACTCCATTTGATATTCCGTTTCTTCGAAACACTGAAATAGGCAAAAAACAACAATTCTGGGTTGGGCCTCCGGTTAATATGTTAGTCCCAAAAATAATATAAAAGTGGAAAATAAAGCCCAATATGGTCCAAAACAGTAGATAATATAGCATGGAGAAATAAAAAATTATAGATACGTTGGAAACGTATCAGGCATCGCCAAGCTTAATTCCTGCTCGTCCTCGAGTAGGTAAATGATAAAAAGAGAATTTTTGATGCGGAGTGCTACTTGGCATAATTTCAATGTAATTCTTCTTAATTGTGGTATGAATATTCAGATCCGAAAGATTCAAGACAAAAGTTCATATTGACATAAAAATAATAATACTTCAAGCATACTAACTAAGCAATTATGTCTTCTCAAAATAACATGGCCAGAGAAAGTTATCCCTACAAAATCATATAGGCTGGCTATGCTCTATCTTCACCACACAAAGTATTTAAATCATGCACAACCCCGATTACAAGCCAAGCAATTGTTTCATACTTTTGACATTTTCAAAACTTTTTCAATCTTCACGCAATACATGAGCGTGAGGCATGGATATAGCACTATAGGTGGAATAGAATGGTGGTTGTGGAGAAGACAAAGAGAGGGGAAGATAGTCTCACATCAACTAGGCGTATCAATGGGCTATGGAGATTGCTATCAATAGATATCAATGTGAGTGAGTAGGGATTGCCATGCAACGGATGCACTAGAGCTATAAGTATATGAAAGCTCAACAAAAGAAACTAAGTGGGTGTGCATCCAACTCGCTTGCTCACGAATACCTAGGGCATTTTGAGGAAGCCCATCATTGGAATATACAAGCCAAGTTCTATAATGAAAAATTCCCACTAGTATATGAAAGTGACAAAATGAGAGACTCTCTATCATGAAGATCATGGTGCTACTTTGAAGCACAACTGTGGTAAAAGGATTGTAACATTGTCCCTTCTCTCTTTTTCTCTCATTTTTTTATCTGGGCCTTTTCTCTTTTTTTATGGACTCTTTTTTTTTCGTCCAAAGTCTCATCCCAACTTGTGGGGGAATCATAGTATCCATCATCCTTTCCTCACTTGGGACAATGCTCTAAAAATGATGATCATCACACTTTTGTTTTCTTACAACTCAACAATTACAACTCGATACTTAGAACAAAATATGACTCTATATGAATGCCTTTGGCGGTGTACCGGGATATGCAATGAATCAAGAGTGACATGTATGAAAGAATTATGAACGGTGGCTTTGCCACAAATACGATGTCAACTACATGATCATGCTAGCGATATGACAATGATGGAGCGTGTCATAATAAACGGAACGGTGGAAAGTTGCATGGCAATATATCTCGGAATGACTATGGAAATGCCATGATAGGTAGGTATGGTGGCTGTTTTGAGGAAAGTATATGGTGGGTGTATGATACCGGTGAAAAGTGCGCGGTATTAGAGAGGCTAGCAATGGTGGAAGGAAGAAAGTGAGTATAATCCATGGACTCAACATTAGTCATGAAGAACTCATATACTTATTGCAAAAAACTACAAGTTATCAAAGCAAAGTATTACGCGCATGCTCCTAGGGGGATAGATTGGTAGGAAAAGACCATCGCTCGTCCCCGACCGCCACTCATAAGAAGACAATCAATAAATAAATCATGCTCCGACTTCATCACATAACGGTTCACCGTACATGCATGCTACGGGAATCACAAACTTTAACACAAGTATTCTCAAATTCACAACTACTCAACTAGCATGACTCTAATATCACCATCTTCATATCTCAAAACAATTACCAAGCATCAAACTTTTCTTAGTATTCAACGCACTCAAAAGAAATTTTTACAAATCTTGAATACCAAGCTTATTATTATTATTAAGCAAATTACCAGGATATTTAAGACTCTCAAAATAATCTAAGTGAAGCATGAGAGATCAATGTTTCTATAAAACAAATCCACCACCGTGCTCTAAAATATATAAGTGAAGCACTAGAGCAAAACTATACAGCTCAAAAGATATAAGTGAAGCACATAGAGTATTCTATCAAATTCCAATTCATGTATGGCTCTCTCAAAAGGTGTGCACAGCAAGGATGATTGTGGTAAAATAAAAATCAAAGACTCAAATCATACAAGACGCTCCAAGCAAAACACATATCATGTGGTGAATAAAATATAGCTCCAAGTAAAATTACCGATGGAAGTAGATTTAAAGAGGGATGCCTTCAGGGCATCCCCAAGCTTTGACTTTTGGTGTCCTTAGATTATCTTGGGGGTGCCATGGGCATCCCCAAGCTTGGGCTCTTGCCACTCCTTGTTCCATAATCCATCAAAAGATTTCACCCCAAACTTGAAAACTTCACAACACAAAACTCAACAGAAATCTCGTGAGCTCCGTTAGCGAAAAAAACAAAAGACCACTTCAAGGTATTGTAATGAACTCATTCTTTATTTATATTGGTGTTAAAATTACTGTATTCCAACTTCTCTATGGTTTATAAACTATTTTACTAGCCATAGATTCATCAAAATAAGCAAACAACACACGAAAAACAGAATCTGTCAGAAACAGAACAGTCTGTAGTAATCTGTAACTAACGCAAACTTCTGGAACTCCAAAAATTCAGCCAAAATAGGACGACCTAGGCAATTTGTTTATTGATCAGCAGCAATTGGAATCACTATTTCATCACGTTCTGGTGATTTTTTAACAATTGTTTTCGTGAATCGAAACTTTCTGGAAATTACAGCAAGATCAAATAACTATCATCCAAGAAGATCCTATAGGTTTAACTTGGCACAAACACTAATTAAAACATAAAACCACATCTAAACAGAAGGTAGATGGATTATTTATTCAATAACAGCAAGGAAAAATATTGGGTTATCTCCCAACAAGCGCTTTTCTTTAAAGCCTTTTTAGCTAGTCATTGAGATTTCAATGATGCTCACAAGAAAGACAAGAATTGAGGCACAAAGAGAGCATCATAAAACATGTGAAAAACACACTTAAGTCTAACATACTTCCTATGCATAGGCATATTATAGGCAAAAAATTATCGTAGCGAGCAAAAACTAGCATATGCAAGGAAGCGGAGAGGAACAATCGCAATCTAACATAATGAGAGGTAATTTAGTAACATGAAAATTTCTATAACCATATTTTCCTCTTTCATAATAATTACATGTAGGATCATAAGAAAATTCAACAATATAGCTATCACATAACCTATTCTCAACACGATCCACATGCATGCGAAGTTGACACTCTTCCAAAATAGTGGGATTATCATTAACTAAAGTCATGATTTCTCCAAGCCCACTTTTATCAAAAATTTCATAAGATTGAATGTTATCCAAATATGTGGGATCTAAAGTTGACACTCTTCCAAACCCACTTTCAATATTATTGCAAACATTATTACCAATCTTATATTCATCATGGGGCTTAGATACATTTTCAAGATCATAAGAAGAATCTCCCCAATCATGACTATTGGACATAGCAAAACTAGCATCCCCAAGCTTAGGGTTTTGCATATTATTAGCATAATTTACATCAATAGAATTTATAATAAAATCATTGCAATCATGCTTTTTATTCAAAGATCTATCGTGAAGCACTTCATCACAATTTTCAGATTTACGGATCTCAGCAAAAGCTTATAAATATAATCTAGTGCATCCAAATCACTAGGAATTGGTTCATCATAATTGGATCTCTTAAAAAGATTGGCAAGCGGATAAGGATCCATAGATATTAGCTTTTCTGTTTACGAATAAATACTCAACTATTTCAACCAAGCGAGAAAACGAGCCAAGAAAGACATAAAGGCAAAAGGAAAAGAGAGGGTGAATAAAACGACAAGGGTGAAGTGGGGGAGACAAAAACGAGAGGCAAATGGCAAATAATGTAATGCGAGAGATAAGGGATTGTGATGGGTACTTGGTATGTTGACTTTTGCATAGACTCCCCAGCAACGGCGCCAGAAATCTTCCTGCTACCTCTTGAGCACTGCGTTGGATTTCCTTGAAGAGGAAAGGGTGATGCAGCAGAGTAGAGTGAGTATTTCGCTCAGTTTTTGAGAACCAAGGTATCAATCCAGTAGGAGGCTACGCGCGAGTCCCTCATACCTACACAAAACAAATAGCTCCACGCAACCAACGCGATTAGGGGTTGTCAATCCTTCATGGTCACTTACTTAGAGTGAGATCGATAGAGATGATAGATAATATTTTTGGTATTTTTGGTATAAAGATGCAAAGTAAAATAAAAGCAAAGTAAAAAGCAAAAGAAATAATAAAGTGTTGGGAGATTAATATGATAAAGATAAACCCGGGGCCATAGATTTCACTAGTGGCTTCTCTCATGAGCATAAGTATTTTACGGTGGGTGAACAAATTACTGTTGAGCAATTGATGAATTGAGCATAGTTATGAGAATATCTAGGTATGATCATGTATATAGGCATCACGTCCGAGACAAGTAGACCGACTCGCCTGCATCTACTACTATTACTCCACTCATCGACCGCTATCCGGCATGCATCTAGAGCATTAAGTTCAAGAAAACAGAGTAACGCCTTAAGCAAGATGACATGATGTAGAGGATAAATTCATGCAATATGATAAAAACCCCATCTTGTTATCCTCGATGGCAACAATACAATACGTGCCTTGCTGCCCCCTCATCCTTTGGGAAAGGACACCACAAGATTGAACCCAAAGCTAAGCAATTCCCCATTGCAAGAAAAACCAATCTAGTAGGCCAAACCAAACTGATAATTCGAAGAGACTTGCAAAGATAACCAATCATACATAAAAGAATTCATAGAAGATTCAAATATTGTTCATAGATAGACTTGATCATAAACCCACAATTCATCAGTCTGAGCAAACACACCGCAAAAGAAGATTACATCGAATAGATCTCCACGAGAGAGGGGGAGAACATTGTATTGAGAACCAAAAAGAGAGAAGAAGCCATCTAGCTACTAACTATGGACCCGAAGGTCTGAAGTAAACTACTCACACTTCATCGGAGAGGCTATGATGACGTAGAAGCCCTCCATGGTGTATTCCCCTTCGGCGGAGCTCCGGAACAGGCCCCAAGATGGGATCTCGTGGATACAGAAAGTTGCGGTGGTGGAATTAGGTTTTTGGCTCAGTATCTAATCGTTTGGGGGTACGTAGGTATATATAGGAGGAAGGAGTACGTCGGTGAAGCAACAGGGGGCCCACGAGGCAGTTGGGCGCGCCCCCACTCTCGTGGCCGCCTCCCTTCTTTCTTGACGTGGGGTCCAAGTCTCCTGGATCATGTTCGGTGAGAAAATCACGTTCCCGAAGGTTTCATTCCGTTTGGACTCCGTTTGATATTCCGTTTCTTCAAACTTTGAAATAGGCAAAAACAACAATTTCAGGTTGGGCCTCCGGTTAATAGGTTAGTCCCAAAAATAATATAAAAGTGGAAAATAAAGCCCAATATGGTCCAAAACAGTAGATAATATAGCATGGAGCAATAAAAAATTATAGATACGTTGGAGATGTATCAGTCATCACCCTCTTATTAAAAAGCATTAGCTGGAGAGCGCAACTGTCATTTGAATTCATTACTATTAATTTATATTGGGTATGACTATGACTGGATCTCTTTTACCATGAATTACAATGTTTAGTCAGTCCTTGATCTTTAAAGGTGCTCTGCATTTATGTTTTGCGGTCTCAGAAAGGGCTAGAGAGATACCATCTTATTATATCATATTATGATGGTTTTGAGAAAGTGTTGTCACCCGAGATTTATTATTAGGGCTCTCTAGTAGATTATGCCATTGATATGAGTAAACATGAGACATAAGAGTTATTGCATGTAGCGACCCGACCCGAATGGATCAAGTCTCTGTGCTTTCGTGTCATCCCTGGATCGGTATGCTGACACACACAGTACTCGAAGGATTTATAACAGAGGTAAATCACATGTTTAAAGTAACGTAAAAACTATTACCTCGATCCAAAACATAGCGGAAGCAACAAGGTTGTGGATTCCCATCAACACCAACGGCAAAGTTGAGTATAGGAAATCGTAACCCTAACGTATCACTTCTCGGTAAATGCGAAAATTCTGCAACATGAAAAGTTGCAGCCCGAAAACGGGTCAGCACATGGAATATGCTGGCAATGTAACACATAGAGAGTAATGAAGTAATAAGCCTATACTACATGCATATATGGCTGGTGGAAAAGCTCTACGGTCACAGTTTTGCATAAAGCTAGTTTTTCCCTACTGCAAAGGAATAAATTTATTTAACTATCATGGTGGTTGAGAAACATTGAGAATGGTTGACAGCATCCTCAATCCCAATTAAAAGTACTCATTAAAACCCAACAATATTAATTAGAAGTAACATGATGAGATCAACAGGATATCCAGGTACTAGATACTCAAAATTGTCCATAACCGGGGACACGGCTAACCATGATTAGTTTGTACACTCTGCAGAGGTTTATGACTTTTCCCCACAAGACTCGATCGCCTCCGCTTGGTTCTCGTGACTACATGGTGTTTGAGAGACGGATGACCGAGACATAGTCTTTCGAGCGCTTAGCGCCTTACATGTGGGTAGACCGTACCAACCTACATCCCCTATATCGCTAGTCGCCCGTAAGAGTTCGCACAACTTAGTCAACTACGCCAGAGCCCATAATGGCTTGTGGCTGCACACGGAAGTTTCTAGTTTGAATAATCTCATGATCCCTTTGGGCCTGGGTGGCGGTCCAAGAAATATAGCAAATCCTGTCTACCTGTGTGCCTTGACAGCAAGTCCTGGAATAGCCAGGTGCCTCAATATACCCAGATGTGTGTTTAAGTTGCCACCTTAGATAAACCATTATTATCAATCTCACATCTGTCATGGATATTCACTTAAACCCAATCCACGTCTACGAGCATAGCATGGCGTAATAAGCAAACGTAGAAGTAACTCCCAAAGGTTCATAAGTAAAACAGGTAATAGGTACTACCTCAATCTACTTCCCATCCCACAATTTAATTAGATCCTAACCATGCAAGTGTTCGAGGATTGATCTAATGCATAAAAACTGGGTATGAGAAGGGTATGATCAAAGTGTTACTTGCCTGCAAAGTTGATGAAGATGATTCACACTCAAACTCTTGATAGTTCTACTCGTCACACTCCGGTCAATCTATCGTAATCAAGCAATAGTAACCACACATAAGCAATCACTCAAAAGATCGGAAAGAACGAAGAAAACAATTCGGAAAACGTCCAAAACCAAATCAAATAACTCTTGCAGCATAAAACAATTTCTAACAGTACCAAAATTATGTGAATTTGGCCTTATCAGAAAGTTTAGGTCAAGAGCTTCGATTAGCAAAAAGAATCAACTAAATCGGAGTTACGAACTCAAGTTATGATCAAACGAAGTTCAAATACAAATCTGTTTGAATTCAAATTTTAAAACTTTCAAAAACATGTTTGAGTTGTATTACTGGATAGAGGAGATCATAACGAAAAAGTGGGTGTTGGTTTCGTTGGATTCCGACTTACGAGTAAAAAGTTATGATCGTTTAAAGATTAGGGACTACGGATAGGTCCATGACGGAAATTAAAAATAAAAAGAAAAGTCTATCGAGCGAACGCTCGCTAAACAAAACCGGAAAGAAAAACGGGCGAGAAAACCGATCTAGGATTTCGGAAAGAAAATCGAAACAAAAAACCAATCTAGAAAACGGAACGGAAACCGATCTAGAAAACGTGACGCGGCGCGGGGCTAGTACCTCGAAGAGGCGAGGGGCTCCGGCGGTGGCAGCGTAGGGCGGCGGCGGCGGCAAGTGGCGGCGGCGGCGCTGGTGAGGGCGGCGGCGGCTATGGCTATGGCGGGCGGCGGCACTGCTGCTGGAGGAGGAGGAGGAGAGGAGAGTTGATTTGATGTGTTGGAGGGGGGGGGGGGGTGCTTGGGTATTTATATTGGGGAGGGGAGGGGTTTTGCTTGGGGTAGGGGACAAGAAATAGATTAGGATTAGGAATCCTAGGAATAAAAAACGGAATAACAAAACGGGGTCAAATTCTACTAGGAATCGTAAAAGAATAGGAAACTTGGGGCTCCTGGCTCCCCTAGGTGCGTGGTGCGTGTGTTGGCTTGGCCTTCGGCCGGCCGGTGGCTATGGCGGCTTGGGCCTTTGGCCCAAGGCGCTGCAGCCCTTTTTTTTTAAATTCACGAACAAAATAAAACAAAAATAATAAAATTTTATATAGGCATATAATATATCAAAATTTGCAAAAAATATTTCCTACAAGATGAACATTATTTTAGCTTCAAATAAAATACACACAAATCCAAATAAAACAAAGAGTGTTTCAGCTCTAATAAAATCCAATAAAAATCATTTTGAAAATACCAAAATGATTTCAAATTAATTCTCTCCAATTTTCTGATGTAGGGAATCATGTTACCCTATTTTCCATATATTTTATTTTTAGAGAAAAATAATTTGAATAAAACTCAAATAACTCCAATTGAAAATAATTCAAAGGACTTTGAATTTATTTCTTTGAAACTCCCAACTCATATTTCATACGTTTTGAAGAAGTCATTTTATCTTCGCTCGTGAAAATCATTGAGTTGCATAAAGTTTCAGAATTGGAAAATATTTTCCAAATGAAATTCAAATATTTTCAACACCCCTTGGCATTTAAATAAATGGAAGAAGTCATGTCATCTTCTCTCCAGGGTTTTGTGATGAAAAGAATTTGAATTCCCGAAGATCATAAAAGCAAAAATGAAAGTTTGGGAAAGTCCTTTTATTCCATCTCATTTAACTTTCAAAAAGTTTCGAATTCACTCACTTTCAGTCAATCAATCAAACAATCAGCCAAAACTATCTATTTGTTTATAACATTCCAAAATTTAGAATTTTGGGATGTTACAAACTACCACCCTTAAAATGAATCTCGTCCTCGAGATTCGGAGAGGCTAGAAAGAAATAGGTTAAGGTTTGGGGGTCTTCTCGAAAATCCATTGATCGTCTCCGGGTCTTGGGTGCTACCACCCTTAGAAGCATTGTTACGGTTCCATCAAAACTCACATACTCCATCCTTATTGCTGACAGTGTCGGTCTTCTCAGATATTAAGGATAATTCCTTCTCTGGGCTCTTCCGGTAGTGGCATAACCTTCTCCTCAATTCCTTTGTCCTTTCCTCTTGGTAAGGTTATCCCGAAATAGGGTCTTCATAGCTGACGGGTCTGGCGCCAATGCTAAACAACTATCGATATCTCATGGTGGTCAACGATTTATGGTTTCTCCTGCAGAAAACGGGTCTGGGTTGAACCTCACCGTATGACCTACGGTTGGCAACAGCTGCCGTGTACAAGGGGAAAAGAAAAAAAAATACCTATACCATTCTAAGGTTTAAACAAGGTTTTGATCGTCGTCTCTCTGCTATAGGTAAGTCACTCAGATTTACCATCCCATATAGCAAAGCGAATAATAAGAGTAAGTCGGTATGGTGATCAATCCATCCCGCACCCAAATCATTACCTTGTACATGGTTTAGCGAATCTCGCATTCTAACACTCGGTCATCCTCACAAGCATTGCAGAATTTCTCTTGTCGACGAACCAAGTCCGGAAAATCCATTGATTCTGCAAGCCAAACAAACATCTATCGTTCCTTAACAACTCTCAGGTTTTGCGTAAACTCCTATAGAATCGTCGGTTGATACAAGTCGTAACTTCTTCCGTGGTTTTTCCTTCAAAGAAGAGTGTGCTTGCTTCTTGGCAGGTCCTGGGGCCTGTGGGTTATGGCCCATCTCATCACTTGCAATCCTTGAACACATCCTCGGGGCAACTGATCGTTATCCCAACATCCAACTCCCTGGCATACTTAAATCCATCCAATTGTACTGTCTCTTTTCCTTATATTTGCACCAAACGGGGACATGATTACTCAGACTCTTCATGGAATTTCCATTGATCCATACTTCCAACATCATACCTCCTTTATATCGAATAGTAATTCATCTCTTCATCCTCGTGGGATGTCCCACATACCAAGATAAAAAAAAACTTATACTTATGAAGTCCATACTCCACTTCGTGGAACATCATTATCCTTTCCAGGGTCAAGCGTCCTTACAAGGAAATATTGGCCATCTCGGCATGGCACTTCTTCAACTGGAAAACGTAAAACACATCATGAACTCCTGACAGTCCTTCGGGTGACTTCAACTTGTTAGCCTATTCTCCCATACGCTCCAAAACTCGGTATGGTCCTACAAATCTCGGGCTAACTTTCCTTAACTCCAAATCGCTTAACTCCTCGCAGAGGTGGCACACAAAGATATGTTCTATCTCCGATTTCATAGACTACCTCCTTGCATTTTTGAGTCTGCATAACTCTTCTGCCTGGACTGAGCTATCTTCAGTCTATCTCGAATCAACTTAACATTCTCTTCTGACTCCTTGATCATATTTGGTCCAAACAACTGACGGTCGCCAACTTCATCCCACATCAACGGTGTCTGGCTCCTTCTCCCATACAAAGCTTCAAAAGGGGCCATCTTCAAACTGACTTGGTAGCTGTTGTTGTATGATAACTCCCCGTAGGGTAGATTATCATCACTACTAGATCCATATTCTAGCGCACACGCTCTCAACATGTCCTCCAAAATCTGATTGACTCTCTTGATTTATCCATCATGTCTCATGGATGAAAGGCTGATTGAACTCTAGCCTAGTACCCAAAGTCCGTGCAGCTGATTCCAAAACTTTGAGGTAAACTGTGTTCCTCACGATGGTCCTCGGAACTCCATGCGCACATACGATCCTTGTCAAATATATCTTGGCCAACTTCACACTCAGATTTCACGGGATAAAGTGAGCCACTTTGGTCAAGCGAGTCAACTACTACCCAGATAGAATCATATCCCAATCGGGTTCGGAAATCCGAAATGAAATCATGCCAAGCTTATCCCACTTCCATTCGGTATCGGCATAGGCTGTAGTAATCCTGCTGGCTTCGATGCTCGCTTTTACTTTCTCCGCATGCATCACTTACGACTACATACTCCATAATATCCTTCTTCATACCAGTCCACCGTAAACACTCCTTCAAATCCAAATACATCTTGGTGTTTCGTATTAATCGAGTATGGTGAGTCATGAGCCTCCTGAAGCATTTACTTCCTGATCTCTGCATTATTGGGTATATGTACACTGTCCTCAAACCATAAGGTGTCGTGCTCATCCTTACGAAAACCTTTGGCCTTTCCTTTACTCATCCTCTCTTTTACCTCAGAAATCTCTTTGTCATCCTCCTGAGCTTCACGGATCTTTCCCAACAATGTAGACTGAACTTCCATTGATGCAACGAAACCTTTGGGAACAATCTCCAACTGAAGTTCCTTGAGATCCTCGGCTAACTCCTTTGGTAATCCTCCGATTATGAGGGTATTCGTCCTTGTTTTATTTATGGTTATATCCTATTTCTCCACAAGGCTTGTACGCACAAGGTTTCTTCATATCCTTTCCATAAGGCTTCAACTTCTGGGACACAAACCGAGACTTTAGCAAAGTCAACTTAAATTCTTCCCAAGTGGTTACTCCTGGCCACATTGATGGTTTGGTACATCCTCCACTAGATAGCAGCACCTCTTTCAAAGCAATCAAGAGCATCTTTGGGTCATATCTTTTCGACTATCGGGTTATTCTTCATGTGATCCTCCATGTTCGAATCCATCGGTCATCTCCAATTGACTCATTGGTCCGGAAATTACAAGCTCATCTCCATCCATCCTCTAATGGGTCCATGGGTTTGGGGTGGGATAAGAGAGATCGAGAGGATGCACACAATACAAACAATGGTTTTGAAAAGACAGATTTTATTGTGGCTGTCGGAAAACATCAAACAAATGACAGCTCACAATCGTCAGATCTAACGAGGTATGTAACAGGGTTTGGTCTTCTAACGGTCAAAAAATCTTCAAAGTCATCAAACTCTTCCAATCTTGATCATGTCTCCGATGGCTCCTTCCGATCATGCTTGTCCTTCTCAAGTTCTTTTGCGGATCATCTCTGTTGACGCCAAGTCTCTTGCGACGCCCTTCAATATTCCCGGAGTTACGTTCCAACCGCGGTTTCAACATCCTTGACATGATCCATGATCCCTCGCCCTTCGCCATCACAAATCTCCGGTATCTCGATGTTTTGCTCCTTCATCTTGTCTACTTTCAGCTTCGGGTCCCGAGTTCTTCACGAACTACTTCCTTATCAAATACCGCTTCTCGCAGATCCACCTTAAACTTCTTCATGTAATACTCCAGATCCGGTGATACACCAGCTAAGGTTAAAACTCCAACGTTTGCGGATAGATGCTCCATCAGCTTTCTACCATCCAATCCTTCCATGCATCTGCATGCTTAACTCCGCATGGTGACAATAGCATAGGCGGCGATAACATCATGGATAGCGTGTTTCGCTCTTGTCATTTTCATGAGCTGTCATTCCATAGTTGATATCTCCTGCCTTAGGGTTTTCCGACAAAGCTTTGAATTCTAATGCTCCATGTTCCATCTTTCTTCGATACACCTTGATCTCGGTTATTGATAACTTCCATAGTCTGCCAAGTTCCATAAGCGTAACCTTCCTAGGTCATACAAACCGAATTTATTTGGAGCCTTCAAATCTCCTAGTCTTGAGTCTTCACTGTTGTAGTTTCCATTTACACGGTAAAATCATCTTCATTCCAAATGGTCTTAGTTGTCCGATATCTTGTCTCCTTGGAGTGGTCTCATCACCAAATCTTCGAGTGGTCAAAAGGAAAAGGGTATGGTCTCACTAAAAGAATATTTGAATAAGCTCAAGAGAAGAGAGGTAAAAGATCTTTTGAAAATGAAGTTGTAGAGAAAATCTTTCCTATGGGCTTATCAGTTTCTAGGGTCACGTCCTCTGGTCAACATGTGCTCGATACCATCTTGTAGCGACCCGACCGAATGGATCAAGTCTCGTGCTTCGTGTCATCCTCGGATCGGTATGTCGACACACACAAGACTCAAGGATTTATAACAGAGGTAAATCACATGTATAAAGTAACGTAAAAACTATTACCTCAATCCAAAACATAGCGGAAGCAACAAGGTTGTGGATTCCCATCAACACCAACGACAAAGTTGAGTATAGGAAATCGTAACCCTAACGTATCACTTCATCGGTCGTTCGAGAATTTCGCAACATGAGAAGTTGCAGCCCGAAACGGGTCAAGACATGGAATATGCTTGGCAATGTAACACATAGAGAGTAATGAAGTAATAAGCCTATACTACATGCATATATGGCTGGTGGAAAAGCTCTACGGTCACAGTTTTGCATAAAGCTAGTTTTTCCCTACTGCAAAGGAATAAATTTATTTAACTATCATGGTGGTTGAGAAACATTGAGAATGGTTGACAGCATCCTCAATCCCAATTAAAAGTACTCATTAAAACCCAACAATATTAATTAGAAGTAACATGATGAGATCAACAGGATATCCAGGTACTAGATACTCAAAATTGTCCATAACCGGGGACACGGCTAACCATGATTAGTTTGTACACTCTGCAGAGGTTTGCGCACTTTTCCCCACAAGACTCGATCGCCTCCGTTTGGTTCTCGCACTACATGGTGTTTGAGAGACGGATGACCGAGACATAGTCTTTCAGAAGCGCTAGCGCCTTACATGTGGGTAGACCGTACCAACCTACATCCCCTATATCTGCTAGTCTGCCCGTAAGAGTTCGCACAACTTAGTCAACTACGCCAGAGCCCATAATGGCTTGTGGCTGCACACGGAAGTTTCTAGTTTGAATAATCTCATGATCCCTTTGGGCCTGGGTGGCGGTCCAAGAAATACAGCAAATCCTGTCTACCTGTGTGCCTTGACAGCAAGTCTCGAATAGCCAGTGCCTCAATATACCAGATGTGTGTTTAAGTTGCCACCTTAGATAAACCATTATTATCAATCTCACATCTGTCATGGATATTCACTTAAACCCAATCCACGCTCTGAGCATAGCATGGCGTAATAAGCAAACGAGAAGTAACTCCCAAAGGTTCATAAGTAAAACAGGTAATAGGTACTACCTCAATCTACTTCCCATCCCACAATTTAATTAGATCCTAACCATGCAAGTGTTTGAGGATTGATCTAATGCATAAAAACTGGGTATGAGAAGGGTATGATCAAAGCGTTACTTGCCTGCAAAGTTGATGAAGATGATTCGCACTCAAACTCTTGATAGTTCTACTCGTCACACTCCGTCAATCTATCGTAATCAAGCAATAGTAACCACACATAAGCAATCACTCAAAAGATCGGAAAGAACGAAGAAAACAATTCGAAAACGTCCAAAACCAAATCAAATAACTCTTGCAGCATAAAACAATTTCTAACAGTACCAAAATTATGTGAATTTGGCCTTATCAGAAAGTTTAGGTCAAGAGCTTCGATTAGCAAAAGAATCAACTAAATCGGAGTTCTGAAACTCAAGTTATGATCAAACGAAGTTCAAATACAAATCTGTTTGAATTCAAATTTTAAAACTTTCAAAAACATGTTTGAGTTGTATTACTGGATAGAGGAGATCATAACGAAGAAGTGGGCGTTGGTTTCATGGATTCCGACTTACGAGTAAAAAGTTATGATCGTTTAAAGATTAGGGACTACGGATAGGTCCATGACGGAAATTAAAATAAAAGAAAAATCTATCGAGTTAACGCCGCTAAACAAAACCGTAAAGAAAAACCGCGAGAAAATCGATCTAGGGTTTCGAAAGAAAACCAAACAAAAACCGATCTAGAAAACGGAACGGAAACCGATCTAGAAAACCGATCTAGAAAACGTGGCCTTGGCTGGGGCTAGTACCTCAAGAGGCGAGGGCTCCGACGGTGGCGGCGAGGGCGCGCGGCGGCGGCAAGTGGCGGGCGGTGAGGCTGGTGAGGGGCGGCGGGCGCGGCTATGGCGGGGCGGCACTGCTGCTTCTTCTGGAGGAGGAGAGGAGAGTTGATTTGATGTGTTGGAGGGGGGGGGTGCTTGGGTATTTATATTGGGGAGGGGAGAGGTTTTGCTTGGGGTAGGGGACAAGAAATAGATTAGGATTAGGAATCCTAGGAATAAAAAACGGAATAACAAAACGGGGTCAAATTCTACTAGGAATCGTAAAAGAATAGGAAACTTGGGGCTCCTGGCTCCCCTAGGTGCGTGGTGCGTGCGTTGGCTTGGCCTTCGGCCGGCCGGTGGCTATGGCGGCTTGGGCCTTTGGCCCAAGGCGCTGCGCTCCCTTTTTTTTTTAAATTCACAGAACAAAATAAAAACAAAAATAATAAATTTTTATATAGGCATATAATATATCAAAATTTGCAGAAAAATATTTCCTACAAGATGAACATTATTTTAGATTCAAATAAAATACACACAAATCCAAATAAAACAAAGAGTGTTTCAGCTCTAATAAAATCCAATAAAAATCATTTTGAAAATACCAAAATGATTTCAAATTAATTTCTCTCCAATTTTCTGATGTAGGGAATCATGTTACCCTATTTTCCATATATTTTACTTTTAGAGAAAAATAATTTGAATAAAATTCAAATAACTCCAATTGAAAATAATTCAAAGGACTTTGAATTTATTTCTTTGAAACTCCCAACTCATATTTCATATGTTTTGAAGAAGTCATTTTATCTTCGCTCGTGAAAATCATTGAGTTGCATAAAGTTTCAGAATTGGAAAATATTTTCCAAATGAAATTCAAATATTTTCAACACCCTTGTCATTTAAATAAATGGAAGAAGTCATGTCATCTTCTCTCCGTGGTTTTGTGATGAAAAGAATTTGAATTCTCAAGATCATAAAAGCAAAATGAAAGTTTGGGAAAGTCCTTTATTCCTCTCATTTAACTTTCAAAAGTTTCAATTCACTCACTTTCAGTCAATCAATCAAACAATCAGCCAAAACTATCTATTTGTTTATAACATTCCAAAATTTAGAATTTTGGGATGTTACATTGCAAATATGGTTAGTCATAATCTTTGCTGAAAACTTGAATGCTGGCTTTACATGTTTACAACAACAAGAGCAAACAGAGTTTGTAAAAGTTTTTCTTTATCACTTTCAGTTTATCAACAGGTTTAAGCTTGGGGGAGTTGATACGTCTCCATCGTATCTACTTTTCCAAACACTTTTGCCCTTGTTTTGGAATCTAACTTGCATGATTTGAATGGAACTAACCCGGACTGACGCTGTTTTCAGCAGATTTTCCATGGTGTTATTTATGTGCAGAAACAAAAGTTCTCGGAATGACCTGAAACTCCACGGAACGTCTATTTGGAAATAATAAAAAAATCCTTGCAAAAGATGAAGACCAGGGGGCCCACACCCTGTCCACGAGGGTGGGGCGCGCGCCCCCTACCTCGTGGGCCCCCTGGAGCTCCTCCGACCTCAACTCCAACTCTATATATTTGCTTTCGGGGAGAAAAAAATAGGGGAGAAGAATTCATCGCGTTTTACAATACGGAGCTGCCGCCAAGCCCTAAAACCTCTCGGGAGGGCTGATCTGGAGTCCGTTCGGGGCTCCGGAGAGGGGGATTTGTCGCCGTCGTCATCATCAACCATCCTCCATCACCAATTTCATGATGCTCACTGCCGTGCGTGAGTAATTCCATCGTAGGCTTGCTGGACGGTGATGGGTTGGATGAGATCTATCATGTAATCGAGTTAGTTTTGTTAGGGTTTGATCCCTAGTATCCACTATGTTCTGAGATTGATGTTGCTATGACTTTGCTATGCTTAATGCTTGTCACTAGGGCCCGAGTGCCATGATTTCAGATCTGAACCTATTATGTTTTCATGAATATATGTGTGTTCTTGATCCTATCTTGCAAGTCTATAGTCACCTACTATGTGTTATGATCCGCAACCCAAGTGACAATAATCGGGACCACTCCGGTGATGACCATAGTTTGAGGAGTTCATGTATTCACTATGTGCTAATGCTTTGTTCCGGTACTCTATTAAAAGGAGGCCTTAATATCCCTTAGTTTCCATTAGGACCTCGCTGCCACTGGTGGGTAGGACAAAAGATGTCATGCAAGTTCTTTTCCATAAGCACGTATGACTATATTCAGAATACATGCCTACATTACATTGATGAATTGGAGCTAGTTCTATGTCACCCTATGTTATGATTGTTACATGATGAACCGCATCCGGCATAATTCTCCATCACCGATCCAATGCCTACGAGCTTTTCACATATTGTTCTTCGCTTATTTACTTTCCCGTTGCTACTGTTACAATCACTACAAAATACCAAAAATATTAATTTTGTTACCGTTACCACTACTTCCATATTACTTTGCTACTAAATACTTTGCTGCAGATACTAAGTTATCCAGGTGTGGTTGAATTGACAACTCAACTGCTAATACTTGAGAATATTCTTTGGCTCCCCTTGTGTCGAATCAATAAATTTGGGTTGAACACTCTACCCTCGAAAACTGTTGCGATCCCCTATACTTGTGGGTTATCATACCCCGTGGAGGCTGGAGGGAGAGGCAATTGATGGTGGATGAACAGTAGCCCGTGGAGTCCCATTTTGCGGTAGCCACACCCCTCCCGATGAACAGGATCCCCCCTTTCGATCATAGGTGCTCCAACAGAAGTCCATTTCCTCCGTTTTGCGGTATGTTAGACCCCTCCCGATCAACAGGACCCCATTTCGAAGGCCACTGACGCCCTGTGTATTAACGGGGGTGCGTCTTTGCACTCCTCTAACCGCCAACTTAAACAGTGGGCACGTGAGGTCAATGCTATGGAGCCAGCGGCAGATTCTCGGAAGCCGCTCAAGTGGTCACGCACGCCCATCATCTTTAATGAAGAGGATCACCCCCATCGCATCACTGCGGTAGGGTACTTGCCGTTGTTGGTCTCACCAACAATCCGCAACATCAAAGTCACAAAGATGTTGGTTGACGGCGGGTGTCGTGGAATTGTCACGGCAGATGTCCTCATGAAAGGACTTAGTCGTAGGGCCATCGCACGGGTTAACCTAGAGGGGTTAAAGCGGACACAAGACACGGGAGTTATACTGGTTCGGCCCCTTCGATGAAGGTAAAGGCCTACGTCCAGTTGTGATGGTATTGATATGATTTCGACGACTAGGGAGCAATCGCTTCGCCTTAGCCTCGAATTCTCTCTCCCTAAACCGCCGCCGGGTCGTCCCCTTATATACACGGGTTGACGCCCGGCCGGTCTACAGAGTCCCGATCCGGCTCATACAAGTGTCCGGCTCGGTCTCTTCTCTCTTGTCTTACAACACAAGTTACAACTCTAAGGCAGTTCACATAGATGGACCTTAAGTCGCCTCTGGGCTCCGGGCCTCCTCCGTGGGCCTGGATCATGGGCGGTAAACCGGCCCCTCGAGGCGGTTCACACTCGATAGTTGTATCCCCAACATTAGGCCCAGATTGACTTGAACTGGTTCAGTTAATCTTCAACATCTTCGTGAAACTCTTGATCTCCTTTCATATTTTGTAAACCGCCATCCGCTTGAACCGCCGTGACGTCATCCTCCGATCTCCGTATCAGGGCACCTTGACGTCATCTTTAATAAAGAAATGCAAACAGTAAGATTCCCTTCATTTAATGCTATCCCGGAAATCGAGGCGGCCGCTGCACCGTCCGCCGCTTTTGACTCCTCGATTCTCGCGCCCGTTGATTGCTCCGGTCCCTTATAAATAGACCGGTCGCCCCTTTCTCTTCTTCTTTTTCCGCTCTTCTTCTTCCTCGCGACGCTCCAGCCCTGAAGCTCCGCCGCCGCGCCCGACCTTCGAACGACGCTTCAACGCCGGGCCGCTGCATCAACCTGATCGTATCAGAGGTTCCCGGCGCTCCTCCGCGGCTTTTCTCATCCGGTAAGGTCCCTTTCAAGCCCTAGATCCCATCTGAAGATCCTGTTCATCTCATAGTTCATATCAGCTTCATACCTGCCCTGCCATGGCCGTATAACTCAACCGCACCATATATCCTGTGCGGGTGACTGCTCCGCCGTCCATCCGACTTCTTATGCATCTTCCCCTTTTTTGTTCAGATCCTTTAGTTTAGCACGCCTGAACCTTCCTGCGCTATATGAGGCTTGTATAGGTCGCGAAGTTTTCTTCATCAAACTTCGGTAGATCTAGATCACTTCCATTCGCGTGTGAAATCTGTTTCTATCCACACTTAGTAGATTTTTCAGCTCTGCCTTTTTTGGCGGTTTAACTTTTGATAGCTAATCCGTCACTCCATTAGTCCTCAGTTAAACCGGAATTGGAAGCCGGCTGCTGAATCGCCGGTTTAACAATGTATAATATGTCTGAACCGTGTAATGGTGAACAGTTTCTCCTTTTCTTTCGCAGCTTAGTCTTCCGGAATGGCTCCTCAATTCTCAGCTTGCAATTGGGTTCGGTCCAAAATCACCGAAACGCAACTGAACGGCTATGTCACCACTGGCGCCTTGGCTCCAAAAAATGTCCTCCACTGGTGTGTTCCGGATGGCGAGTTCCCTCCCGGGCCGCAACAGGGAGAAGTAATTGTGTTTATGCAGCACTTGGACCGGGGATTCAGCCCGCCCGGTTCAAAATTCTTCCGGGACGTCCTTGCAAGTCTTAAACTCCATCCGCAGGATATTGGCCCGAACTCCGTATCAAACATATGCAACTTTCAAGTCTTCTGTGAAGTCTATCTTCAAGAAGAACCCTCTGTGGAGCTGTTCCGGGATTTTTTCCACTTGAACCGCCGTACAGAATTTTCTGATGGTCCCAACACAGAGCTGGGCGGCGTTTCAATCCAGAAGAGGAAGGAAGTGGATTTTCCTCATGCCAAGCACCACAGCCATCCAAAGGATTGGAACCAAACCTGGTTCTACTGCCGGAACACTGCTCCTGCCAACGAGAACCCCTTGCCGGGTTATCGCCCTCACCGGCTTAGCAACCAGCATCCGCTACCTTCACGCTTAACCGCCGCAGAGCGGAAGAACTTCGCGCCTCAAATAATCAAGCTCCGGGCTCTAATGGCCAATGGCTTAACGGGCGTGGACCTTGTGCGGTGTTGGGTTTCTTGGGGCATCTTGCCACTAAGCCGCTGGCCCGGATTGATGCATGAGTACACCGGCAGCCTTAAAGACCCGCAAAGACGTCACGAGCTGCCCATAACCGAACTTGAGGTCACAGAGATCGTGAAGAAGATGCTTGATGAACCGATCTCCGTCTGCAGCCTAACCGGGTTGGCTCCATTCTGTATCGCCAACAAACCACCGGCGGTAAGCTTTACTCACCGCTTTTCGGGCCCTTAATACTTTGTTGATATACATTAATCCTTGTTACTTCTCAGGCTGACAGCTCCTTCTGGAAACGTACCAAACCGGTTCGGGCGCCGCGTGTGAAGTCCAAGGCCACCAAGAAAGCCGGCAAGAAGAAAACCACCGAGTCCTCTGATCCGCCGGAGGACGAAGAATCAGAAGCTGAGGTAAAACTTGACATTCTTACAAGGGATCCGCCGTAAACCGGCTTTCCGCTTTGTGTTTATTCTTGCTTATGATTTGTCCCTTTGTATTCCTTTTACTGACAACTTTACCTCCTAGGATGATGCTGAAGCCAGCCACGCCGACCCTGTTGAGGTAATCTTTCTTTCTTCCGAATCCGACCTTGTGCCGGTTAAAAGAATTCGGCGCGCCGTCCGGAAAGTGAAAAAATATCCTTCCTGTGCTTACTTAAATCCAAACCTTTCTTTGAAGACACAGAAGTCAAGAGCGCTGCACGACCCAAGCATAGTGGCCAACGGATTACCTCATCCGGTTTACAGACACATCAACCCGAAGCGTCGTGAGGTGACTTGCTCTCGAAAAGCGTTATCCCTTAAAGGGTTTCTTCCGATGTCCTCTCAATTCATCGACCAATTATCGGCCTCCTCCGGCTCGTCGGCGGTTCATCAACCACGCAATCGCCTCCGCTTAAAGTTGCTGCAGAGGTACGAATCGCTGTCCGTCAATTCGGTTTACAATTGCTTTGGCCAATTTTGTCTTAATCCAATTCTGAATATTGCAGCACCAAGGCTCGCTTGAGTAAGAAAGCGAAACCCTTGACCCTATCTGCGGATGTTGATCCGAAAAGACCCCGAACAAGCCTCACGAGAATCTCGAAGTTGCGAAAAATAGCTCGCGAAGTTGTACAAAGACGACTCGCTGATCCGCCGAAGTTGAACCGAGGCCCAAGTGGAAACCTCGCAGCCTGCTCCATCAAACCCGTCCACCGAGCGGGTCGTGATTGTGGAACCGCCGAGCCAGAGTAAAAAGACATCAAGCCCAAAGAAGACCGCCGGTCTGGCTAGCCCTGCCAAAAATGACGATGTTATCGTGACAGGCACTGGCTATACCGCTCCTAGCCAACCGGTCGCTTTAGCAAAGCACAACATAAAGGAAGATTCCACCACTATGAGCAAAGATAAGGGGAAGACTGATCTGTCGGCTTATGACAACTTCTCTGCCCAAGAACTTCACTCCGGCTTTCTGAACCGGCTTTACACAAGCCGTGACTTTGAAGCCGGTCTGGTAAATCGGATGAAGGACCGTTATGAGGTAATGAGTTAGCCTTTTTGTACTTTGATCAGATAGTAGCTCTCAAGGGTCGGTTCAACTTTCCAAAGTTAAACCGGGACTTAAGTTGTGCCTCCTCATAGCAAACTGAGATCAACTAGCCATTAGCCCCCAAGTGCCAAGTTGAATACTTGTATTGAGCTTGGGACTTGTACAATGAAACAACTAACATGCTCCCTTTGTTATCAGAACGAGATATACCAGCAAACCGCGCAACTCAAGGATCTTCGAGCCAATCTGGAAACTCAACAGGCGGAAGCCACCAAGGCCAGGGATGAATTAAAAACTGCCCTGACCACTATGGAACAGCTGAAGGAGTGGTATAAATCCGAGCGGGTCAACTGGGACACCGAGAAGGCCGGTTTAATAAAACGGGCGGAAGAAGCTGAAGCAGCCCTTAAACCGGTGACTGAAGAGCTTATCGGACTCAAGCGCCAAGTGCATGCCATGACCTCTGCCGTCTTTGGTAAGAAAATTTGCACTGACTATCTTAATTTTGATATTTCCGCCGGTTTACCCTGAGTTATCTGAAACCGGTGCAGGCAAGCGTATTGCGCATATGGGCTCTGATGTGCGGAAGAAACTCAAGGCCGCTTATACGCTGATTGAACAGCTGTATACCGGCGCCCAGCGGGTCATATGTGCTACATCATACGACAACACAGCACCCTCCCTGATCAGAGAGACACTGGACCGGCTGTCCATGATTCCGGGGCAGCTTGAAGAGTTAAAGCGATCCGCTGCTCGGGCTGGCACCCTACTAGCTCTGACTCGCGCCAAGGCGTGGATAGCAGATCTTGATCCGGTTGACATAGCCAAAGGTTTCCCCAGCGCTCAAGAGAACGGTGAAGCCTTCGATAACGACGCCCTGAAGCGGATAACAAAGGAAATGCGTCCATTGGCGAGTCAACTGGCAGCTGAAGCCAACCTGGCGGTTCACCGCTCCTTTTATGACGCAAACAACAAGCGGGTGGAGTTTGTCATCCCTGAAGTGCAGAGCCTTATACCTCCAATCCGTAAGCACACTTACGCCCCTGACGTTGATCCGGCTGAGCTGATAAGTGAAGAAGCTGTCTTTCATGCCTTAACCCGGATTGGTGGTCTACCAATGACTTCCGGCTTTGGGTGAGGAAGAAGAAGAAGTTGAACCGACGCCAGCGCCTCTACCTCACGCCAACCCGCGAAGAAGCGTAATCCGTCAAGCCGGGCGACGCCCCAAAGCTTCAAGGCATAACACCACATGAAACATCGGGCCTTAAAAGGCTTTGTAATAGGGTAGTCAAGACTTTGTTTTGAACAATGCCTTTACAACCTCGATCTGTAACCTTTTGCATGGTGGTGCTGATCATCGTGGAGTGATGAACCTCAACTTATTTTACCTGCAATCACAAATTCTTTAACCCGCCACGGCGGCTTGTGTCGCCAGCCGGCTTGTGACGCCCATATATTTACATAAGAAAATAGGGATGTATATGATCAAACGTCATGATATAAACATACCTGCCAGCGTCGGGCATGCAGTTGGCTTTAGCCAATCTTGAGGTGGAGGTTTAGAAACCATTACCTGCAAAGGAGAAAACAACTCCTGTGCTCAAAATGCCGGTTTACCGTGTAAACCGTGTCGGGCATTATCAGCCCCTTGTTACTCCATAATGGGATGTTAACAGAAAAAATCAAACCGGAACAAAATCGTCGGGTTAAAAATGGACCGAATTCTGACAACCTGAATCCGGTTTAAAGAGGTTTGTCGGTTTAAGAAGGCAAACAAAAGTCAAATGATTGGTATAAAAACCACATGGAAGCAAAAGCAATGATAAAAATCGTTTTGCGAGAAAAGGCTTTACTGAGCCGGATCAGATGGTGTTACCATGGTCGGACAGGACCAAGCTCCCTATAAGGTGTAGCGATGGTTCAAGTCAGCCAGGTCCCCAACTGAACTCGTGGCATGATGCCGATCAAGTGGCATTGCAATGGTTCGGGTTCGACCAAAGCCCCCAAGTGATTCTATGGCCTTAGGCCGACCAAGAGGCGTGACTGGTTCAGACGTGACCATGTCCCCAAGTGATCTGGTGGCTTTACCGCTAAGAGGTGTTGCATTGGTTCGGACACGACCAAGCCCCCAAGTGACAAAAATTTCTGAAAAGCAAGGCCAAGGGTTAAACCGGAGGCCGCTTCACGACAACATCTCCATGTACCCAAACCGGACTTTATACGTAAGCGGATACCCGCTTTGGCCGAGGATCCGGTTTATTGCTTTTATTCATAATATATACATTGTCTCAATATGTACATAAGTGGAGCCGATGGCTCAGGTATAATAAGGCCGAAGGTGAGCTATGTTCCACGGCCTGTTGGTCTCCTCTTCCGACGTGCGTGAGTCTTTCCGTTCTCGAACATCAATCAGATAGTATGACCCGTTGTACAGATTCTTACTGACCACAAAGGGCCCTTCCCAAGGTGGGGATAGCTTGTGCATATCCTCCTGGTCTTGAATGAGCCGAAGCACCAAGTCTCCTTCCTGAAAGGTTCTTGTTCTAACCCGTCGGCTGTGATACCGACGAAGATCTTGCTGGTAAATCGCCGAACGAGCAGCCGCCATATCACGCTCCTCATCCAGTCGATCCAAATCGTCCTGCCGGGCTGCCTCACTATCGGCCTCAACATAAGCCGCCACGCGAGGCGAGTCATGACGTATATCACAGGGAAGGACCGCCTCTGCTCCATAGACCATAAAGAACGGTGTGTAACCAGTGGATCTGTTTGCTGTAGTATTGATACTCCATATCACATATGGCAGCTCCTCGACCCAACAACCCGGCGTCCTCACTAAAGGGACCATAAGCCGGGGTTTAATACCCCTCAAGATCTCCTGATTAGCTCGTTCCGCTTGACCATTGGACTGCGGGTGGGCCACTGAAGAGACGTCAAGCCGGATGTGCTCTCGTTCACAAAACTCCTTCATGGCTCCCTTGGACAAATTGGTGCCATTGTCCGTGATGATACTGTGTGGAAATCCAAACCGGAAAATCACCCTTTTGATGAACTGAACCGCCGTGGCCGCATCACACTTGCTAACAGGCTCTGCCTCGACCCACTTGGTAAACTTATCAACCGCCACCAACAGGTGGGATTTTCTTGTCTTTGGACCTTTTGAAAGGTCCAACCATATCCAACCCCAAGTCACAAACGGCCAAGTAATTGGAATCATCCTCAATTCCTGGGCGGTACATGAGCACGTCCGAAAACTTTTGGCAACCATCACATCGTCGACCAGATCTTCCGCATCGGCATGGGCGGTCAACCAATAGAAACCGTATAAACGCTTTGGCCACCAAGGATTTTGAACCGCGTGATGACCACAATCCCTTCATGGATCTCACGCAATATCTCACGGCCTTCCTCGGGGACACACAACGCTGAAACGCCGGACACGCTGCAATGATGCAACTCGCCCTTATGTATGGTCATAGATTTAGACCGCCGAACTATCTATCGGGCCAGCGTCTCGTCTTACGTAACTCGCCCGGTTCATGTATGCCAAATAAGGAGGGTCCAATCCGAATGACATGCAAGGCCGCCACCAAGTGAGCCTCCGGATCAGGAATAGCTAAATCGACCTCATCGGGAAGCTTAAGCGACGGATTGTGCGAGACGTCAAGGAAGACATTAGGCGGGACGGTTTACGTTGAGAACCGAGCCGCTTAAAGCATCCGCCGCCTCGTTCTTCCGGCGATCCACATGGTCCACGATAACCTTTAAAGTGTCCTGCAACCATATCCACCTCCCGACGATGCGCAGCCATGAGTGGGTCTTTGGAATCCCAAGTACCGACACTTGTTGGGCCACCAAGTCCGAAGTCACCAAAGCGATTGACCCGCTTAGATTCATCTCCTTAGCCATCCAGAGACCATGGAGCAAAGCTTCATACTCAGCTGCATTGTTAGTACAGGGAACATTAAGCGAAAGAACGAGCAGAACTTGTCACCTCGTGGGGAAGTTAATACGACTCCAGCCCCGAGCCCTCAATTGCTGGACCCATCAAAGTGGATGGTCCAATAGGTATGATCCGGCTTTTCTTGGTGCTTGCAACTCCGCCCAATCATTAATGAAATCCACAAGTGCTCGAGACTTTACTGCCGTCCGAGGCACATACCGTAAATCGTCGGCCCAAGTTCTATAGCCCACTTAGCAATCCGGCGATCGCTTCCGGTTACGTATGATATCTCCCAAAGGAGCTGAATCGACCATCGTAATGGGGTGCCCTTGGAAATCTGCTTCAGCTTCCGCTTGCCATAAAACTCCATATACCAGCTTCGCCAATGTGGATATCTTTGTTTGGACTCGATGAGAACCTCGCTGATGTAATAAATCGGCGCTGAACCGGATACTCCTTCCCGCCTCCTTGCGCTCCACCACAATGGCCACGCTGACTGCCTACGGCATTAATAAAGAACATATAACAGAGCGGCTCCTTGTCAATAGGAGCAGCAAGAACAAGCGGGTTGGCTGCTGCCGCTTTAAGTCCTCAATGCCTCATCGGCGGTGAGCTCGCATTTAACCGATCCGTCTTCTTCAAAGATTGGTACAAAGGAATGGCCTTCTCTCCTAGGCGACTGATAAACCGGCTTAGCGCAGCAATCCGGCCTGCCAAACGTTGGACATCGTTGATACACTTTGGCTTAGCCAAGGAGGTGATAGCTGTAATCTTCTCCGGATTAGCCTCAATCCCCCTGTTGGACACAAGGAAACCCAACAACTTGCCTGCCGGAACACCAAAGACGCACTTGGCCGGGTTGAGCATCATCTTGTACACCCGCAAGTTGTCAAAAGTTTCCTTTAAATCCTCAATCAACGTTTCCTTCTGCCTTGATTTCACCACGATATCATCCACATAAGCGTGCACGTTACGGCCGATCTGTTCGTGCAAACAATTCTGTACGCAACGCTGATAAGTTGCTTGGGCGCTCTTGAGCCCAAAAGGCATAGATACATAGCAGAAGGCTCCAAAAGGGGTGATAAACGCCGTCTTCTCCTGATCCTTAACCGCCATCTTAATCTGGTGATAACCGGAATACGCATCCAAAAAGCTCAAACGCTCACAACACGCCGTAGCATCAATGATCCGTCAATGCGGGAGGCGAAAGGATCTCTTTGGACAAGCTTTGTTAAGATCTGTAATCCACACACATGCGCCAAGTGCCATTCTTCTTAAGGACCAACACCGGATTAGCAAGCCACTCTGGATGAAAGACTTCAACAATAAACCTGCCGCTAAGAGCCTAGCAACTTCCTCTCCAATGGCCTTGCGCCTTTCCTCATTGAACCGCGAAGAAACCGCTTTACCGGTCTGTACTTGGGGTCAACATTAAGAGTGTGCTCAGCGAGTTCCTCGGTACACCCGGCATGTCGAAGGCTTCCATGCAAAATGTCCCGATTCTCACGGATGAACTTCGATGGTAGCGCTTTCCTATTTAGGATCAAGTTGGCGCGATGGTGAACTGCTTGGACGAATCGCCGGGCACAAAATCAACAAGTTTTGTCTCAGCTGCCGATTTGAACTTTAAATCCGGATCGTGCTCTGTAGTTGGCTTCTTCAAAGGGGTCATATCCGCCGGATCAACATTGTCTTTATAATACTTTAACTCTTGATGGCACAAACCGACTCTGCATAAGCGCATCACCTTCCTCACACTCCAAAGCAATCCGGCGGCTACCATGAACCGTTATCGTCCCTTTATGACCCGGCATTTTCAGCTACAAATAAACATAACAGGGGCGTGCCATAAACTTAGCATAGGCCGGCCGTCCAAAAAGGGCGTGGTAAGGACTTTGAATTTTCACCACCTCAAGCGTCAATGTTTCCGATCCGAGTCATGTTCATCCCCAAAGGTCACCTCGAGCTATCTTACCGATCGGGTATGCCGACTTGCCGTGCACCACACCGTGAAACACTTGGCTTTGGACGGCGTAAGATGCCTATCTCATAACCCCATACGCGGAAGGTCTCATAGTACAGGATGTTGATGCTGCTTCCTCCATCCATAAGCACCTTGGTAAACTTGTATCCTCCTACGAGGCGCAACTACGAGGGCTAATCGACCCGGATTGTAAACCCGGGAGGGTGGTCCTCTCTGCTCCATATGATAGGCTGCTCGACCAGCGAGGTAATTGGCGCAGCAGTTCAACAACACCGACCGCCCGCTTCAAGTTTTCGGTCTCGTCTGTCCAAGCTGGTGGTAAAGGCGTGGTCGCATCCATTGTTTAACGCTTTGGATTACTTTGGTAACCCGACTGCTGCTGTTGTTGATTGTAACCCCCTTGGTTCTGATTGTTCTGATTGTTCTGATTGTTCTGATTGCTCTGATTGCCTTGCCCGCCCGGATTACCACGAATCCGGGCGAATTTCTCCACCGTAATCGGGCGGATCCTGAACCGCCGCCGGGCCCTTGATCATACCGGAAAGAGTTAGAGTTTTTGAACTCCTGCATAATATAACAATCCTTCCAAAGGTGGTTTGCCGGTACCTCCTTCGTCCCGTGCTTCGGACAAGGTTGATTCAATATGTAATTCAAGCGATCCGGATTGTGACCGCCCCGGTTTGATTGGTTACCCTTGCGCCGCTGACCCTTGTCCTGCGCGTTGGTGTTGGCTACGAAGCCCATGTTACCGTTTGCTTTACGCTTGTTCCCGCCGTTGCTTGACTAATGCTGCTGGCTTCTGGAATTGCCGTTCTGTTTTCCCTTCCCTACTTCGTCATCCCCAGACTCAGGATCCTTGGTACTATCAGAATCAGCGTACTTTACCAAAATGCCCATTAGAGTGCCCATGTCATTGCAAAAACGCTTCATGCGACCCAGCTTCAATTTCAACGGTTCAAACCGGCAATTGGCTTCCAAGGTTAAGATCGCGGAATCAGGGTTGATCCGGTCTGAAGAGTGTAAAACTTCCGAGACGCGGCGCACCCAATGGGTTGTGGATTCTCCCTCCGCCTGGACACAAGCCGCTAAATCTACCACAGACATGGGCTGCTTACAGGTGTCTTTGAAATTTTGAATGAACCGGGTCCGCAACTGGGTCCATGAACTGATCGAGTTGGGCGGCAAGTTCTTCAACCAAGTCCGGGCCGTACCTTCTAACATCATAGTGAAGTACTTCGCACATGCATCTTCATCCACATCCAGCATCTCCATGGCCATCTCATAGCTTTCTATCCACGCTTCTGGAGCCAAATCGGCGGTGTAATTGGGCACCTTGCGGGGTCCTTTGAAGTCCTTAGGCAAGCGCACATTGCGTAAAGCGGGGACGAGACAAGGCACCCCCAATGATCCGGACGTGACCCCCGGTTCGAAGATGGTCGGACGAACCGGCGCGAGCTGATGGTCCTCATGTTGCGCTGCTAACTCGGCCTCCCTGCGTGCCCTGGCCCGGTCCACCACCACTTGAGCGTCTTCGAAGCCACCAGCCGGGTTGTTGCCTCGAGGCGGACCGTGTTGCGCGTTGCTTGAGACGGCCGGTTCATCTGCACGCCGGCTATAACTCCGGCTTGGGCGGGGGGTGGAGTGAATCCGATCCCGACTGTATGAATATGCTTCCTGCTGAGCCAGGGCCATCCTGAGGAGCTCCTTAACCCGGCGTGTCTCTACCGCCTGTGGTGAATCACCTTCAATTGGAATCACCTCCAACCGTGCCGCCGCCGCCACAAGGTTATCCATCGGGTTGGAGTAATGACCCGGAGGTGTCTGCACAGTCTGGGGCGCGCCGGTATGATGGCGAGGCAGATCTATCACACGGGGCTGAACCGGCGCGGCTGTCCCAGGTGCTTCCGGCCGGTTTACCACCGGCGGCGGATTACTGGTCCCTGCCCCTGGGGTATTGAAAAGCTCTCTTCCTTCGAAAACCGAAGGTAAACGGGACCTGTACTTCCTTTTCATGACTTCATGCGACGCGCTCTGATCCAGCATGAGCCTATAAGCCTGCGCATCCAAAGCGGCCCGTTCCGCCGCCATCCTCACGTCCGCGGCTGCCAGGTCCGCTTTAGCTTTAGTGATCTGTTCCCTCACCTTTGCAATCTCCGCGTTGTGCAGGTCCTGATTCGGCGGATTAGCCTCTGCCATGAGCACAGCCAATGCGTCGAAAAGCTCTGACAAAACTTGAGCGGTGGCGCGAGGCCCTCCCCGGCTGCCATCACGCTCTTGAACCGGCGACCGAGGCGCCACGGTCGAAGAGTGAAGCGCCGCCGCTGCGTACCGCCATGAAGATCCCAACCCGGTTGGGTAGATCGAAGGGGTCGGAATACTCTCACCGTCGGAACAGCCCCGATCCGCCATCTTGCGGCTGATGCGGAGATTCCGTTTCTCCGGCCGACGACTCGTCGCCGAGTGAACAACGGTTTCGCCGCCGGATGCTGATCCGTCCTCGTAGCCTCCGTGGGCGACTCCCACGAAAAGCACGCGACCACCGGTTTAGCTGGGCAGGACTCTTCCTCGTCCGCTGAGCTGTCTCGGCGAGGTCGGTGCAGATGTCCGGCCCAGGCCCTGGCTCGCCGATCTTGCCGATGAACACGTGTATGCCGCCGAAGGGGACCCGGTATCCGTACTCGACCGAGCCGGCCTCGGGGCCCCAGTCCGCATCGTCGATGTAGAGCTTGCCGCGACGACTCTTAGTCATCCGCCCACAACATAGCCTTGAGTCGCCGAACTTGCCCTCTAAGATCATCAAACCGTCGCGATGGCCCCACGGTGGGCGCCAAGCGTCGTGGAATTGTCACGGCAGATGTCCTCATGAAAGGACTTAGTCGAGGGCCATCATGCGGGTTAACCTAGAGGGGTTAAAGCGGACACAAGACACGGGAGTTATCTTGGTTGGCCCCTTCGATGAAGGTAAAGGCCTACGTCCGATTGTGATGGTATTGATATGATTTCGACGACTAGGGAGCAATCAACCGCCTTAGCCTCAATTCTCTCTCCCTAAACCGCCTTGGTCGTCCCCTTATATACACGGGTTGGCCTTGGCGGTCTCTGAAGTCGATCCGGCTCATACAAGTGTCCGGCTCGGTCTCTTCTCTCTTGTCTTACAACACAAGTTACAACTCTAAGGCGGTTCACATAGATGGACCTTAAGTCGCCTCTGGGCTCCGGGCCTCCTCCGTGGGCCTGGATCATGGACGAGGGTAAACCGGCCCCTCCAGGGCGGTTCACACTCAGTAGTTGTATCCCCAACAGCGGGGCCGGGTTGAATCTGATTTCCCCAAAGGTTATCAGCAAACTCTAGATAGCAGAGGAAGAGCTTAAGTCCACTGGCACGTTCCAAGGAGTCAATCCCGGCAGGAGTTATCCTAAGGGAAAGATCACATTGCTAGTGACATTCACACCAGAGTTTAACTACAAGACTGAGAAGGTTGTGTTTGATGTGGTCGACCTCCCCCTGCCGTACAACGGAATCCTTGGGCGTCCGGCCCTGTCCAAGTTCATGCCAGCATCCCACTATGCCTACAACACTCTGAAGATGCCAGGGCCGATGGGCGTCATTTCCATTCCGTCAGACAAGAAAGACGCAATTATTTGCGTGGATAATATGTACCGGGACGCGGTCGCGGCAGAGGCCGCAGAGGCCATGGTTCCATCCAAGGAAAGTGAAGGAAATAAGAAGGCTAGTAGGGGCACCGGCAAGGAATCCGAGAAGCATACCTCTTCGGAGTGCGCCACACCAGTTGTGTAACATCCCAAATTTTCAATTTGGAATGTTATACATTAAGTCATCATGCATATCATATTTTCTTGCATTTTTCCGATCCTAGAAAATTTCACGCAACTCAAGGATCCTCGGAGAGAGTTGGAGATTTCATTATTTTCATATTTGGGTTTTCTCAAATTTTGAAAATAGGATCATTTGGATATATTTATTTATCTTCAAATATTTTTCCAATAAAAAAATAAGAGAGGGAATAATATGACTTTCCCAACATTTAGGAAAAATGAAGATTTAATAAATAAATCAAATTTTGGGTTTTCAAGTTTATTTGCTTTAGGGAAAAATGAGTATTTAAAATATGCATTTTGGCCCGTATTAAAGTTCATTTTGTTCGACTCATTTTTAGGAGTCGGGAAAATTATTATTTTTTAGTTGGAGTTCGTTTAGATTTATGTTAATTGTTTTTTTTTTTTAAAAAAAAACCCGCGCCCTTTGGGCCAAGGGCCCAGCCCAAGCCATGACGACCCGCCCCTCCCCTGGCACACACACACACACACTTGCCGCCCGCCGGCCGAGTCGAGGAGGACTCCTCCTCCCTTGCTTGCCCCCTCCCCAAGCTACTCCCCCCTCTTTATATACCCGTCACCCCCCTCTCCTCTCCAACCCAGCCGCCGCCGCCCCCCCCCCATGCCCGCCGCCCGCCTGAGCCGCTCCGCCGCGCCGCCCGCCACGCCCGCCCGCCGCCCGTCGCCCCGCCGCCGTCGCCGACCCGCCGCCCCCACGAACCCACCCGACCTCGCGGAGGTAGCCACCGCGTCACCCCCCGGTCCGGTTTTGTTTTTAAAAAAAAAAACAAAACCGTCCGGTTTTCTTTCGTTGTTCGATTTTTTTAAAAACCCTAGATTGGTTTATTTCTTTTTCTCGGTTTAGTTAATTAGTGAACGTTCACCGATCCGTTCATTCTAACGAACGTGTTCGCCGGTTAGTTTCTGTTAATGAACGTCCGATCGTTTAACCGTTCGTCGTTTTTCTTTTAAATCGGATTTAATCCGTTACTTTCCGATTTCGATTTCCGATCCAATCTTCGAATCAGTTTATTTTATCGCTCGTTTATCGGAATCAGGTGATTCAAGCGCCTAGAGTTTCGTTTCGAAACCGCCGTTCCGACTAACCCACTTAAACAAAGTTTTGCCACTGAAAAATTTGACCTAATTTCAAATTGCTAGAACCAAGTCGTTTTCTTTTGACATTCGACTTTCGTTGCTTTATTTGATTCGATTCTTTTTGCACCAGGGTTCTTAAGTTGAATTTTCTGGTTAGATCTTCTATCCGAGATTTCCCTGTGCATTAGATGAGTACTTATTGTATGCTTGTTGTTTGTCTGCGTTAGATCACCCGGAGTGCGCCGCTTGTTACTTCGAGTCTCTAGGTTTCGCGGATCGTCAGCAAGGCAAGTAACACTTGATCATATTTTTTTCTACTACCCAGTTTTATTGCATTAGCTCTATTCCTCAAACACTTGCATGTTTAGGATCTAATTAAATTGTGGGATGGGAAGTAGATTGAGGTAGTACCTATTACCTGTTTTACTTATGAAACCTTGGGAGTTACTTCTACGTTTGCTTATTATGCCATGCTATGCCAGTAGACGTGGATTGGGTGAGCGAATATCCATGACAGATGTGAGATTGTTAATTAATGGTTTATCTAAGGTGGCAACTTAAACACACATCTGGGTGGATTGAGGCACTGGTTTCTATCAGACTTACTGTATTTCTTGGACCGCCACCTGGGCTCAAAGGGATCATAAGATTATTCAAACTAGAAACTTCCGTGTGCAGCCACAAGCCATTATGGGCTCTAGCATAGCTGAGTAAGTTGTGCGAACTCTTACGGGTAGGCTAGCTGATGTAGGGGATGTAGGTTGGTACGGTCTACCCACATGTAAGGTGCTAGCGCTTACGAAGGCGTGTCTCGGTCATCCGTCTCTCAAACACCATGTAGTCACGAGAACCAAGCGGAGGCGATCGAGTCTTGTGGGGAAAAGTCATAAACCTCTGCAGAGTGTATAAACTAATCATGATTAGCCATGTCCCCGGTTATGGGCGTCTTGAGTATCTAGTACTTGAATATCATGTGAATCTCATCATGTTACTTCTAATTAATGTTATTGGGTTTTAATGAGTACTTTTAATTGGGATTGAGGATGCTGTCAATCATTCTCAATGTTTAACAACCACCATGATAGTTAAACAAAATTATTCCTTTGCGAAGAGGGAAAATTTGCTTTATGCAAAATGTAACAGTAGAGCTTTTCCACCAGCCATATATGCATGTAGTATAGGCTTATTTCCTTCATTTCTCTCTATGTGTTACATTGCCGGCATATTCCATGTCTTGACCCGTTTCGGGCTGCAACTTTCATGTTGAGACTTTTAGAACGACAGTAAGGTGTTTTAGGTCGTGGTTCTATACTCGATGATGCCGATGGAGTTGATGGACTCACTTATCTTCCAAGTCTTCCGCTGTTATCGTTATTAGATGGCCTTAAGCCATATTTATTGTAATAAGTCCCTTTTGGACAACGCTGTAATGAGTGTGTGATTGCTACTCTGCTATAAATCCTTGAAATCTTGTGTGGTGTCGGCATTCGATCCAGGATGACACGAGCACGAGACTTGATCCATTCGGGTCTGGTCGCTCAGAGATGGTATCGAGCACACACGATCGTAGGACACGACCACTAAGTTAAAGCCATAGATCACTACTCTCTTCCCATTTTCTAACTCCTCATCTTTTCTACTCTTTTAGGATGAAGGACGTGAAGATCAAATCGCCCAACCGATGAAGGCACACCTTTTGGATTTCACTTGAAGGAAGTCACCAAGTACGAACATTGGACTACCAATTTCACGGGACTTTCAACGCCACTCTGCTGAAGAGGAGCGCTGGAAGATTCAAGCTCACGTTCAGGAAGGACAATTGCCCCAATCACCAAGCCTATAGATAGTGTTTTCGATTGCACCAACTTGGAGTGCAGGAAAGAGCATGGCAGCTCATATCACCATGGGACGTATTGGAGAAGTTTATCAAGAAGACCTCAAAGAAACCATCTATCAGATTTGTGGACGCCGAGATGAACAATGGGAGATAGTCAGCACCAAGAAGGATAGATCCATTGCAGCTTTCATCCAGGAGTTAAACCAGCACATTCTACGCCAGGAGAACCAGATGTGCAATGATATGTTAGAGTTGAAGAATGCAAAGGGAAGGATCATCGAACTTGAAGAAGAACTAAAGTCTACACACAAGGACTACATGGACGAGATCGTAGCTCTAGCAAGACACAATAACGATCTTAAGTACGAGATCGAAGAACTCAAGAAGAAGTTGGCGCTCAAGAATGAAGACAAGCACGTCGGCTGTCCAAGCAACTACATCATCATCGACGACACCGATTCGGATCCAAGTGAACCCGACTTTGAAGACGAAGCTGGAGCAGACATCATGGAGTCTTCCACCGGTTCAAATTAGTAGAAGTCCCCCACATATTAGTAGTATTACCTCCATGTAAACATTATAGTACACGCACTTTTGCGATAGTTAGATCGTTGTAAGCCCTTTGTTTGAATTGAATGAAGTGATTTTGTGTGCATTTGCTCATATACATTGGGTAGAGTTTCTCCTTAGACCCCACTCTATTCTTAATTTCTCGCCTTTTCTAAACTCATCAGATGCCTCCGAGACGCGACCCCGGGTTTGTTTTCCCGCCAGAGATCACCCAGTTGATTCAGCAGCAGAACACTTTGATTCAAACATTGGTGCAGAACCAAGGCAACAACAACAACAACAACCCACCACCTCCACCACATGCAGATCACTTGACTCGTTTCCTTAGACTGAATCCGCCGGTGTATTCCAGTAGCACCGAGCCGATTGTAGTAGATGATTGGCTCCAAGATAGGAAGGAGTTGACCACTGCAGGATGCGAGATGGAGAAAAAGTGAAGTTTGCTGCACACCAGCTTGAAGGACCCGCAAAAGCATGGTGGGAAAATTTTACAGCCACATACCACAGAGACACCGTCACATGGGATCGGTTTGACAAGCTTTCCAGACTTGCCCATGTTTCAGCAGGAGCTATGGCCATGAAGAAGCGTGAGTTTCGCAACTTACGCCAAGGAGGAAGGACTGTTGGCAAGATGTGGATGATTTTAGTAAGTTAGCACGTTATGCCCCGGATAGCGTTGCTACAGATCTGACTAAGCGGAGAAGTTTGGAAGGACTGAATGATGAGTTCAGCATGCGTTGATGGTAGCAAGTTTCAATAACTACCAGGAGTTGGTAGACCGAGCCCTCATGATTGAAGGAAAGCAGCAGCAAATTGAGAACCGCAAGAGGAAGTATGGACAGGGAAAGTAAACTCGGAGCTCAGCGAAGCCTCGTTATACCCTAAACAAGGAATTCAGTTTCAGCATACCCATGGAGGAGGTAATTCGCACAACCATAATGGCACCAAGAATGGAGCGGGAATGGAGGAAGCAATGGACAGAACCGCACCAACCCGTCAACACCATCCAAGGTAGACTGAGTCACATCACTTGCTTTAAGTGCCGCAAGACTCGGGCATTATGCAAATGACTGCCCGAAGGCGAATGGAAATGGCAATGGAAGCTCGGAAAGAAGCCAAACCCTTTCAACAGGGGACGGTGAACCACATTGATGTGGAGGAGGTTGAAGATCAGCCCGATGCACGATGTCGGTAAGTTTTGGTTAAGTCATTTCTGCAGTTGTTCTTTTCGATCTTGGTGCATCGCATTCATACATATCAAGGGATTTGTGGATAAGTACAAATTACCGACCCAAGCCCTTAGGTCACCCATGCTAGTAACCTCACCCGGAGCAGAATACATGGCTAGTATATGGTGTGATCGACTGCCATTAAGGATTGGACACTATGTTTTCCCCTCAGACCTAATAGTTCTGGAATCCCAAGGATTGGATGTGATATTAGGAATGGATTGGTTATCGAAGTATGGAGGGAACATAGATTGCACCACTAAGTCAATTTTGCTCACCACACCAGAAGGAAGAAGGATCAAGTACGTATCACGACACGAGCCGAGGAGAGCGCAAGCAAATTGCCTAACAGGAGTTGTGCAGGAAGAAGTACCAGTGGTGAAGGATTTCTCTGATGTATTTCCGGAAGAGTTGCTAGGAATGCCACCGGATAGAGACATTGAGTTTTTGATTGAACTTTTGCCAGGAACAGGTCCAATATCAAAGCGACCATACATGTTAGTGGAGAAGCAGATTAAGGAACTATTGGATAAAGGTTTTATACGCCCAAGTTCTTCACCTTGGGGATCACCCGTACTGTTAGTGGAGAAGAAGGATCGATCGTTAAGGATGGTTGTTGATTATCGTGGATTGAATGAAGTAACAATCAAGAACAAGTACCCACTACCAATGATAAATGATCTGTTTGACCGCTTGCAAGGAGCTAAAGTGTTTTCCAAGATCGATTTGCGGTCGTGGTACCATCGATTGAAGATTCGGGAGCAGGACATACCTAAGACAGCGTTTACCACGAGATATGGACTGTATGAGTATCTTGTTATGTCATTTGGATGACTAACGCACCAGCCTATTTCATGAACCACGATGAACAAAGTGTTTATGGAGTTTTGGATAAGTTAGTCGTGGTGTTCATAGATGATATTTTGATTTTCTCAAAGAATGAAGAGGAACATAAGGAACATTTGCGATTGGTTTTGGAGAAACTAAGGGAACACCAGTTATATGCCAAGTTCAGCAAGTGTGAGTTTTGGCTAAAGGAAGTTGGATTCCTTGGACATGTTATATCCGGAGAAGGAATAGCAGTTGACCCCACAAAGGTTGAGACCGTAACCAAATGGGAAGCACCAACAACAGTTGGAGAGATTGGAGTTTCCTTGGACTCGCAGGATACTACCAAGATTCATTGAGAATTTCTCAAGGATTGCAAAGCCCATGATGAATTGTTGAAGAAAGATACCAAATTCATATGGGTGAGGACTGCGAGGCAAGTTTTCAGGAGTTGAAGAAAAGATTGGTTACCTCACCGGTGTTAATATTGCGGATCGGACCAAGGATTATGAGGTGTATTGCACGCTCACGTCGAGGACTTGGAGCAGTGCTTATGCAGGAAGGAAGAGTTGTTTCGTATGCTTCACGACAGCTCAAGCCTCATGAGTTAAATTATGCCACACATGATTTGGAGTTAGCAGCCGTTGTGCATGCTTTGAAGACATGGAGACATTTTCTCATTGGAAATCATTGTGAAGTATACACGGATCACAAGAGTTTGAAGTACATCTTCACACGTATGAATTAAATCTCAGACGGAGGAGATGGTTAGAGCTTATCAAGGATTATGATATGAGATTGCATTATCACCCGGAAAGGCTAACGTTGTAGCAGAGCGCATTGAGCCGTAAGAGCCACGTCAATACCCTAATGATGGGAGGAATACCCAATGAGTTAGCCGAGGACCTTCGAGAGCTATGTTTGGAAATAGTTCCGAGAGGCTATGTAGCAGCATTGGAGATTCAGTCTACAGCGATGGACAAAATCGAGAAGCCCAAAAGGCGGATAAGGAAGTTGCCTCTATAAAGGAGAAAATGAGCAAAGGAAAAGCTAAAGGATTTCGTGAGGATGAGCACGATACCCTATGGTTTGAGGACCGTGTTTATGTGCCAAATAACCCGGAGATCGGGAAGTTGATTTTGCAAGAAGCCCATGATTCACCCTATTCGATTCACCCGGAAATACCAAGATGTATTTGGACTTGAAGAATACTTTACGGTGGACGGAATGAAGAAGGATATTGCGGAGTATGTAGCAGTTTGCGATGTATGTCGAGAGTAAAGGCGAACACGAAGCCAGCAGGATTGTTACAACCATTGCGATACCGAATGGAAGTGGGATAAACTAGGCATGGATTTCATCACAGGATTGCCAAAGACTCGTTCAGGATATGACTCGATTTGGGTTATAGTCGACCGCTTGACGAAGGTAGCTCATTTCATTCAAATCAAGACTACCTATAGCAGTGCTAAGTTGGCAAAGATATACATGACCAGAATTGTGTGTTTACGGAGTTCCGAGGAGTATCGTATCGATAGAGGAACCCAATTTACCTCAAAGTTTTGGAACCGGTTGCACGAAACATTGGGAACTAGGCTGGAATTGAAGACAGCTTTCCACCCTGCACCGATGGATGACCGAGAGAGTCAATCAGATTTTGGAGGATATCTTTGAGAGCTTGTGCGCTAGATTATGGATCTAGTTGGGATGATAATTTGCCGTATGCAGAATTTTCTTATAACAACAGTTACCAAACCAGCTTGAAGATGGCACCTTTCGAGGCTCTGTATGGAAGGAGATGCAGGACACCGTTGTCATGGGACTAAACCGAGATCGGCAGTTGTTTGGACCAGATTTGATTAAGGAGTCTGAGCAGAAGGTTAAGTTGATTGGAGATAGGCTCAAGGTAGCCCAGTCCAGACAGAAGAGCTATGCGGATTCAAAGCGCAAGGCGATAGAATATGAAGTTGGAGACAGAGTTTATCTTAGAGTATCCCCGCTTCGAGGAGTTAAGCGTTTTGGAGTTAAAGGAAAATTAGCACCACGTTTCGTTGGACCGTATAAGATTACGCAACGCATGGGAGAAGTTGCTTATAAGCTGGAATTGCCCGAGGGACTGTCAGGAGTTCATGATGTATTCCATGTTTCTCGGTGAAGAAATGTCACTCCGAGATAGCGAGAGATACCGCTAAGAGATCAAAGTGCCCTTTGGAAGCAATTCAGTTGAAGGATGACTTAACATATGAGGAAAACCAGTCAAGATCCTCGATTATGCCAGCAGAGTTACTCGCAGCAAGGTTATCAAGTTTTGCAAGGTTCGATTGGAGCCACCACATGAAGATGAAGCCACCTAGGAAAGAGAGGAAGATTTTCTCAAGGACCACGCTCACCTATTTTCTAGCCAACCCGAATCTCGAGGGCGAGATTCATCTTAAGGGGGGTAGGTTTGTAACATCCCAAATTTTCAATTTGGAATGTTATACATTAAGTCATCATGCATATCTTGCATTTTTCCGATCCTAGAAAATTTCACGCAACTCAAGGACCCTCGGAGAGAGTTGGAGATTTCATTATTTTCATATTTGGGTTTTCTCAAATTTTGAAAATAGGATCATTTGGATTTATTTATTTATCTTCAAATATTTTTCCAATAAAAAAATAAGAGAGGGAATAATATGACTTTCCCAACATTTAGGAAAAATGAAGATTTAATAAATAAATCAAATTTTGGGTTTTTCGAAGTTTATTTGCTTTAGGGAAAAAATGAGTATTTAAAATATGCATTTTGGCCCGTATTAAAGTTCATTTTGTTAGACTCATTTTTAGGAGTCGGGATTTTTTTAGTTGGAGTTCGTTTAGATTTATGTTAATTGTTTTGCTTTTTTTTAAAAACCCGCGCCCTTTGGGCCAAGGGCCCACTGCCCAAGCCACCCGACCAGCCGCTCCCTCCTCGCGCCGCCACACACCAGAAGGCCGCCGCCCGGCCGAGTCGAGGAGGACTCCTCCTCCTCCTTGCTTGCCCCCCTCCCCAAGCTACTCCCCCCTTTATATACCCCTCACCCCCTCTCCTCCCCCAACCCGCCCCCCCCCCCATCAGCGCCGCCGCCCTTGAAGCCGCCCTTGCCGCCCGCCGCCGTCGCCCGACGCCGCCGTCGCCGACCCGCCGCCGCCCACCGAGCCCACACCGACCTCGCCGGAGGTAGCCACCGCGTCACCCCCCCGGTCCGGTTTTTTTTTTTTTTTAAACAACAAAACCGTCCGGTTTTCTTTCGTTGTTCGGTTTTTTTTAAACCCTAGATTGGTTTATTTCTTTTTCTCGGTTTAGTTAATTAGTGAACGTTCACCGATCCGTTCGTTCTAACGAACGCGTTCGCCGGTTAGTTTCTGTTAACGAACGTCCGATCGTTTAACGGTTCGTCGTTTTTCTTTTAAATCGGATTTAATCCGTTTCTTTCCGATTTCGATTCCCGATCCAATCTTCGAATCAGTTTATTTTATCGCTTGTTTATCGGAATCAGGTGATTCAAGCGCCTGGAGTTTTGTTTCGAAACCGCGTTCCGACTAACCCACTTAAACAAAGTTTTGCCACTGAAAAATTTGACCTAATTTCAAATTGCTAGAACCGAGTCGTTTTCTTTTGACATTCGACTTTCGTTGCTTTATTTGATTCGATTCTTTTTGCACCAGGGTTCTTAAGTTGAATTTTCTGGTTAGATCTTCTATCCGAGATTTCCCTGTGCATTAGATGAGTACTTATTGTATGCTTGTTGTTTGTCTGCGTTAGATCACCCGGAGTGCGCCGCTTGTTACTTCGAGTCTCTAGGTTTCGCGGATCGTCAGCAAGGCAAGTAATACTTGATCATATTTTTTTCTACTACCCAGTTTTATTGCATTAGCTCTATTCCTCAAACACTTGCATGTTTAGGATCTAATTAAATTGTGGGATGGGAAGTAGATTGAGGTAGTACCTATTACTGTTTTACTTATGAAACCTTGGGAGTTACTTCTCGTTTGCTTATTATGCCATGCTATGCCGATGAGCGTGGATTGGGTGAGCGAATATCCATGACAGATGTGAGATTGTTAATTAATGGTTTATCTAAGGTGGCAACTTAAACACACATCCGGGTGGATTGAGGCACTGGTTTCTATCGAGACTTGCTCTGTATTTCTTGGACCGCCACCCAGTGCTCAAAGGGATCATAAGATTATTCAAACTAGAAACTTCCGTGTGCAGCCACAAGCCATTATGGGCTCTGGCATAGCTGAGTAAGTTGTGCGAACTCTTACGGGTAGGCTAGCTGATGTAGGGGATGTAGGTTGGTACGGTCTACCCACATGTAAGGTGCTAGCGCTTACGAAAGCGGTGTCTCGGTCATCCGTCTCTCAAACACCTTGTAGTCACGAGAACCAAGCGGAGGCGATCGAGTCTTGTGGGGAAAAGTCGCAAACCTCTGCAGAGTGTATAAATTAATCATGATTAGCCGTGTCCCGGTTATGGGCGTCTTGAGTATCTAGTACTTGAATATCATGTGAATCTCATCATGTTACTTCTAATTAATGTTATTGGGTTTTTAATGAGTACTTTTAATTGGGATTGAGGATGCTGTCAACCATTCTCAATGTTTAACAACCACCATGATAGTTAAACAAAATTATTCCTTTGCAGTAGGGAAAAATTTGCTTTATGCAAAAATGTAACCATAGAGATTTTCCACCAGCCATATATGCATGTAGTATAGGCTTATTTCCTTCATTTCTCTCTATGTGTTACATTGCCAGCATATTCCATGTCTTGACCCGTTTTGGGCTGCAACTTTCGTGTTGCTTGAGACTTTTAGAATTGACAGTAAGGTGTTTTAGGTCGTGGTTCTATACTCGGTGATGCCGATGGAGTTGATGGACTCACTTATCTTCCAAGTCTTCGCTGTTATCGTTATTAGATGGCCTTAAGCCATATTTATTGTAATAAGTCCCCTTTTGGACAACGCTGTAATGAGTGTGTGATTGCTACTCTGCTATAAATCCTTCGAAGTACTGTGTGGTGTCAGCATTACTGATCCAGGGATGACACTGAGCACAGAGACTTGATCCATTCGGGTCTGGTCGCTACAAGTTGATGACGTGTCGAAGAGTTCCAACAACAAGAAATCCAAGGCTGCTGCACCCCAAGTTAAGAAGGTCTCGGCAGGGCTGGCTGGCGCTGATGGTACTTTCACTATCAGCGCCACCCTTGACAACAAATAGGAAAGCATGCTCATTGCCTTCCCGCGGGCGAATATCGATGTGTTTGCCTGGCAACCATCTGATATCCCTGGTATTCCTAGGGAGGTAATCGAGCACTACCTTGTTGTCTGCCCACATGCCCGACTAGTCAAGCAGAAAGTCCGGAAGCATGCCTTGGAACGGTAGCAATTCATTGCCGAGGAGATCAAGAAACTTGAGACAGCTAGTTTGGTTAGAGGAGTGTTACATCCAACATGGTTAGCGAACCCAGTGGTTGTGCGCAAGGCTAATGGGAAATGTAGGCTTTGCATAGATTTCACGGATCTAAACATGGCCTGCCCGAAGGACCCATTCCCCTTGTCGTGCATCAACCAAATTGTGGATTCCACTTCCGGGTGTGATTTGCTCTCCTTTATGGATGCATACTCTAGATACCATCAGATCTTTATGTCCAAGGAAGATGAAGAAAATACCTCATTCATCATACCATGTGGTACATATTGCTATGTGCGCATGCCTTTCGGGTTGAAGAGTTCCGGGTCCTCCTTTGCAAGAGCAGTCCAGGTTGGTTTTGAACCACAATTGCATAGGAACATCGAGGCTTATATCGATGATATTGTGGTCAAGACCAAGGACAGATCAACCCTCATCCAGGATTTGGAAGAGACATTTGCTAATTTGCGCAAGATCAACTTGAAGCTGAACCCAGAGAAGTGTGGGTTGGCCGTTCCCTCCGGCAAGCTACTTGGCTTCTTTGTATCCCACCATGGGTTCGAGGCCAACCCAGATAAGATCAAGGCCATCAAGCAAATTCAGGCACCCAAGACAGTCAAGGATGTAAGGCGTTTGATAGGATGCGTTGCCGCACTTAGCAGGTTCATCTTCAAGTCTGCCGAGTGCGCCTTGCCGTTCTTTAAGATTCTAAAGAAGGCAGGACCCATGAAGTGGACCCCGGAAGCAGACGCAACGCTGCAGGATTTGAAGACCAACTTATCCTTTGTACCCACCTTGGTTGCACCCAAACCACAAGAGTCGTTGCTGCTATATCTGGCGGCAACCAATCAAGTGGTTAGCGCAGCTTTAGTGGCTCAGCGGAAAGTGGAGGAGATAGCAGCCTTAGCAAGTGTTTTTCCCAAAGGAGAGAGAGAGAGAGAGAGAGAGAGAGAGAGAGAGAGAGAGAGAGAGAGAGAAGCCCGACAAGGCCAGGCGTGGATCGGGACAAAGGGGAGCACGACAGTGGAGGCAACCCCAAGGACACGGCAAGGAAGAAGGTGGTGCAGCGCCCAGTATACTTTGTCAGCTCCCTGTTGTAGGGGGCTAGATCCAGGTATTATTGCATGCAAAAATTTATTTTAGGCCTTGTCATGGCCTCAAGGAAACTGCACCACTACTTCCAAGCCCATGAGATCATGGTTGTCACCCGCTTCCTGTTGCAAATGATACTCCGAAACCCAGAGGCTACCGGCAGGATAGTGGAATGGGCATTGGAGTTATCCAGCTTTGGCCTGAAGTTTGAAAGCACATCAACGATTCAGAGCAGGGCGTTGCCAGAGTTTATTGCAGAATGGACGCCAACCCCTGATGAAGAAGTGCGGGAAACAGTTATCCCCGGTAAGGAGGCGCCCCAAGAATGGATCATGTATTTTGATGGTGCCTTCTCCCTACAAGGTGCAGGAGATGGCGTGCTTCTCGTTGCTCCCACTGGAGAGCACTTGAGGTACGTCGTCCAGATGCATTTTCCTCGGGAGGAGGCGACCAACAATACAGCAGACTATGAAGGGCTCTTTGCCGGGCTCAGAATTGCCACAGAATCGGGGACCAAGAAGCTGATCATTCAAGGAGATTCTCAACTTGTGGTGAGACAAGTCAACAAGGATTACCAAAGTCCATTGATGGAGGCATGCGTCGAGGAAGTGAGAAGGTTGGAGGAGCGCTTTGATGGATTGCAAACATAGCATGTACCCCGTGCGGAAAACAACACTGTTGATCATCTATCAAAGTGCGTTGTGCAGAAGCTTCTTGTGGAACTAGGAACTTTTGTTCTCCATCTGACTCAGCCCTCCGTATCCCCAGCAACAATGGCCCAGAAAAGAAGGAAATTGGACTATGGTAAGCCTCTCCCGGTAGAACCCCTCGGGGCTCCCGGCAGGGACCCTGCCAGAAACAACTCCTCTTCGATTGCCGAGCTGCACCCTCCTGCCGGGCCACAGGCCTCTACGGTCGAGGTAAGCACTCCCTCGAATGAGGAGGTGCCGCTAGTCCTTGTTGACGATCCCCAGGCTCCAACTTGGGCAAGGCACATAGTCCATTTCCTCCAAACCAGAGAACTTCCCGAAGAGCAATAAGAAGTAGAAAGAGTAGCCCGGAGGGCCAATATGTATCAGTTTGTCGATGACACACTATACATAAGAAGGCCCAACGGTGTGAAATTGAAGTGTATTTGCCTAGAAGAAGGAATGGAACTGCTAGCAGAAATACACAAAGGCATGTGTGGCTCCCACATTGGATCAAGGGCTTTGGTTGGGAAAGAATTCCGGCAAGGATTCTATTGGCCCACAGCCCTCCAAGATGCGGTCGAGCTAGTCAACAAGTGTGAAGCCTGCCAGTTCAATTCCAAGAAAATCCATCTACCTACCCAAGCTCTTCAGACAATCCCTTTGTCATGGCCGTTTTCAGTCTGGGGGCTCGATATCATCGGCCCTTTCACCCGAGCTGCCCGGGGCTTTGAATTCTTGTTCGTTGAAATCGACAAGTTTACAAAGTGGCTGGAAGTAGATGCCATGAGGAAAGTGACTGATCAGTCAGCTATCAAGTTCTTGAAAGGATTGGTGTGCCGTTTTGGGATCCCTGCCCGGATCATCACCGACAACGGCACCTAGTTCACGAACCGCGCCTTCATGCAATATGTTCATGCCCTCAGAAGCAAGATCTCATTTGCCTCTGTTGCACATCCCAGAAGCAATGGACAAGCTGAGAGGGAGAATGCTAAAGTGCTACGCGGACTCAAGACGAGAACATTTGATAAGATGCAGAAGTGCGGCAGGCGATGGATCGATGAGCTGCCGGTGGTTCTTTGGTCCCTCAGAACGACACCAAATCGAGCTACCGGGCAGACTCCCTTCTCCCTAGTCTATGAGGCAGAAGCAATTATCCCCACGGAACTCATTTACAGGTCACCTCGAGTACTTGCCTACGATGAAGTAGCGCAGGAATAACACCGGCGTGACGACGTTGTGCTTCTCGAGGAGAACCGTCTCCGGGCTGCTACACGTGCTGCACTCTACCAGCAAGCCCCGCGCCGCTATCACAGCCGCAGGGTTCATGCCCAGTGTTTTGAGGAAGGCGACCTTGTCCTTAGGCGCATTCAGTCCGCCAAGGGTACAAACAAGTTGACACCAAAGTGGGAAGGCCCTTACCGGGTAGTACGAGTCACCAGACCTGGCGCAGTCTGTCTGGAGACCGGAGATGGCATTTGATTGCAAAACTCATGGAATATTGAGCATCTCCGCAAGTTTTACCCGTAAGGCGCGGCTGTTGGGCCCTGCCCGGCAGCCACCCTTTTGTACAGGCCTTGCCTCAGTTGCATGGAAACCCTTGTACAAAGCCAGGTGCAGACCCTGAGCAATAGAGAAATAAACGAAGCGTTGGGGGGGCCCGACAACTCGCATGCATGCATAAGCATATCAGGATCGCATCTTCATGTAGATAAGATCACATCTAGCATCATTTTCATCTGCATAATCTACAGGCTCCTGCCATGGATTCAGTCCCCAAGAGGAGATGAGAAGAGAAGCCAGCACTACAGTCTCCGGCAAGCCAAACAAATAAGTTTTTCCTTTTATCCATACGTGTTTTTTAAATGAGGTCTTGTGCATGAGGAAACCCTGCTACCCTTTGAAACTTAGGTTCTCCCACCCTTCAACTCGAACGTTGCTTCGGTCAGGGTGGTCGCAGTGGCCTTTGGTGGAAAAGGGCTGGCGGGGGGCTGGTCCCTCTTCATGATTTGTGCCCGGTAGGCCTAACTCCCCGGTAACAAAATAGAGGGTACCGGCAGGATAGCGTGCCAGGGGGCTCGTTTACTTAAAATATAGGGGCATCCCACCTCTGTCGGGGGACATATACATGCACGAGTCACCGGCAAGGTTTATCTTTTTCATTAATATGTTGATCAAACAAGCACAAACCTTACAGGACATAAATATGGATTCAAGAGATTACATTATTTGAACTAAAATTTGGCAAGTGCCTACATAGTTAAGATTAAAACAAAAATAAGTGCCCCGTGATGCCTTTGCCTTTGTCCGTCTCCTTCAGGAAATCACAAGGAGGGACTAAGAAGGCAGGAGGCGAGCCTCACTGGGATTCGACGCCTCCCCAGGATCAGGAGAGCACTGCTATCAGGCTGAGAGGAAGAAACCAGAGGGCAGGAGCGGGTGGTGGAGCTGCCGGGAGCCCAGACGGAGTCACCGAAAAACACGACTCGTCGGAACGGTCGCCCCCGTTCTTGACGCGTCATGGGTTTCCGCCGCCTTCTGCACCACCGTCGCCCGTAGGCGCCCGCCACACCCATCGATGCGGACGCCATGCACTCCAGGTGATCCCACAGAGAGCATGGTAGTCCCCGACGGCCGAGCAGTATGAAGACCCCGCCCATTTAGGAGAAATGCACGGGAGCTAGAAGCTCCCCCACGCGCCAGACGGGCGGTGTACTGGGAGATAGGGTCCGCCTTCACCAATGGCGAACCATCTCTGCAACCTCCCTCCAACACCATGAGAAGAGAAGGGATAGGACACGATCGACTACGACACCCCCTGCACATTATGGGCCTCGGCGTGGTGTCATTCATGTCGCCTCTCACTAGAATTGTAGCCACGGGCGACCCAGCGACGAGCGCACCAGAGTCGCCACCTCGAGTGCAACCGCCACGCCGCTCGAGCGCCCCCCTGAGGCTCATGCGGAGCTCTAAGCTAGGACCTGGGGCCCGGCCCCGGGCTCTCCCTTTCAGCATATACAAGAGAAAGTAGAGGATGGAGGAAGAAAGGAATGAGGATGAATGCCTCCACCTCTCACCGCTCCTCCTTTTATAGGCAAGCTGGGGGCTGATTCCCCAGCGGGTAACCGCCATCCTCCTCCACCAATCCAAGAAGACCGGGCCCCTGCCTTGATGCTCTCCCGCACCACGCGCCTCCATTACCTACCCCACTCAATGCATGCAGCATACGTGGCTTAGGATAAGGGCGTGGTGGGAAGAGTGAATTGGTAGTTACCCGCCTGTGCGTTAAAGTCATTCAGGGGTCATTACAAGAATGGCCCTACCACGATTAGCATTGCGCGATGCGTAGAAAAATTGGAAACTGACCCAAGCTTGGGTTAATGGAGAAGCAAAGAAGATCTCAAAGGATGGAGCCACCTCTGCACTCTTGCCTGTGCACTGGTTAGGGCCTACCCCGACGACGCCCAGCGGCGCATTCGTGCCAGGCCCGGGGGCTCCTGTTGGTGCAACAAACCCTGGGTCCGTTGCCCGGACTGTGCACAGGCCTGAAGACAAGATTACAGCACCATGATCAACATCGAAGCACAGACCAAGAAGGCCAAGTCAAAGCAAGAGAGACGATATGCCACTAAGGGAAAAGACTCCCTTGCCGGTCAAGCGAGCCTGGCAAGGACGAGGATCGTCCCGGCAGCAATCCCCAAGACCACCGCGGTAGGCCTACCGGGGCCCGCGGAAGCACAACACCCCGCCAAGGCGCCACCGCTCCACCTCACGAGCGGCCCAAGTCATCGATCAGTGCGGTGTCAAGCCCCTAAGTGATTAAGTGGCTGCTTCTTGCCACATGGCAGCCACTTCCTGCAACAAACACCTCCATATGACACCCGTCCTGAGACGTGTCAAGCAAGCGGGTGCAAAGCTGGCAAAATAGCTCGACAAGGGTTGCCGGGCACGCTGTGATGTGACACTAGACGGTGCATTTCATGCGCTCTGTCAGCCTGCAGAGTTAGGTGTGATAGAAATGTTTGCTATCTAATCAGTGTGTAAAGACTGATTTGCCACTGTGGTGACCCCTTAATCTATAAAAGGAGGCCCATGGCGACCGTAGAAAGGGTTGGTTGGTTAGCGGACTCATACACTCATACGCGCATGGCCACTCTCGCCCTGGGGCAACCTTTTCGGGCAAGTGCGCCACGTTCGCCACCATATTTCCACTATCAATCCACCAAAGCAGGAGTAGGGTTTTACGCATCACGGCGGCCCGAACCTGGGTAAAACTGCCCATGTGATCTCTGTCGTGCTGTGCTACGCTTCTCTGCTCTTTGTGCAACGTGCCTATCCCCCCACCGAACCAAAAAGGGGCTCATGGCCCCATAGGTGGCCATGGTTTCCCACGACAAGAGTGAAGAAATAGAAACACAAGGGAAACTAAGTCATCACAGAATCAGAGTACATGCAATCAGGATACAAGAGAGTGAAGAACATGCAATCATGCACTCATACACAGATGAAAAAAATGAACTGAGGTAATGAATGATAGCGAGATGAAATTCTTCAGAGCACAAGTCACAAATTCTTCAGCAGCGGAATAAAGTAAGAGATGGTTGAGGAATTTGAAACCAGGCTGGCTCGGTGAATACAAAGGGATTTGGTAGACCAGTTCTAGTTGTTGTATCAACTATACGTCTGGTTCAGGCGGCTGAGTCACAACTCAGAGGACACACAGTCCTCACTATATTCCTGTTGAGCTATGGTCACTTAGTCCTCGCCCAATCACTCGTGGTAAGTCTTCAAGGTAGTCTTCCAAAACCTTCACAGACTTGTTCACCAGTACACCACAATGACTCTTGGTGTACTCAGAACTTGACACCTAACCGTCTGGAAGAATGACAGTCTTCAAAGGTAATAGGCGTCGGATCACACAAATCAATCTCTTAAGTGATGCTCAATCACTTTGGCTCTGGGTTTTTCCTCACTTAGGATTCTCTCAAAGTCATCAGAGGGTGGGTTGCTCTCCTATGACAAGTGTCAGTTTCTCTCGGAGCAGCCAACCAACTGGTGGTTGTGGGGGCGGCTATTTATAGCCAAGGGCAACCCATCATGAATTGTCATTAATGCCCTTCTCTGATTCGACCATTGTCAGGATAAGGATCCACTCTATAGTTGGCACGTGACGCAGCAACGGTCGGAATGTGAACTCTGAAATTCGTTGTGGCACTCAATTTCCTCACTTTTAGGCAGAACGCCCTGGCGAACTCCTAACTCCTCAGCATGACCAAATTCATCAGTGACCAGATGAACTTCGTCACTGTCGCTAGCAATTGTATCAGCTGTACTAGGGATTTCCAAAGGCTTCACTCGAAGCGGCTTTTGTGTGTAGGTTTGAATAGGTTTGAGCATCACTTTGGAAATGTGAAATATGATTCACCTAGACCCCCTTTAACAGTACGTTTTTTCCTATGACTCAAATAAGAAGAAAAGAAACTAGGAAAACAAAGTCTTCACACTTCAATTTCTTCAAAGGTCGTGCCAATTTCATCACTTGAATAAATACATTTTTAGGTAACGTCTTCCATGTGTTAAACCAAATCTTCTGGGACTCTATTTCCTGTGTATACTCACAAACTCATTAGTTCCTCAATGAATTTGTCATCGATACTCCAAAACCACTAAGGGGGCACTTGACGCACTTACAACCTCCCCCTTTTTGGCGACTGATGACAAATTGGTTAGGTTTCAACGAGAGTAGTAATAATTGAAGTGTAAATACAAAATTTGAAGAAATTGGTTACAAGATATTGAGGAACTCCCCCTGAAGATGTGCATATTGAGGAATTTGCTTTGGATTGCAAATGCATATGGCAGGTTGAATTTGTGGAGATCTCCCCCTATATCTTGGAAACCAATCATGCATGATCATAAGATATTTGAAGAAAATGAATGCATGATGAAAATTGGTGTCTGGCGAAATTGTGCATGCATAAGCAGATATATTTAAGGATAGAGCATGCATACCAAGTGTAGCAAAAGAGCCAGACAACCAACAATTATTAAGTTAAAATTCATCAAAGAGCAAATCCAAATCAGTCCAAGAGTTGCACTTAAGCAAAAATAGCCCATATAACGACCCGCTTGAAGACTAATTCAAACTTCTCCCCCTTTGTCATCAAATGACCAAAAGGTGAGGAATTTGAGAACTAGCACTCCTGAAGAAAATCATCATGTAGAAGTCGAGGGAGCGCCAGCATTGCTGAGGTCGCGTGGTGCAGAAGGACCAATAGTAGTGTCTTCAACAACTTCATTTTCATCAGTGGTGCGTGATGAAGACTCAGAGCTCGGCATCAGAGGAGGAACTTGTGTCTTCTTCAACTTCTTCTGCGGCGGTTCAGTCCAATCAAAGTTCATTTGAAATTCATCAGTAGCAAGTTCTTGATCTGTCTTGAGGTGTGAGAATGGCCCAGCTACGATCAAATATCTCATGGAGATAGTATCTGTTCTTGCCGACAGTGTTATGTGTCACTGTCATATTGGCTTGAACAACAACAAATTGACACTTAACCCATCGATGATGTCTGTCCAGTTTTTGATGAAGACTAATGATCAGCTCACGGTCAGTCATGACACGTGGCGCTTCTGGTGAAGAAGGTGGTCTTGAAGCTTTTGATGCAGTGTCCTAGCTGGCAGATTCATCAGCTATGGAGCTAGAAATAGGTTGACGAAATTGTCCATATAGGGGACGAATTCCTTCATCAATAACTTCTTTGCCTTTTCCAGGTACAGAGGACAATGTGCTTTGAAGAACTTCTACAATAGGCAAATAACTCAGGCGATTTTGACGATCAACTCTGTAGTTGATTGAAGACCGGGATCTGATGAATCTCATGATCCATGGTGCATATGGCTTCAACTCAAATGGAGGCTAAGCAACAGTGACCAAAGTCCTCAGAAAGAAATCATGAATGTTGATGGGGGTTCTATGAATGTTATGGAATAGCAAATTCTTCATAAACCCCACAACTTCTTCAGTGTTGCAATTGTGGTCTTTGATCAGACTGAGGGTCTTTGCCAGAATGCGATAGACAGTTTGTGGCACATATAGCAAATCCTTCAGAAGGAAGGTTGTCCTTGTAGCATTTTATTTAGCCATTGGCTTCATGAGCACTTGCATTAGATGGTTGGGCAGCTTAGGTTCTTCATAGATTTTCTTTGCTTCATCTTGGGGTGGATCCACTGGAAGAGCACGAGGCAATTCATCAATAGGTGCTTTGTAGTGAGTGTCTTCACTCATCCAGTCTAGAGCCCAAGTAGCAGTGTCATCAGCGTTCCCAGAGAAGTGCACAGATGCATAGAATCGAAGAATGGGTTCTTCATTCTAGCCACAAACGTCAGCACAGAAACTTAGCAGACCAACATCATGGAGAATAGCCAAAACTGGCCGAAAGTATGGAATTGACTCCATATCAATGTGAGGAATATGAAGATGTGGGAATACTTCATTCTTGTCAAACAGTAATGAGGCATAGAAATTCATTTGCGTCTTTGTCCAGAATCTCAAATGTCTAAGTTTGGCAGAGTCATAGGGGGACTCGCCAATGAAGAAATTCTTCTCCTCGAAGAATTTGGCACTATCGAACTTGGCCGTTTGAGGCCTTTGCCAATCTTGGGCATCACAGGGATAAGTTGAAGATTTTGCCTCTTCTTCCTAACATCCAAAACTGGTTGTGGAGACTGATACGTCTCCAACGTATCTATAATTTTTGATTGCTCCATGCTATATTATCTACTGTTTTGGACATTATTGGGCTTTATTATTCACTTTTATATTATTTTGGGACTAACCTATTAACAGGAGGCCTAGCCCGAATTGCTGTTTTTGCCTATTTGAGTTTCACGAAAAGGAATATCAAACCGAGTCCAAGCGGAATGAAACCTTCGGGAGCGTGATTTTAGGAAGATTGTGATCCGGAGACTTGGACCCTCGTCAAGAAACAAAAGAGGAGGACACAAGGTAGGGGCGCCCTCCACCCTCGTGGGCCCCTTGTTGCTCCACCGACATACTCCTTCCTCCTATATATACCTCACGCACCCCAAGCGATCGACACGGAGCCAAAACCTAATTCCACCGCCGCAACCTTCTGTACCCACGAGATCCCATCTCGGGGCCTGTTCCGGAGGTTCGCCGGAGGGGGTATCCATCACGGAGGGCTTCTACATCAACACCATAGTCTCTCCGATGAAGTGTGAGTAGTTTACCTCAGACCTTCGGGTCCATAGTTAGTAGCTAGATGGCTTCTTCTCTCTTTTTGGATCTCAATATAATGTTCTCCCCCTCTCTCGTGGAGATCTATTCGATGTAATCTTCTTTTTGCGGTGTGTTTGTTGAGATTGATGAATTGTGGGTTTATGATCAAGATTATCTATGAACAATATTTGAATCTTCTCTGAATTCTTTTATGTATGATTGGTTATCTTTGCAAGTCTCTTCGAATTATCACTTTGGTTTGGCCTACTAGATTGATCTTTCTTGCAATGGGAGAAGTGTTTAGCTTTGAGTTCAATCTTGCGGTGTCCTTTCCCAGTGACAGTAGGGGCAGCAAGGCATGTATTGTATTGTTTCCATCGAGGATAACACGATGGGGTTTTTATCATGTTGCATGAATTTATCCCTCTACATCATGTCATCTTGCTTAAGGCATTACTCTGTTTTCATGAACTTAATACTCTAGATGCATGCTGGATAGCGGTCGATGAGTAGAGTAATAGTAGTGGATGCAAGCAGGAGTCGGTCTACTTGTCTCGGACGTGATGCCTATCTACATGATCATACCTAGATATTCTCATAACTATGCTCAATTCTATCAATTGCTCAACAATAATTCGTTCACCCACCGGAAAATACTTATGCTCTTGAGAGAAGCCACTAGTGAAACCTATGGCCCCCGGGTCTATCTTCATCATATTAATCTTCCAACACTTAGTTATTTCTTTTGCTTTTTACTTTGCTTTTATTTTACTTTGCATCTTTATCACAAAAATACCAAAAATATTATCCTATCAGATCTCACTCTCGTAAGTGACCGTGAAGGGATTGACAACCCCTTATCGCGTTGGTTGCGAGGAGTTATTTGCTTTGTGTAGGTACGAGGGACTCACGCGTAGCCTCCTACTGGATTGATACCTTGGTTCTCAAAAACTGAGGGAAATACTTACACTACTTTGCTGCATCACCCTTTCCTCTTCAAGGGAAAACCAACGCAGTGCTCAAGAGGTAGCAAGAAGGATTTCTGGCGGCGTTGCGGGGAGTCTACGCAAAAGTGAACATACCAAGTACCCATCACAATCCATTATCTCCCGCATTACATTATTTGCCATTTGCCTCTCGTTTTCCTCTCCCCACTTCACCCTTGCCGTTTTACTCGCCCTCTCTTTTTCGTTCACCTCTTTTTCGCTTGCCTTTTGTTTGCTCGTGTGTTGGATTGCTTGTTTGTCACGATGGCTCAAGATAATACCAAATAATGTGACTTTACCAATACCAACAATAATGATTTCCTTAGCACTCTGATTGCTCCTCTTACCAATACTAAATCTTGTGAAATCAATGCTGCTTTGTTGAATCTTGTTATGAAAGATTAATTTGCCAGCCTTCCTAGTGAAGATGCCGCTACTCATCTAAATAGCTTCGTTGATTTGTGTGACATGCAAAAGAAGAAAGATGTTGATAATGATATTGTTAAATTGAAGCTATTTCCTTTTTCGCTTAGAGAACGTGCTGAAACTTGGTTTTCGTCTTTGCCTAAAAATAGTATTGATTCTTGGAACAAGTGCAAAGATGCTTTTATCTCTAAGTATTTTCCTCCCCTAAAATCATCTCTCTTACAAATGATATTATGAATTTTAAGCAACTTGATCATGAACATGCTGCACAAGCTTGGGAGAGGATGAAATTAATGATACGTAATTGCCCTACTCATGGTTTGAATTTGTGGATGATTATACAAAAAAATTATGCTGGATTGAATTTTTCTTCTAGAAATCTTTTAGATTCGGTCGCGGGAGGCACTTTTATTGAAATCACTTTAGGAGAAGCTACTAAACTCCTAGATAATATTATGGTTAATTATTCTCAATGGCACACTGAAAGATCTACTAATAAAAAAGTGCATGCGATAGAAGAAATTAATGTTTTGAGTGGAAAGATGGATGAACTTATGAAATTATTTGCTACTAAGAGTGTTTCTTCCGATCCCAATGATATGCCTTTGTCTACTTTGATTGAGAATAATAATGAATCTATGGATGTGAATTTTGTTGGTAGGAATAACTTTCATAACAACGCGTATAGAGGAAACTTTAATCCTAGGCCTTATCCTAGTAATTCCTCTAATAATTATGGAAATTCCTACAACAACTCTTATGGAAATTTTAATAAGATGCCCTCTGAATTTGAGACTAGTGTTAAAGAGTTTATGAATTCGCAAAAGAATTTTAATGCTTTGCTTGAAGAGAAATTGCTTAAAGTTGATGAATTGGCTAGGAACGTTGATAGAATTTATCTTGATGTTGATTCTTTAAAGCTTAGATCTATTCCTCCTAAGCATGATATCAATAAGTCTCTCAAAGCCATGAGAATTTCCATTGATGAGTGCAAAGAAAGAACCGCTAGGATGCGTGCTAAGAAAGATTGCTTTATAAAAGCGTGTTCTTCCAATTTCTATGAAAATAAAGATGAAGATCTAAAAGTTATTGATGTGTCCCCTATTAAATCTTTGTTTTGCAATATGAATCTTGATAATGATGGGACTGAATATGATCCAGCTTTACCTAGAAGGCGTTCCAAAAATTCAGAGTTTTTAGATCTTGATGCTAAAATTGATAAAAGTGGGATTGAAGAAACTAAAACCCTAGATGTTGCTAAACCCACTATTTTGTATTTCAAGGAATTTAATTATGAAAATTGCTCTTTGATTGATTGTATTTCCTTGTTGCAATCCGTGCTAAATTCTCCTCATGCTTATAGTCAAAATAAAGCGTTTATTAAACATATCGTTGATGCCTTGATCCAATCTTATGAAGAAAAGCTTGAGCTGGAAGTTTCTATCCCTAGAAAACTTTATGATGAGTGGGAACCTACTATTAAAATTAAGATTAAGGATCATGAGTTCTATGCTTTATGTGATTTGTGTGCTAGTGTTTCCACTATTCCCGAAACTTTGTGCGATTTGCTAGATTTCCGCGATTTTGATGATTGCTCTCCAAACTTGCACCTTGCGGATTCCACTATTAAGAAACCTATGGGAAGAATTAATGATGTTCTTATTGTTGCAAATAGGAATTATGTGCCTGTAGATTTTATCGTTCTTGATATAGATTGCAATCCTTCATGTCCTATTATTCTCGGTAGACCTTTCCTTAGAACGATTGGCGCAATTATTGATATGAAGGAGAGGAATATTAGATTCCAATTTCCATTAAAGAAAGGCATGGAACACTTCCCTAGGAAGAAAATAAAATTACCATATGAATCTATCATGAGAGCCACTTATGGATTGCCTACCAAAGATGACAATACCTAGATCTATCCTTGCTTTTATGCCTAGCTAGGGGCGTTAAACGATAGCGCTTGTTGGGAGGCAACCCAATTTTATTTTAGTTTTTTGCCTTTTGCTTCTGTTTAGTAATAAATATTTGTTCTAGCCTCTGGTTATATTTTTTTTATGTTTTAGTTAGTGTTTGTGCCAAGTTAAACCTATAGGATCTTCTTGGATGATAGTTATTTGATCTTGCTGTAATTTCCAGAAACTTTCTGTTCACGAAAACAATTGTTAAAAATCACCAGAATGTGATAAAATAGTGATTACAATTGGTGATGATAAATAAACAAATTTTCTAGGTCTTCCTATTTTGGCTGAATGTTTGGAGTTCCAGAAGTTTGCGTTAGTTACAGATTACTACAGACTGTTCTGTTTTTGACAGATTCTGTTTTTCGTGTGTTGTTTGCTTATTTTGATGAATCTATGGCTAGTAAAATAGTTTATAAACCATAGTGAAGTTGGAATACAGTAGGTTTAACACCGATATAAATAAAGAATTATTTGATTACAGTACCTTGAAGTGGTCTTTTGTTTTCTTTCGCTAACGGAGCTCACGAGATTTCTGTTGAGTTTTGTGTTGTGAAGTTTTCAAGTTTTGGGTGAAAGATTTTGATGGATTATGGAACAAGGAGTGGCAAGAGCCTAAGCTTGGGTATGCACAAGGCACCCCCAAAATAATCTAAGGACACCAAAAAGCCAAAGCTTGGGGATGCCCCGGAAGGCATCCCCGCTTTCATCTACTCCCATCGGTAACTTTACTTGGAGCTATATTTTTATTCACCACATGATATGTGTTTTGCTTGGAGCGTCTTGTATGATTTGAGTCTTTGCTTTTTATTTTGCCACAATCATACTTTCTGTACACACCTTTTGAGAGAGCCATACATGATTTGGAAATTATTAGAATACTCTTTGTGCTTCACTTATATCTTTTGGGTTATATAGTTTTGCTCTACTACTTCACTTATATCTTTTAGAGCACGGTGGTGGATTTGTTTTATAGAAACTATTGATCTCTCATGCTTCACTTAGATTATTTTGAGAGTCTTAAATAGCATGGTAATTGAATACTCCTAATATGCTAAGCATAAATGATTTGTTATAATTCTTATGAGTGTGTTGAATACTAAGAAAAGTTTGATGCTTGATAATTGTTTTGAGATATGAAGATGGTGATATTAGAGTCATGCTAGTTGAGTAGTTGTGAATTTGAGAAATACTTGTGTTAAAGTTTGTGATTCCCGTAGCATGCACGTATGGTGAACCGTTATGTGATGAAGTCGGAGCATGATTTATTTATTGATTGTTTTCCTTATGAGTGGTGGTCGGGGACGAGCGATGGTCTTTTCCTACCAATCTATCCCCCTAGGAGCATGCGCGTAATACTTTGCTTTGATAACTTGTAGATTTTTGCAATAAGTATATGAGTTCTTTATGACTAATGTTGAGTCCATGGATTATCGCACTTTTCCTCCTTCCACCATTGCTAGCCTCTACTACTACGCGCACTTCTCACGCGGTATCATACACCCACCATATACCTTCCTCAAAACAGCCACCATACCTACCTATTATGGCATTTCCATAGCCATTCCGAGATATATTTCCATAACTACAAAAAAATACACTTCCATGATGATATGTGTTTGTCACAGTAGGTCGCGTTTTTTGTCATGCATGTACATCCATGACAAATTTATGATGTAATCAAGATAGTCATACTGTCTTTGTCAGAGAAGTGTTCCATGACATTACCAAAATTATCATCACGAAGTGTCCACTTCCATGACGATAAATCGCGTCACGAAGTGCTTTTGTCAAGGGTGACCGACACGTGGCATCCACCGTAACGGAACATTTGTTAAGCTATCGGGTCGGGTTTTGGATCCGATAACCCGTTAACAGCCCCGACCAATGGGGATTTTCCACGTGTAAAATCATCATTGGCACAGGTGTCACTCATCCGATGGGCGAAACACGCCTATGATATGTTGACACGTGGACCGGCCCATCAAGTTTAAATGGGCCGGCCCAACTGAAGGCCCACAAGATTTTGCGGACCATAGTGGGCCGGCCCAGCTAAAGGCCCATGAGATTTTGCGGACCATAATGGGCTGGCCCAGCTAAAGGCCCACAAGATTTTGCGGGCCATAATGGGCCGGCCCAGGTAAAGGCCCACAAGATTTTGGAGTGCCATAATGGGCCGGCCCAGGTAAAGGCCCACAAGATTCTTGCGGATCATAATGGGCCGGCCCAGCTAAAGGCCCACGAGATTTTGCCGACATTAATGGGCCGGCCAGTTTGTAGGCCCACAAGATTTGGAGGACCCTAGTAGGCGGCCCATTAAGCGGCTGCCATGTTTTGGGACAAATGCCGACCCATATTTGATCCGGTCCATTAATGGCCTGCCACGCTCAAGGCCTATCTTGGCCCATATGAGATCTGGCCCGTTAAAGCCTACCACGATGCGGGCCAAATTACGGCCCAGATCGGTCCGCCCTTTAAGAGGCTTTGGGCTCAATTATGGCCCATATCAGATTCGGCCCGTCAACTGGACACTATGCTTTTGGGCCCACTTGCTGAAGGCCCACTTAGTAATTTGACCGATATTAGTTTTGGCTGTTAAGGGCCCGTTTAACATTTCGCCCTATATTAATTTCAGCTGTTAAAAGCCCGTCATATAGTTGGGCCTAACTATGGCCGGTTTGCATCCGGCACTGCTTTCATGACCGATATCCGATTGGGCCAAACAAGGACCGAGACAATTTTGGCCTATTAAAAGCCCGTGATTTGATTTGCACAATCATGGGCGGGGTTCATTCGGGCTGCTGCCGCCCGTGAGCTGTTCGACGCGTTTCGGGCCCAACCTACATCATGATTGCATGACAGCCGATTATGTACCGTAATTTTACGGTTTGGCGGTTTATGCGAAGACAGGATATATATACTGATAAAATAACTGCAGCATCGTGAATAAGAAAAACCTAGACTATACAATAAAGAAATTACGGCATATTACATCCTTTGGGCATCAAAGTTCGCCACTATGATAATAAAGCACAAGCGGGCAAGATTACATACACTTGGCATCAAAGATCGCCACCGATTGCAAATAAACACGCCGACAAAATAATATACAAAACCAACAGCACTTCAATAGAGTTCAAGAAAGGTTAGCCTCTTTGGGAGCTGCAGCAAGCGGTGAGCAAGATGATGAAAGCTGCGCTTGTTCAACACTTATATCTTCCTCACTCTGAAAGATAAACAAGTAGACAGATGACAAGTTTTGCACATAAAAGCATCAGTGCTGACAATTCATCACATTTCTTACTGGAGAATAAAGTGACATAGTTTAAAATTGCATTAATAAAATATGGTATTGTTCAGGTCAAGACATGGCAGGAAATGACATTGTGAAGGAGTTGGCAGCTTCAAAACACCACTGGATTACAGATCAAGAACTCATAAGTATCAATGGTTAGTGTGCTGTCAATTTATACCATTTTAGATTGGCAAATAAAGAGATGGTTTAAATAATAGTAGAATGATATGACATTGTTCATAGTTAAGACATTGCAGAATATGACATTGTGCTGTAGTGGGTAGGTTCACCACACCACTGGATTACGGATGAAGAACATAAGCATACATGCAGTGCAAAAGAAGATCACTTGCTCTGTATAGTTTAATTTACATGGTATGAAGAAGGAACTTGGTTGTACAATTGAAAACTTAAATTGAGAAAGGACAAACTTTTGTTTATAAACTACATAATAAACTTTAAACAAGCAATTTGATGCAAACACCAAAAATAAACAGCTGTTGCAGTCATGCCTAACCAAATATATACAACAAAGTTTGAAGGCTTGAGATGGACAAACTTACATTATTGGTGAAGACAGGCTCTATAAAGGCCTTGTCCATGCTGATTGGGGGGGGGGGCAATTCAAGAATTTTACCACAGAATCTTCTTCAAAAGCATTGCCTTTATTCTACATTTTGTTAAGAGTAAATATATATGTGATAATATACGAAAAAATGGAGAATATTTAAGAGAAGATGAAGAGTGATGCTATATAACCAAGTAGCTATAAATGTAAGTGCAGCGATACAGGAAAAAGGTACAACCAAGAGCAATGCACAGCTAAACTTCTTGATTACCAACCTTATGGTAAGAGTAAATATAGATCGATGTGTAGAAAATGGAGGGCAAAGGAAAATAAGCTGCAGAGTGATGGTACATGAACAACTACTGTCATTATAAGTACTGCGATAAAGGACATCATGTACTTACAAGAACAATGCGAGCTAAAAAACATTGGCATTGGATATATTCTACACTAATGTAACCATTCATACAGATCAGATAATTTGGAGCGAACAATTGATAAGCAAGCTATCATGCATACTGCTGTCACATAATGAAGCGGTATGTATGCAAATACGATGATACAGACAATAGGTACTAACAAGAGCAAAGCAGCGGGCAACATATTTGCGACATCCTGTCGTTCTTGTCAAACCGGAATTCTTCTTCGAGCAGATTTCCTGCAAAAAAATCCGTAAGGCACATGCGGAAAAGTAGAAGTTCAAATTGTCATGTGATTTCATAGACAGTACCTCATCCTGGGAACAAGAGCAATGCATAACAAGGTTTTTCCATTCAATGTATTCTAAATTTAGCACAGGAGAATTCACCAGAAATTCGTTTATAGACTTGTCATCAAAGTGTGATTTCTCAGGTAACACCGATACTGCTGCAATGCTTCCTTGAAAAGCACAAGCAAGCTTTGCTTGTCATGACTATCCAGATTGACCCTCGCCTAGTTACAACTATGTAATGTAAATCATTGATGTGTTCAATCAGCAGAAAACAGGAAAATAATAACCATGAATAATAGCACTTACACGTAAGTTGGACAGGAAGATGTGAAAATGGTGTTTGTCTTCACAATAATCTTCCCATGATGGGAATATATGCACATAGTCCCTAACAACATTGAAAGCATTGTCTTTTAAACTGGGAATAAATGGAATGGGGTTCCAATCTGCAGGAATTGGCCATCTCTGCAGTTGGGATAGGTCTTCGGCCGGTGGACTTGCTGTACTTTTTGCTGGAGTGGGATTTTTCTGTGGTACAGCTGGTGCTATGGCAAATGAAATCGGTATACCTTTTGCTGGAGTGCAGGTCTTGTGTGGTGGGGCTAGTGGTGTGGCGGTGAAGTATGGGTGCAGTCTTTGGAGTCGGTCCTACGTTTTGTGTCCTTGGTTGTACAACCAATATAAGTGGGGTCTTTGTCGATTTTCTCGGCACCACCACGTTTTCAAGGACTTTGATGGTGCTCCTTCAGGTTCGGCAATCACCCTCTTCCTTTTTGATGTCTGATGCACAAGAACAACATTTGCGTGGAAAAACATGGTATGATGACAGATGGAATATGTATTGATAATGTATGGGCATGGCATCTCGACATATATAATGAGTAAACTAAGCAGATGGCGGTGCAACAAAGTAGAAGAAATGCAAGACAACATATGCAAGATACCCACAATAAATAAAACATTGCCAAATTAGAACAGGCACCTTGATGGGTGAACAGGACAGGCCATCTGCCTTTGACTCCCCGAGGTTAGAATAGTCATTAGGATCATATTCTGAGCAAGAATCAACAGGTGGGGAGCGTATGAGTTTCATTGCATCCAGAATGGCACTCAATGCCTTGGTGCCAATTTTATAAGTCATTGCAGTGTTTAGCTTCAAGAGTGGACTGCTGCTAGTGCGACACAAAGCAGCTACATAGACCATAGTGTAGATATAACGGGAAAACCTTAAGCATCAGAGTAAAATCAGCAAAGTGGAACTTGCTGGAATATATGTGCTAGTATTGCCGGTACGGCTAGAAAGGCTTCGGATACCAGCTCTCTTCAAGTGAAGGTGCGGTACTATTAATATCAGTGTAACTCTCAAAGGCGACACAGCTCCCTGCATTTGCTTGCTATTCTTATAGGATTAAAGTGGGCAGGCCACTACAAATCCTATTCCTATGTTTACAAGATCCTACGAATCAAAGAGGCTCAAAGTGTCCATCACAACCGACCGTATAGACCTCTACACTGCAAATGTCCCTCCTCATCTTGATTACAAGGAACATCTTGTACTACTATCATACTCCTCCATTCCAAAATATAAGTCTTGGTAGAGATTTCCACTATGGATCACATCTGAGATGTATCTGAGATACATTTTAGAGTGTAGATTCACTAATTTTGCTCCATATGTAGTCCATGGTGGAATCTATACAAAGACTTGTATTTAGGAATGGAGAAATATATTAAAGGAGAACGAAGAGGAACATGGTAAAGAAGAGCAAGCAGATTTTGGATAATAAAATATTGGCTGCGCAGTGCCCACACATGATGAACCAGAGTGCATTAAGAATGCAACTCCTAGCCGTCTCTCGACCATTTCAGGCGGTTGGATGAAGATCCTACGTCTCCTAACCCTTCTTCTTCCTCGTCTCGATTCTTCCCATCTGAGAACACCCAGACGGGTCACGGCGGACCACCGGCCCCACCGCCTGTGTTCCTCCGCCACCCCACCCCACCTCCACCCCAACCCCCACCCGCGTCGAGTTTTCTTCGTTCGGTGAGGCCCCACAACCACCCGAGCCCCTTCGATCGCACCAGCGAACTCCGGCGAGCTCTGAAAAATTGACTGACCCAATTTTGAAATTTAGTCTACTGTGATTTAACTAGTGTGGAATATAAAAGGGGAAAACCATAAGCATTGGGAGTATAGTGTTGAGCGTGCCATGGCGAATCTGAAGGTGCAAACCGGACAAAGGCAACTTCGCAACCAAGACAAGAAATCAGAGTAAAGCAGTGGTGATCTATTTTCTTGCTGCGATAAATAAGTTGAGCAGATACGAAAGAGTACCGCCTCTGGTGCGGCGCCATGTACACATCTGCTGAGAATTTGATGGTGCTGCGGTAGCGATGGCTGTCGGCAGCGTGGAAGCAGATCTAGGAGGGTAGATGGTGGCAGCGGGGCGCGGTGGACGAGACAGACGTAGGAGCGGCGCCGGCAAGGTGGACGACGGCGGGGATGAAGCGAGAGGACGGGATGCAAGGATCCCGGTCCGCATTCGGTTGGGGATAAGACGGTAATGTCGCATACACCGAATATTTGCCGACGAGAGTTTGTTTTTGGCGCCCACCGTGTATGAATATGAATCGGGGAGGGAGTCGATTTCGGCCGAGGACACACTGTGTTTTAGCGCCCACCGTGTATGAATCCGGGTGAGAGGCGCGTTTGGGTGAAATTACAAACCTACCCCTATCAAAACATATAGAAATCCAGCAGATAGGCTTTGCGTGGCAGGGATAGGCAGTAGTGATTTTCATCTCGCAGATTTTGGTTTCGGGCGGTTACTGTGACTTTCCCCGCTTCGTTCAAATTTTGCAGAGTGCACGTTTACCGTGCCAACTCAATTCGAATCCCGTTTGTATTCTATTTTTTTTTTCAAGGATTCATTTTCAATTGGAATTACGTTCTATATATCATATATATATATATATATATATATATATATATATATATATATATATATATATATATATATATATATATATACTTTCAAAATCACAACACCATTTATACATAAATATGGTTTACAAGCGGCATGATCTCAGATTCATAAGGTTGTATCCATCAATTTGGATTTTCAAATATTTGAAACCACTTTATGTTGAAATCCAATGTATGCATTCCTCCTAACTGTCTCCAATTAATGTGTGTTTCATGCGGGTTTTTACTTCTCAAACATGTATAATGTGTTTCACACACGCAACATATAGTGTAATCCCGTTTAGACATTAATTGCATATAAACCATGCATTGTTTGTAATTAAAGAATCTATGGATCACCAATATTGATAAACTATATAACATTACACGTGCCCAGATTCAAATGAATATGCATGTTTGATACACCAATTTGCGTTATGATATTATCGATGTCGTGATCTCCGGTTTAAATATTTGAATCCCTTTATTCCAGATATTAAGTCTCATATAGCTATCACTCATGCTTATATATGACTATCTCTCTCGGACCTATCTGCGTTCATCGTCTCTCGGTATCTCTCGTGCTACTGTATGTCGACAATGATCTTTTATCTTCGTAATGCATCGATGGTACTCTCTCCTCGACCTTCATCACTCTATCTCTCTCTAAGTATATCTCGCTCCTGCTATGTGTCTCTAACTATGATTCTCCATGTGGAATCTCTTTCTCTCACACAAACACAAAACTTTGTCTCCCGGGGTCTCATTTCTCTCTACTATTCCCATGTGTGCCACTCGCACACCCCTCATACAGATATGTCTTTCGCTCCTTAGATATGAGAACCTATGACTCTTCCTCTTCAATATCTCTTTCTCACACACAAACACAAACTCTGTCTCCCAGGGTCTCATATTTCTCCATTGTTCTCTTGTATGTCGCTCACACACACCATCTCTCCCTAGAGATATCTTGCGTTCCCTCGTATGTCTCTCTAGCTATCACTCTCGTTGTGAAATATCTTTCTCTCTCACAGACACAAAACTTTTCTCTCTGATATCTGTTTGTGTGTGACTCACACGCACCCTCTCTCATCTCTCTCACACCCACACACATAACCCAGCCTTCTGATCCACTCGACTCCTATCTCTAACGCACACTAGCTAGCATCTTTATCTTTCTATTTATCTGTTTCTCCATCAACCTTCTTTCTCGCCCTCACTCTTGATTCCTATCACGCACACTACATATATTTCTCTCTACATGCAGTCAAGTGCCCTCTCACACACATATATAACTTCACCCTTTGAACCACCCGACGGTCATCTCCAACACCCAAACTAGCGGATGTCCCTCTAGCTAGCATCTCCATCTCTGTATCTATCTGTAGTTTCTCCGTCAACATTTCTTTCTCGCACGGAGTCTTGCTTCCTATCACCCACACTATATATGTCTCTCCATACATATGCATTTATAGGTTGGTCTCTTTTGCACAATCGTTGCGCCTCACTCCCTCTGCTCGCCATAGATGCATGCTCCAGCCCACACCACTATCTCTTAAAGACAAAAACACATGCTCAATTGTCGGGCCTTCTTCCCTGCACTCTCACATGCATGCATATTGTCATACCGATCCGTCTCTCCCATGCCGTTGATCTTATGACTTATGTCTTCTTTCTTTTATCTCGCTCATCTTGGCCAGACACACACACATCCCACGTATACATGTATACCTCTCACACATGCACGTTCAAGGTCTCTATGTCTCCATCGTAGTTAATTACCCTCAATCCTAACACCACATCGAATCGTTCTCCTCTTTTGTGCACATAACTTCCTTTGGATGGGTAAAACACACACTCACACTTAACAATCTCCTTCTAGCTACCCCCCGCCTCTCACTCTTCCCTATATCCCCAAAACCAATAAGACCATCCCTTTGTTTAATTCCGCCTACATGCACCATCGATATATAGTAGTATTTCTCGGTGTCTCTCGAACAAACACGTTCTCTCAAGTCAACTCCTCTCACGCCAAGACACCTTCTCTTCCCTCTCACGGGCATTTCTCTCTCGCACCCCATCGTTGGTGGCCTCTGCCATACACATCACCTCTCTATGATGAAGCCATGCAAACTTAAATTACATCCGCCACAGAGGACCCCGCGACACACACACACACGCACACACACACACGCACGCACGCACCCCCCACACACTAAGACTCCATCTCTCTCTCTCTCACACACACACACACAAACACACACACACACGCACGCACGCACCCCCCCCCACACTAAGACTCCATCTCTCTCTCTCTCACACACACACACAAACTAAGACTCCATCTCTCTCTCTCCTCTCTCTCTCATACACATACACAAACTAAGACTCCATCTCTCTCTTTCTCTCTCTCTCTCTCTCTCTCTCTCACACACACACACACACACACACCACACACACACACTAAGACTCCATCTCACACACACATGCTCTAAGAGGAGCATTTGTTCCTACCACCCTTCATCCAACCTTACCCGTATGATAAACAATCACCTTTATTTACTTGCATAACATGGAAAAATTCCACTTTACTTTAGTAGTCAGCAAACTTATCATCTGTACCCTTATAAAAAAACGAGTTGGCGGTGATGGTGTGCGTGCCATCTTGTAATACAGACCGTATGATCTATATCTGAAGATAGAAAGCAAACTATGATAATTTTACAAAATATACCCACACCTCTCTCCACATCATTATCTCCCGCAACCTCATTGCTCAGCAATTAAAAAAGGAATAAGTCTATGGAACAATCTAGCATGCATGGTGGCTTGCCGCTTTGCGCGCAAATCCATCCCATGCCTCCGCCCATTCCGACCACCGGTCACCACCACGCTCCACTCCTCCTCGCCTTATCTCTCATCTTTCATTTTTTCGATGACATTCTCGAGATACCAGTTTTCGATAAAATTCTCAAGATATCATTAGTTTTTACACATGGGATTACTCTGCATGGGTCAATCACAACAGGTGTTCGTAAAAAATGCATATTGATGTTCCGTGCAATGCGAGAATCTTGCTTGTAATTATATAACGCAAATCATGAGCAGGAAGTGACATTTTTTGACACAACCACGTTAACATGGCCACGTAAATCACTAGCTAAAGTAAATACCATTATACTTATATCCCGATGCAAAGGTTGAGTACATGTCAGAAGAGTAGAGTCGCACACACGCACTCTGTCTCACGAATCTCTCTCACACACACCCGATTCGTGGCGCCCACTTTAGCGGAACGTATGTTACAATTTGTGCACCCGCTGGTACACGTGATGCTGCGCATTTATTTAAGCGGAAGGCGAACCCAAACAATAGCTGTATTCATTCCCTCCGCCGCCTCTTCTCTGGTCGCCGTCGCCCGGTAGCCATGGGCGGCGAAGGTAACAACATCGCCATACTCCCGCGGATGGCGCTTTAATATAAATTTTAGTGGTCATGCATGCATCTTTTGTGCTAGCACTCCTATATAAGGGTTGACGGTCGCTTCCAGCAGACGTCTTGCGGTGGAAGAGGAAGGAGAAGGAAGCGGGCTGTGGAGTAACTTTTTACCACAATTTCTTAGGAAGCGAGTAGTTTTGCAAACTACCGATAATACACCAAAGCGGTTCAAAACCTATACTCCCTTGCCGGTAGCGCTTCCGCGTGAAGCAGTCAGCATCGCCCTAGAGCATCGATGCCGCATTAATGCCCGCCGAGCGGAGGTGACCTCTCACCGGCGCGGCTTTGAAGTGGCGCGACGGTGAGAGAGCGCCGCTTCGGTGCCTGCGACGCTCGCGTCGAGACTAGCCATAGGCCCTGTTTGGATCCATGGGTTAGATTTAGTTTGAGCTAGTTGGGGCTCAAATAGCCCTAAAGTATCCAAGCATGAGGGTTTAAATTGGAGCAAGTTGCACCGAACCCACCAAAAAAAAACTATCCCTCCCAAGAGGTGCTAACTGGAGATAGTTCTCATTGGGACCACTGAAAAATCACTTTTATCTCTCCATGAAGTGCATTTATTATTAATCTAACCCTGTCATCCAAACACCTCTTTGGCTACAGTTAGTTCAGGGTTAGTCATGAGTTAGTCTAACCTCCAGCTAAGTTAGAGTATCAAACAGGAGCAGTATAGGACATGCAAGTTGCTCAAAGCATACAGGCAAATTCATACGTGAAAGGATATTTTTCTTTTTGAAAACGGAACGTGAAAGGATTTTTTTTAGAATGCTCTTGGCATGTCGCTAACATGTGGTAGTTAACCGACCTCAATAGACGGCAGAAATGCCAGCCCGCCGCACTTTGATAGAGGCGAGGAGGAGAAGCGATCTGAGCTCTTTGGATTACTAGAGATAGGTGTCGATGGAAGCCAAGAAATATGGTGATAGCGTGGGTTAGCCATGTACTAGTATGATGTAACTACTTTGGGCTGCCGTGTTTCGTACTCTTCTAGTCCACTGTGGAGATGATTGGTTAATCTTATATCGCTGAATAATATTAAATATTATGAGTGCAGACGCTCCACCACGAGGTTCCTTGCTCCTTCTCGGTCGTCTGGAATCTATGTTCTTCCACTCTATATTTTTTACGTGAGCTTTGTTCATCCTTTTGCCAACACACGAGACATCTAGCATCAAGGTGCACGTGTTATGCAAGGATCGTTCCATCTATATGAAGAACACGTGGGACTGGAACTACGAGACGAACATGTACCCAGGAGTGGATGTACGAACCTGAGTAATGTAGCGCAGTAAGTGAAGTAGAAAGGCACAAATGGTATGAACATGCGTGGCATATAGGGTGTGTTTGGTTGCGTTCTTGTCTCGGCATAGTTGTTCCCTCTTCATGCATGCTCAACTCAACACCCCTCTTCATGCATGCTCTCTTCATGCATGCTTCTAGTGTATTTGTGCTAAACTAGTGTGGACTCATGCACCCTCCATACACTCTACCAAACACCCAAAAGTAGGTCGAGAAGGGAACTCTTGGCGGCATTTGTCTCTTACTACGTACTACCACTAAATGTTGTGCGTGCAATGCCGGTGATGTTATGGATGCGTGCCTAAGTACTCTACTACTACTATATTAGTTGGAGGCACATATTAACTTTTATATTTGTTTACGTGTATGTCCGAGACCTTCCAACTAGGCGTGTCTTTGTCTCCAGTCGCACTTTGTATCATTCATACCACTAAGTACTACGACGTGTGGTCTCCGACCAGTGGAAGAAGTGGAGACGCTCTACCACGCTGTTTTTTACGCTAGGCTCTACCACGCTGTTCATGTCCCACTCCTTTCGCCGACGTGTGGGACATCCGGACGCGTCCGTGTTTGGCACCCTTCGTCATAAGAGTTGAAACGCTAGCATTCATCGAAATAAAAATAATTATAAATCGGCGGTGATACTTTTTGCGAACCAATCAGCGGTGATACTATACCACGCGGTTTCCTTGCTCCTCGATATCGGAAAGAATACTCCGTTCGCCAACATGTGGGACGTCGACCATCTGGTCCACTTGCCATGCACGTAGAACTCCAAGGAGTCACCGGTCGTCGCGCCCATGATAACAATGACTAATGAGCCGTCAAATCACAGGCCCACTTCCCACTTTGAAGTTGCTCGGACGAAGGAACCATCATGACTTCGTTGAATTCCGCTTCTTGAAGAAAACTCTTGTACCAGCGATCTTGCTAGCTACTGATAGTTACTCCAATAGAGGCCTCCTTTCGTTCATAGGATAGGAATATGAAGATCATAGGAAGTGAGATGACATGCATCTCAATTCCTATAGAGAAAGAGATGCCATTTGATGCTTAGGATAGGAATTTTTCCATTTAGTCTAGGCTAATGTACTGGTAATTTGCTCTAAAAACTACAGTAGTAACTAGTACTAGTATTGGTACATGCTCGTACTCAGACACAGACACACACACTAACTACTAGTACTACTACTTCTCACATGCTGGCCAGACACCGTCGTTCTCCTTCCCGGATTTGTCGGTGACACCCCACCGTGCTTGGATCTCCGCCGACCTCTCCGCATCAGCGTGTGCGTCCTTTTCTTTCTTGCGGCGGCGGGCCTCTCTTTTCTTGAGTGCTTTCCGACTTTTCCGCTCCCTCTGTGTGGCTTTGGCCGCCTCTTGCTCTACCGCCCATTCGGCCTTGGCATCTTCAAATTCCTCCCATATAGTTGTGAGGTCGCGAGCGGCGATGAACTCGGCACGGCCGGATGCCATCGCTTCCCTACCATTTTTGTGCGGTCGTGGGCGGCTAGGAACTTGGCGCGGCGGGATGCCATCGCTGCCTTACCGGTTAGTGTGCGGCGCGGTGGCATGAACGACGCTTGGTGAGAGCTCTGGGGTGGAGTGGCCGGACAACCGTATAGTGCATTGGTTTGTCAAGAGCTCAAGGACAGAAGACGAAGCAAATTTGGATTCCCCTTTAATCCTAGTCATTTATTACCGAGTAAAATGCATTGGCGGTCATCGAACTTGTCTTGATAGCTCACTTTGATCATTGTATACGAGATATGGTGATTATATGGTCTTTGGCTCAGCATATAGCTCCGTATTTATGCGGTTGACCGGTCAAACAGTCCGCATCGCCTCATCAGCTCGTGTTCTTTATCTATCTATCTATGCGAGCCTACCTGTCTTGAAGAAAGAAATAAAACCAAAATTATGCGTATGTGACATTCTTGTTTAGGCGTTTCTTTGGAGGCCTCGCGAACACCGAGCATGTATTCACCGGCTCAACACCAGCGGTCATACTCATGACTCGGCGCCTTGCTCATGTATATCGTCAATCACAGCGACAATCTATAAAACAGCCTAGCTAGAGAGGGTACTATGGTGCGGAGTATGTACTATCGTGAGCAACGGATCATAGTGCCACTTGCACACGCAGTGTGTGTACGATCGATTCGTCCATTATTCATAAGTTATGTATGGTTGTGTGGTGTCTAATGGTGGTCATCGAATGCTAGCTGGCGACAAGAGCGGTTGCATGGGCGCTGGTTGTCAATCGTGCGCATACGCTTCAAAGGCTCGTCCTCCATGAGTTCACATTTACCACCACGCTTGCCGTCGCCGCATACAGCCTACGAAACCCCTTCCGCCGCTAGTGGCGCTTCCGCTGAAATGATCACCATCTCTCCGAGCGTCAATGCTGCATTCACCATCCTTAGCTGCAGGTGCGGTTGGTGTGTCACCGACATGCGGGCACGATGCCCGTTGGGCCCACATGTTAGTGAGACAACGCACTGTGGTTAAGTCATCAAGCAGCGTCCGCATTCACGCCCGACACAACCTCTCCTTTGGCGCGGCATTGCAGCAGCGCGCCGCCGAGAAGCGCCACCCTTCGGCATCCCGGTGCAAGCGGCGCTCGCGTTAATGACACCACGGCTGCCGACGAACCTACTCCGCTGCCAGCTGTCCATCCGTCTGCCGCGGCTCATTGCCATTCGCCCGCTATATTAACTTGAGCCCCAGCTCCCAGCCATAGCCGAAGACCCACACTCATTCTCCTCCGGTCCCTTCCTTTTGTTGGCACCACTCCAACCATGGCCTCCGAGCACTCCAAAGATCTCTTGGACGTACTGTCGCAGGAGCAGACGAAGGACATTGGTGGCTCCGCTCCGGGTGCGCTCCAAAGCTCTCTTGGACATACTCTCGCAGGAGCAGACGAAGGAGATCGCTGGCTCCCCCCCCCCCCCCCGGCCGTCCTCCACCGCCACGACCATGAAGCCGGCGCGCGTGCGCGAGCGCACCGGCAGCGAGGAAGAGTAGTACATGGTAGGTCGCCACCGCTCTGGTCCTAGGAAGGCCACCACTCCTCCACTCAGTCAACACCAAGATTGGTGGGATAAAAATCGGCAGCCAATTAGCCGCTTGATGGCGATGTGGAGGTGGAAATCTTCATAACCTTGTGCTCCGGAGGAGGAGGTTATCGAGGCGGAAAAGGAGGAGGCAAAGGCAATGGCCGGCTTTCTCGGGTTCATGGCCGGACATGGTGGTCGGGGCCCGGCGATCGTTTAGATTAGGTTCTGATGAGGTTTAATACGGTTTGTGCGAAATATGTAATGAATTTCATCCAGTTTATAGGAAAAGTTCTCGAAATGTAATGAATTTCATCCGGTCAATTTGAAATTTGCTTTGTTTGCATGAATTTCGTCCGATTAGTTCATATAGTTGTCGAAAGGTATGCGGGCAGCATCAGATGGCATCCATCAGTGTCCTTGGACAGATGCCAGTGTAAATTTGTGGTCCAGCGCTGGAGATGCTCTAACTGTCATGCTATAATCGCTAACAATCCTCCATTATTTGGCAGGGAACAGTTATCCCTCGATCAAAATCAGATCCGCGGTGTTTCGCACTCCTCCCGCGAAGAGTGTAAACTCTTGCTTACATAAAAATGGAGCAAGTGGGCGGCATCTGTAGCATGTCATATCACTCGAACTAGCCCGCCTAACGGCGGAAAGCACCGCCTCGTCATTTTGTTCGGATTTCTATCGATCGATCGCGCGAAAATGCTACGCTTCACAAGTTCTAAAGGAAAAGCGGCACACTTACGACTCATACGCGTCATAACCGGACGATCGGCTCGCATACGCCGCTTACGGAGGGACATCGTTGTCTTGCAATTTCAACGACATGTGGGACCATAATTGAATAAACCGTCGATAGCGAAATCTAATCGCTTTCGGCGGCGGCCGAGAAGAGAGAAGCGGGGAGGAGAAGAGATCGCACGCCCGCCAAGCACGGAATCAAGAAATATATGGTGATAATGTGAGGTGGGCCATGCTGGAGTTCGGACCGCTTCGGTGCCGCTCTCACCGCCAGCCCCTCTAGGCCTTGACTGCTGCCGCATGCAAGCATAGCAAGTAGTACTCCTTATGTGGAGGAGAGAGGCATTGCCAAAGTCAAGGAGTGGGCTCTGAAGAGCCGTCTCTACGATGCTCCTAGGTATAAAAAATAATTCTAAAAAGGCATAAAAACAATTGTGTCTTAAAAAAAGAAAGGTAAAAAACATTTGAGAGGAAATAGATAGAGAGAAAGTGAGAAAAAGCTGTAACCTGGGCATTACATGAGGAAGGAGGGAGTGGTGCACATGCCAAGTTCACTGGCCTGCCGTGTTTCACACTCCTCCGTCCTAACAGTGGGGACAATAGCTTTCATCAAAAATAAACTGAAAGTGCTAGTTATCGACTAGAGGGGGGGGGGGGTGAATAGGCGATTTTTAGGAAAGTCTTCAAAACGTGGAAGTTTCGAAGACAAACGATAGAAATGGCCTAATTGATATGCAGCGGAAGATAAACTACAACAAGCAAACCATAGTCAAGTATGTTGTAATGTGAAAGTACAAAGACTAATAGCAGCTTAGTAGTAAGGATCAGGATGGAAGATATTATGAAGCCAACCAACGATAGTAGTCAAGCAATGAAGTCAGACAGGTACGACAAACAGGCAATGACTTCACGAAGACAAACTCTAAGTAAGGGGAGGGAGAGGATAGAACCAGTCACTTGTTGAAGACAAATGATTTGTTGGACCAGTTCCAGTTGCTGTGACAACTGTACGTCTAGTTAGGGAGGCTGAGATTCAACTCAGAAGACCGCGTCTTCACCTTATTCCCCTTGAGCTAAGGACACATAGTCCTCGCCCAATCACTCTGTTAAGTCTTCAAGGTAGACTTCCGAACCTTCATAGACTTCGTTCACCGGTGATCCACAATGACTCTTGGATGCTTAGAACGCGACGCCTTACCGGCTGGAGGATTCACAGTCCTCAAGTGTAATAAGTCTTGAGTCACATGAGACAGAAAGACTTGATGATGCCTAACACTCTTTGGCTCTGGGTGTTTGGGCTTTGTCCTCGCAAGGATTTCTCTCTCTCAAAGGCTTCTAGGTGGGTTGCTCTCAAACGACAAAAGCCGTGCACTAACTCTGAGCAGCCACCAATTTATGGTGTAGGGGGTGGGCTATTTATAGACACTAGGCAACCCGACCTGATATGTCCGAAATGACCCTGGGTCACTAAGGAACTGACACATGTTCCAACGGTAAGATTTCAAACACACACGGCAACTTTACTTGGGCTACAAGCAAAGCTGACTCATCCAGCTCTGGATAAGATTTGCTCTCATTGTCTTCGCTCAAAGACATAGGATTTGGGTTGAGCATCACTTCAGTCATTTTGACTTTGTTCACTTGGACCCCACTTAACAGTACGGTGGTTCCTATGACTCAACAAAGAAGAAAAAGGAAACAACAAAACGACACAGTCTTCGCGCTCCATAGTCTTCACTCAATGTCTTCTCATGTCATAGTCTTCAATATGAATATCTTCACATACCACCATTGTCGTCAATGTCTTCATACATTTTTAGGGGTCATCTCCGATAGGTAAACCGAATCAATGAGGGACACTACCTGTGTTATCCTGCAATTCTCACAAACACATTAGTCCCTCAACCAAATTTGTCGTCAATACTCCAAACCAACTAGGGGTGGCACTAGATGCACTTACAATCTCCCCCTTTTTGGTGACTGATGACAAACTGGTTGAAGTTTTCAATGGGGATAAAGTATGTGAAATTGTAAAGGATAGGGTATTGTCTTCATAAGTGGCAAAGGCTCCCCCTGAAGATGTGCATATAAGTAATTTGCTTTTGGAATGCAAATGCACATGGCAGGTTGTACTTGTGGAGATCCTCTTCAACTTATGAAGATAATTCATCATGCATGAAATGATATAACTAAGAGAATGACATGCATAATGAAAAATGGACGTCTGCAGAATGATCTAAGTGCGGAAGTTATCATCGCACATGCGGAATTTATCATCGCATCATAGAAAAGCAAATAAGTAGCAGATGACCATCGAGTTTAAGTGTTACAACTCAAAGAACCAAATGTATCAAAAGCGAGAGTTGTAAACACTAGGCAAAATATAAAGCAACCACCCATATGAACCCGCTTGAAGACTATCAAACTCATATGCTTCTCCCCCTTTTGTCAGTAAGGACCAAAAAGGTTTGAAGACATAGAGCATCTACTCGTTCCCATGAGGAGTAGGTGAAGCAGCGGGGTTGTCGTTGTTGTTTGGCGGTGCAGACAAACTTGGTGCAGTGTCGATGCGTGCAGAAGTAGGGGGCGGTGAAGTAGCATTGTCTTCATTATTGATCACTTTGGCATTCACAGTTGCCGCGGAGGAAGAATAGTCAGAGTCTTCAAGGGATGGAGTTCGACGTAGGACAACATTCCCTAGAGGAGTGGAGTCAAACTTTGCTTCAGCACTGAGCAGCGTCAAACTCTTCCATGATCGCCGACAGGTCTCGTGAGTGACAAAAGTATTCTTGGTGGCCAGATTTTGAATGCGATTGGCGTCCACCAAGAGGCTTTGCATCTGTCGCTTGAGCCAGAAGTGATGCTTGTCTTGTTTCTGATGAAGTGCCACAAGAAGTTCTCGGTCATTTAGGACGCGAGAGCGCTTCTTAGGCCTTTGGGCAATTGTGCTCTCAGTAGCTTCAGTTTGCGCATGGTGAGGCATACGAGTGTTCCCAGCCATTGGATAGACACGAGTTACTTCTTGGACTCCTTCCATGGGTTGAGTGAAGCTTTGGTGATCAGCATTTTGAAGACAAAGAGGCTTCTTGGCAGGCTCAGGGTATATGGCTTCAACTGACATATCAACCTCTGGTAGAAAGATCGGATGATTGCGGCGGAGGGCTGATAGTTGATAGCGAGTGTAGCTTGATGAGGCGCATGACCCATGGAGCATAGAATTTCAGGCCAAAAAGGTCAGATCCAGACGCAGCCAGTTGCCGGATGAAGAATTCTTGTGTATTGAAGCTGATGCCACTGAAGATGTAAAAGACCAATGTCTTCATGGCTCCTTCAAGTTTTGCAGATGATGAATGCCCTTTGATAGGCCATAGAGTTCGCCTGATGATGTGATATATTGTGCGAGGCAGATACTCAAGGTCATCAATAAAGAACTCCTTTGAGTATTCAACGTCAGGTGGCAAAGGCTTCATCATGCTCAACATCTGGCTCATGTTGGGCTCTGGCTTATGGAAGATGCTCTCCGAGTGCATTGCGGTGGAGTTGACAATCAGGTTGAACAGCTCTCCGGGAGTGGGTAGGCTGTAAGCTCAATGGCGTCAAGAGCTTTGGCTTCATGATGGACATTTCTGTCATCCACTCGAGAACCCATGTCTTTGTATCCCTGTAGTAGCCGCGAATGTGGAGGGTAGCATAGAATTGAAGAAAAAGTTCCTCATTCCAATGTTCTTTGCCTGTCACAAAGCTGAGCAGACCTGCATCACGACAGCAGTCAAGTGCTTCTTCTAAGCATGGCAGTCCAACAATGGCTTCAGTGTCGAGGCGCATATGAGGGAAAATGCGCCCTTGATCATACATAACGCAGGAGTAATAGCTTCGCTGCTGATAGCTCTAGAAACGATCTGATGATATTCTTGGCCTTGAGTAGGGGTTCTTTGCTCTGTCAAAGAAAGTGTTGTGGGCTTTGAAGCCATTTGCATTGAAGGACCACAGAGGTGGCGATGCACAGGAACCTTGGCAGTCTTGGCTTTGGTTTACGGACCGAGGCCTATGCTCAACATGATAATCAAGCGAGGACCCGAGGCATTAGGCGGAGGGACGAGCGGCCATTTGTGGTGATCAACCTGACCATAGTTGTATGCTTGCTCAATTGTATGGGGCCTTGGTGGCGGAGCAGGAGCGATGGCAACAACAGAGGTGTCGGGCTGCACTGAGATGCTTGGGAGCAGTTGCATCATTTTCTTCTGGCACATTGGTTGGTGCAGGCTCCACATTTGCTTCATCCATGACTACGTCATTGGCTTCATTTGTGTTGGTGGTGGCAGCCTCAAGATTTTCAACCTCCACTTGATGAGCTAGAGGGTCGGGCACTGGCACGTTCACTTCAGGAACAACTTCTTCAGTAATGGGGGGAGTAGGGACACGTTCTTCTTCTTGGTTGTCATCGGCTGATGCAGCCGGATTGTCTTCAGCAGCTTTGGCTTCAGACACGGAGACATTCACAGTCGGAGTGGCTTCTGGAAACACTTGACGTGCAACAGATTGGTGGTGCACTTCTCCTTCCGAACGCTTCGAAAGAGGGACTTGAGGCCTTGGTCGCTGCGAAGCTGCGGAATGCTAGCGGCGCCTTTGGAGATGGAGTTGGCTGGGCCTCAAAGTCATCCTCTTCTTCTTGCAGTGGTGTGACTTGTTGTTGTTGGGGAGTACTGGGAGTCTTGTTGTTGTGGGTGATCAGCCCATGATGCATCTGAGCAATTGGCGTCGAGGGCGACCAATCTTGATGAGTTCGCTGTTCGTGAGAACAGCGATGATACCAAGTTGTGTTCGATCGAGGAAGAACTACATCATCTTCAACATTGTCATTGTGACCAATGTCTTGACAGCGATGGGATCAAGCTGCTGGAATGTCTTCACTTCATGAGCCTCTGTGGAAGGGCTCATGAACTATCATCCGTCGTTCTTGGTGTTGGATGCGGGGCGAACCATTGAGATTGGTTCAACAACTAAGGGCTCTGTGGGAGCAGCCCGATTCTTCTTAGTTTTGCGCTTCTTCTTGGAGGGAGCAACATCTGAGGCTTCATGATTTTTCCTTTTTACGGCTTCAGCCTCGGCAGTCCTCATCTTCTTGATTCAAGCGGTTGACTGACCTTTGGCTTCGAGCAGTCATGCTGCTTGGGAAGACTATGCGAGGTTCTTCCTGCCTTGAAGGTGCAGATTTGGTCGGTTGATGGCTTCAACTTCTTTGTAGCCATTAAGGGTCAATGCCAAGACGACCAAGAGCCTTGCGCTTCTCGGCCTCATTGTAGGCTTGCACACACTTGTCGGCCAGACTCTTCATGCGCTCACGAGCCTTTAGCTTCTTGGCGCTTCTTGAGAAAGGCTTCTTTGAGCTCGTGCAGCATGATCTTGAAGTTTTGACATCTTGCACGCTGAGCTCTGCCACATGCTTCTTGGCTGAGCTTTCTCATAGTCGATCTTGTGCTTCAGTTCAACGATCGCTGAGCAAGAGCTAGCTTCGAAGCAATGGCGCCATTGAAGGAGACATTGAGGCCAATGGGAAGTTGCAGATCTTCAAAGCTGAGATTTGGGGTGTCAAACCACTCATCAATGAAGTTATGGATGATTGCCACATCAAGAGAGGCAAATAATTGAAGATCTGCTTCTTCCTTGCTCTTGATCGGTTGCTCAAGAGCATCATCGCAAGATCTTCATCGCTGGATAGATCAATGTGCTCTTCTCGTAGAATGGCAGCGAGTCAATGTCGATCGGTATTTTGGCGATTTTCTTTTCTTCTCCGTCTTCTTGGAGATCGTGATAGATCTTGATCGCTACTTTGTCTTGAGGAGGTGCGATGGCGATGGTTTCGCGTGAAGCTTTTGGAGGAGCGGTGATCTTGAAGCCTTAGCCTTCTTTGGCTTCGTGGCTCTGGAGTAGGAGCTGGGGCTTCATCAATGTCAGTATCATCATCAGAATGATCCACTTTGGCACCTTGGACTAAGATGTGAGTGATGAGGCCATCAAGGTTGTAGAAAGGACCGATGACATTGGGTTCTGCATCACGTGAGCCGTAAGCACGGGGAGCAGAGGGACCAAGGTTGAAGTCTAATCCCAATGACTTCTTGTTTTCCTTGGCCGATGCCTTTGCGTGCTGGAAGTTGCGCTTGAAGAGATTATCGTCACGACACCAGAGCAATGACGATGGGTCGGCATTTTCAGGCTGAGGTCCATGGACCATACAAGGATAGAAACCCTGTGCAATAGCTTCAGATCTGTTCTTGGGTGGAAGGCCTCGAAAGAGAATATCACCCCAAGGACTTTTGGTAGCATTCTTCTCAGCGTATTCCTGGGTCACGAACTTGTATTTGAACCATTGTTCAGCCCAATATCGTCGAATCCATTGGATTCGTGTCTTGCGCTGATTATAATTCTCTTCAGGATCTGTCCTGTAAAGCTCTGAGAGGCCATCAGGCAAATCTCTTGATGTTCCCCCACGACGTTGTCTGCCACCCTTCCTTCCTAATTTCTCTGCAGCCATGAACTTCAAACTAAATGGCTTTAACACGTTCGAAGGCTTCAAAGGCTTTCGCTTGCTGGACAAACAGGCGGCTTCGGAGAGTTAATGTGATGTTGTAAGAATTTCGCAAGCGAATGCGACTATGAGAACCAAGGATTCTCCCACGGACATGTACCTATGACAGCATTAGAGATGCGAGGAAGGGAAGAGGTCATATGCATTCTCGGAAGATTTTGAAGATAAATCAGTTTGAAGACATTGACCTCATGATGCGAAGACATTCACTTATATGTTGAGAGTTGGTTCGATTTATGCGAATCCGTGAATAAGTACAAGTGAGGAATCTAACTAGATATGAAGCTTAAGTGAATATACTAGGCAGTATGAGATGCGAACAGAATAGATCTAACATTGTATAGGCGAAACCAATTTTGGTGAATAGGATGAATCTTTGAGGATCAAAAGATGGTAAAAATAGAGTTGTATTTACCACACAAAGAACTGCTAGATGGGATGAGTAGGAGACCGAGCAGTTCAATACACCGTGCCCTAGCTTGGCAACGGAGGACACCTACAGCGACGGCGGAGAGGACGATGTCCGCGGCCGGCGTGAGGACGGCGTCGGAGAAGTCGCGGCAGCTAAGCGCTTCATCGCCAGCGTCGTCGAGAGCTAGCGGTGGCGCTAGGGTTTGACGAGGTGGAGAGGTGGAAGAAGGTTTTCTTTATCGCAGGGGACATGTATTTATAAGGAAGTGTGCAGCACAGTGCAATTACTCAGGTGCCCCTGGCGGTTCACATCTGAGGGGCACGTGGCAAGCATGCAACATACTCGAGTTGTCCCACGTTCCCACGCCCGCGGAGTTTGTCGGATGGTCGTTCCGGCTTCTCCGGATTTCAAACAATAAGGATGAATCATTTAAAACAGACTTAATGTTTGTCTCTGTGTCTTCTGCTGACAAGGACGCAGAGAAGACATTCGACAATTTCAATAGAATGCATATGATTTGGACAGATAGAGTTTGAGATAGAAAGCATAGAGATTAGGGTCCGATCACATTCACTTAGTTCAAAAGATTCAACTAGGAAGACATAGCTATAAGTGAATGTTGTAGAGGATGAGAACACTAGTATATATATATATATATATATATATATATATATATATATATATATATATATATATATATATAAAGCAATCAAATCAACATAGTGAAGAAAATTTTGAAGACAAACCAAATGTGAAGACATAGCAAAAATAACGCCATGAGTGAAACACTTCAAACAGAGAAATTTGGTGGTGGCGTTACCCACCGTATAGGAAGTATTAGACCCAGACACAGCACACAATTATCGTGGCGCTCCGAAGTCAAATTCCACATTAATGTATTCACACTTAGAATGTAAGTCTTGATTGATTGAAGATATACTTTACTTCATGGGTTGCACATCTAAGTCATCAACATGCATAAGTGTTAGGATGTGTGCCTGATCACAGGACATTTGAGTATTCCAAGATATTTAGCTCACACCGTAACTTCAAAACCTTTTCTCATCCAAGGGCTTTGTGAAGATATCGCGGTTTCTCTTGGTGTTGGCGTGAATGATGTCAATATCTTTCTTCATGACATGATCTCGAGAAAGTGATGGCGAATTTCAATGTGCTTTGTCTTGAGTCTTTGGACTGGATTGTTGGCAATCTTGATGGCGCTTTCGTTGTCCGCAGAAGAGAGGTACTTGTTTCAGATTGATGCCATAGTCCTTGAGAGTTTGCTTCATCCATAGAAGCTGGCCTTGAGAAGATCCAGCAACAATGTATTCAGATTCAGCGGTTGAGAGTGATACAGTTACGCTTCTTTGAAGACCAACAGACAAGTGATCGTGCGAGAAAGTGACATGTGCTGATGTAGACTTGCGATCCACCTTGTCACCAGCATAATCAGCATCCGAGAATCCAACCAGATCAAATTTCGAGCCCTTTGGATACCATAATCCGAGTGTTGGGGTGTGAGCCAAATATCGAAGAATTAAGCTTCACGGCTAAGTGATGCGATTCCTTTGGTGCCGCTTGGAATCGAGCACACATGCAAACACTAAGCATAATATCGGCCTAGATGCACATAGGTAAAGTAAGGAACCAATCATGGGCGGTATACCTTTTGATCAAATTCTTTACCATTGTCGTCGGGACCCAGATGGTGTTTGGCTGGCATTGGCGTCGTGTAACCTTTGCAATCTTGCATTCCAAACTTCTTCAGACAATCTTTGAGGTATTTTTCTTGAGATATGAAGATGTCATTCCTTTGCTGACGAATTTGAAGACCAAGGAAGAACTTCAGCTCACCCATCATGGACATCTGATATTGCTCTTGCATCATGTATCCAAACTCATCACTATACTTCTAGTTGGTGCAGCCGAAGATAATGTCATCCACATATATTTGGCACACAAACAGTTCACCATCATATGTCTTCGTGAAGAGTGTGGGATCGAGGATCCAGTTTGAAGCCTTTTCTCTTGAAGTCTTTGATCGTATCATACCAAGCGAGGAGCTTGTTTGAGGCCATCTGATGCTTTGTTTAGCTTGTACACCATATCTGGATGTTTTGGATCTTCAAAGCCGGATGGTTGAGCGACGTATACTTCTTCTTCAATCTTGCCGTTGAAATGCACTCTTCACATCCATTTGATATAGCAAGATGTTGTGGTGGTTAGCATAGGCTAGCGATATGCGAATAGCTTCAAGCCTAGCCACGAGGAGCAAATGTTTCATCAAGTCAATTCCTTCAACTTGAGTATATCCTTGAGCCACAAGGCGTGCTTTGTTTACGACGACTTGACCATGCTCATCTTGCTTGTTTGATATATCCATTTTGTGCCAATAATGTTATGCTTGCGAGGTCGGGGCGCTTGACAAGTTCCCAAACATTGTTCAACTTGAAATTTTGAAGTTCTTCTTGCATAGCTTGTATCCATTCGGTTCCATAAAGGCTTCACTACTTTCTTGGGTTACGATATTGACACAAAAGAAAAGTGCCCACAGAAATTTGCTAAGCTGTGTTGCTCTTGGCGAGTAAGTGGACCAGGTGCATTGATGCTATCAATTATCTTCTCAATTTGTACTTCATTTGCAACTCGAGGATGGGCTGGGCGAAGACCTTGCTGTTGCTTGATCATTGTCATCATTGGGAGGATTGTCTTGAGTTGGTTAGGTGCGAAATGATAAGTTCCTCTTCAGTGTGCGTTAGAAGGCATGATTTCACGATTCCCATCATCTTGATAGATTATTTGGCGGAGCTTCGTCTAGTGTACTTGGCAGGAGCTCTCTTTGTGAACCATTGGTTTCATCAAATCGCGTCCACAGTTTGACGATTTTGTAGAGATAGAGGTTGAAGACTACGTAAGAGTGCGAGTCCTTTCCATAACCGAGCATGAAGCCTTCGTGAGCTTTAGGTGCAAATTTTGACTTGTGATGGGGATCCTTGATCCAGCACCTAGCTCAAATACTCTGAAGTAGGCGACATTTGGCTTCTTGCGATAAGGAGCTCATAGGATGTTTTGTTGAAGCTTATGGATGTAAACACGGTTGATGGCGTGACATCTTTGTATCAATAGCTTCGGGCCGAACTTTCTTGGTGTCTTGTACTCGTCGAGCATTGTTGAGCCATCTCAATGAGGGTTCTGTTCTTGCGCTCTCGATGCCATTTCTTTGAGGTGTGTATGGGCGAGAAAACTCATGAGTGATTCCCATTGTATCGAGATAAAGATCAAGTCCGGTGTTCTTGAACTCGATTGCGTTGTCACCGATATGCTTGATCTTGGCGCCATAATTGTTCATGGCTCGATTGGCGAAGCGTCTGAAGACATCTTGCACTTCAGTCTTGTAGAGAATTATGTGCACCCATGTATATCTTGAGTAGTCATCAACAATGGCGAAGCCATAGAGACAAGCGTTGTTGTGAGGGTAGAGTAGTGAGTAGGGCCAAATAAGTCCATGTGTAATAGCTCGAAGGGTTGAGATGTCGTCATGATTGTCTTGAGGGTGCTTTGCCTAGTCATCTTTCGACTTCGCAGCACCACACAAATGATCCTTCTTGAACTTGACACCCTCGATGCCTATGACATGCTTCTTCTTGGCAAGTGTGTGTAAGTTCCTCATGCCGACATGCCCCAGCCTCCGATGCGAGCCGACATTCAAGCTTTTGCAAGAAGACATACTGCAAGTGTGGACCTGCTTGAGAAATCTACCATGTATAGATCATCTTTCCGATACCCTTCAAAGACTAGAGACTTGTCGATTCCATTAGTACAAGGCAGCGATATTTTCGAATAGCACAATCATGTTCAAGTCACAAAGCATCGAGGCAGACATTAAGTTGAAACCAAGGGATTCAACAAGCATCACTTATCCATGTGTTGATCCTTTGAGATTGCAACTCTACCTAGACCCAATACCTTGCTTTTACCAGTGTCAGCAAATGTGATGTGACTCTTGTCGATGGGCGTAAGGTTGAGTCCATGAGAAGACTTGATCACCGGTCATATGATTAGTGCATCCGCTGTCCATAATCCATTACGAAGCATGAGGTGTCATACCCTCTGATGCAGTTAGGGGATAGGCTTCACCAAGAGTATTGTGAAGCATAAACATTTGATGGGCAAGAGGATTATTGAAGCTCAGATCAAGATTAGGACTGATAGGATGAATGGCAAACAATTCAGGAACAAAATACATAGTGAGACCATTTGGGCATCTGATCTTGCGCCCTACAAGATGTTTTAGGTCCCTAGCAATAGCATCAGACGCCTTTGATTTTTGGCTGGAGACCCTTCCTGCAAAGAAAGTTAATTCTTCTTAACCACCCACATCTTGAGGGTGGCTTAGAAACAATGAGTCTAAGTGCAGCATCGAGAACTTGACTTTGGAGCCCTAGCAAATAGCCTTGCAGGAGATGAATGATACTCATATGAATAAGCGAGAAAAGTTCTTGGTTCTATGAACATAGCGGTTTGAATACACACACTCATATTCACAAGTTTGAGTACGGTTTCCCTGCAAAACATTGGCGTTAGGGTGACTCGGTGAGTCCTCTGTGCATTTGAAGCCTTTGGACCATATGACGCCTTAGGTGCAGGGTTTGTCTTCATCCCGGTGGTGTCATGATCACATTCTTGGAAGATTCTCAAGACAACTTTTGGGAACCAGATCTTCTTCATAGGTGGTCCATTCCTGCAGATTAGTACCAATATACAGCAAACACTTCACCATTCGATTCTTGAACAGCTTATAGTTTGCATCAAAGGATTCATCAATGATAATAGGATTAGCACAGGTAAAGCCGGATAAGGTGGATGGATCCATTGAAGGTCCCTTTGACAACCCATGTGGTTTTGGGATCTTGCTCGGGCTTCGAAAGAGGAACCATCAACATTCATTTTCCTCTCGAACCCAACACCCTCTTTCCTAGGGTTTGGTTCAGAATATGCTTTTGAGGACATCGCAAAGTGTCGATGTCCTTTCGGACTTTATACATCCTGTTTCAAGCAATGTCTTCAACCTAGCATTTTCATCAACAATAGTAGTGGTATCCTCCGCAGAGGGTTAGTTACCACATCGAGTAGTTGAAGACAATGCAACAATAGCAGCGATGGAACATTCAACAACAGAGGTAGCGATATCACGCTCAAGACATTTTAGACATGGTGGTTCAAATCCATCTGGCGGGACTGATCATTGGCTTGAAGTGACTCATTCTCTTTTGAAGATCTTCATGAGCTGCTCTCAATTTCTCAAGCTCTTGCTTCCTTTGAAGATAATCATAGGAGAGCTTTTCATGAGTGGTTGAGGCGTTTCATGGCGACTTTCAAGTTCTTGGTACTTAGCATGAAGATTTTTATGTCTTCAACTAAGGACTGTGAGCGTGTCATTTTCGTGTCCAACAGGTCATCGCTTTTGTCTAATAGTTTTGAGTATGTTCCATAGCTTTTTGTTGTTCGAGTTGCAATTTTAGCAAGTGTTTTGTAGCTGGGCTTGGATTCACAATCGAGTCATCTTCACTTGATGTTTGAAAGTAAGCATCACGTGATTTTACCTTGGCACCACGTGCCATGAAGCGATAGGTGGGAGCAGGGTCGTCCTTGTCATCGGCTTGACGTTGGTGTGGAAGTCATTGTCTTGATGTTGAAGATGGACTTGGCAACATAAGGCGTGGCTAGAGCCGGACTTACAACGCCTGTGGTCGGACTCCTCTTGGACTCCACCTCCGCCTCCTCGAAGCAGACTCCTCCTCTAAATCCATTTCCTTGCCAACAAAAGCACGAGCCTTGCGGATGAGCTCTTCTTATGAGATGAAGACTTTGATGAGGACTTGGAAGAAGACTTTGAAGATTTCTTCTTCTTCTTGTCATCGAATCATATTCCTTGCTCTTCTTCTTCTTCTTCTCATTGTCCCCTTGTGGACACTCGGATATATAGTGTCCGGGTTTCTTGCACTTGTGACATGTTCTCTTCTTGTAGTCATGAGTGGAAGCTTCATCATTTCTTGAGCTAGATCTTGAAGACTTTACGAAGCCCTTCTTCTTAGTGAACTTCGGAACTTCTTCACAAGCATAGCAAGTTCCTTTCCAATGTCTTGGGATCATCGAGCTGCGATGATTCTTCTTCGATGAGGAAACAACTTTTGCCTTCAAAGCGCGAGTTCACTAATTGATATGCAGCGGAAGATAAACTACAACAAGCAAACCATAGTCAAGTATGCTGTAATGTGAAAGTACAAAGACTAATAGCAGCTTAGTAGTAAGGATCAGGATCGAAGATAGTATGAAGCCAACCAACGATAGTAGTCAAGCAACGAAGTCGACAGTGCACGACAAAGCGAGGCAATGACTTCACGAAGACAAACTCTAAGTAAGGGAGGAGAGGATAGAACCAGTCACTTGTTGAAGACACATGATTTGTTGGACCAGTTCGATTCTTTGTGACAAGCTATGCGTCTGCAGTTAGGGAGGCTGAGATTCAACTCAGAAGACCGCGTCTTCACCTTATTCCCCTTGAGCTAAGGACACATTCCTCACCCAATCACTCTGGTAATTCTTCAAGGTAGACTTCCGAACCTTCACAGACTTCGTTCACGGCGATCCACAATGACTCTTGGATGCTCGAGCGCGACGCCTTACCGGTGGAGGATTCACAGTCCTCAAGTGTAATAAGTCTTGAGTCACGCAGAGAGAAAGACTTGATGATGCCTAACACTCTTTGGCTCTGGGTGTTTGGGCTTTGTACTGCAAAGTTTCTCTCTCTCAAAGGCTTGAGGTGGGTTGCTCTCAAGCGACAAAGCCGTGCACTAACTCGAGCAGCCACCAATTTATGGTGTATGAGGTGGGCTATTTATAGCCACTAGGCAACCCGACCTGATATGTCGAAATGACCACAGGTCACTAAGGAACCGACATGTGTTCCAACGATGATTTCAAACACACACGACAACTTTACTTGGGCTACAAGCAAAGCTGACTCATCCAGCTCTGGATAAGATTTGCTCTCATTGTCTTATTTCGAAGACATAGGATTTAGGTTGAGCATCACTTGATCATTTCGACTTTGTTCACTTGGACCCCACTTAGCGATGCGGTGGTTCCTATGACTCAACAAAGAAGAAAAAGGAAACAACGAAGCGACACGGTTCAAGCGCTCCATAGTCTTCACTCAATGTCTTCTCATGTCATAGTCTTCAATATGAATATCTTCACATACCACCATTGTCGTCAATGTCTTCATACATTTTAGGGGTCATCTCCGGTAGGTAAACCGAATCAATGAGGGACACTACCTGTGTTATCCTGCAATTATCACAAACACATTAGTCCCTCAACCAAATTTGTCGTCAATACTCCAAAACCAACTAGGGGTGGCACTAAATGCACTTACATAAACAATGAATACACATTGCTCGTCCTCTATATCGGAAAGAATACTTTCATTCGCCGACATGTGGGACGTCGACCATCTGGTCCACCGCCATGCACAAAATTATCTGGTCTACCCGGTCGTATCGTAGGCCCAACCTTTCCCATTTGTAAGTTGTTGGACGAAGGAACCATCATGACAATTCCGCTTCTTCAAGAAAACTTATTTGTACCCATATCTGCTACCACACACAAAGATCGGGCGACAACGTAGCACGTCATATCACTTTGAAACCCACTAGGCCAAACTAGCCCGCCTAGGTCATCTATTTTGGAGCGGAGGAGTACATCTCTGCCTTGCTATGATTTTGTGTTGCTCGTTCTCTATACTTTTGCTACGATTTTCCTACCCTATGAACCAAATGAGGCCTGAATGTATGTCAACTCTTTCATGCGATAGATCGCTAAGCCTACAATTTTAGGAGCTAGGGCTGTTGGTCGATCGACGAGGGATAAGTATAAGCGTACCACGAGCTCATCATCCCCAACGTTTCTCTTGGTGAGTGTTTTGCAAGTACTATAGCTCGCACGAGAGCTAGCCTACTAACACCAAGAATCATCAAACAAGCCCTGGCGATATGATAAGCAGTTCAAACTTACATCTAAGCATGCCATATATTACATCAAAAGCTGGTGAGGATACATCTATTTCCATAACTCGGAGAGGGTTCGCATGATTCATCGCATGATTCACTATCAAACAAAAGTATTAAGATCCGCCACACAAGGCGATTGCACTAGCCTAAGATAGTTTGATAACACGCATCGTTACGGTAATTAAACACGAGGCAATGCAAACTACCACGAAGGATTAGCGCGACCAACTATTTCTTGTCATCAATCTCTCGGGCAATGACCACAGCACGAACAGCGGCATGGGAATCGATTTCTGGGGTGATGTCCGCGGGACTGACCGTGACATCAGAATCGATCTCTGGGGCGATGTCCACAGGATGGACAGCGGCATCGGAATCGATCTCTGGGGCGATGCCAACAGGACGGGCCACGACATCGTGTAACATCCCAAATTTTCAATTTGGAACGTTATACATAGAGCATCATTGCATATCATATTTTTCATTGCATTTTCTTTGCATTTTGCTCGATCCTAGAAAATTCTACACAACTCAAGGACCCTCGGAGATAGTTGGGGATTTTTGTTATTTTCATATTTGAGTTTTCTCAAATTTTGAAAATAGGATCGTTGATTTTAATTATTGTATCTTCAATTATTTATATTACAAAAATATGCTAGAGGGAATAAAATGACTTTCCCAAAATAAAGAAATAATGAAGATTTAATAATAAAATCAACTAAGATTTTATTTTGGAGTTTTTCGCCTTTTTATTTGAATTTAAGAAAAATGCGTGTTTTTCAAAATTGCATCTAGGCCCCAAATAAATGTTCATTAAATCCGGCTTGATTTTAGAAACCGGGGAAAATTTATTTCGGGATTTTTGAAGTCCGTTTGGCACTTCTTTTGATTTTTTCTATGCGTAATGTTTTACTAAAAAAAAACGAACCGCCTTACCGGGCCGTACCCGAGTGGGACTCCGCTCGGCGGCGCCTTTAAATAGCGGCCACCCCCGAGCCGCCAAGCCCACCCGAGCCCCAGCCCAGCCGCTGCCGCCGCCGGAGTTCGCCGCCGCCGAGGTTCGCCGTGCCTCGATTTCCGTGCCGATTTTTATTTTTATTTTAAAAAAAAAACGATCGGTTTTCTTCGGGTTTTTTTCGGTTATTTATTTATTTATTTAATTTTTTTTCCATTCGAATCTGTTCATCGTATTTTTCTTTTTCTCGGATTTAATCCGCGATTTTTCTGATCGCGATTCCAGATACGATTTTCGTTTTAGTATAACTTTTCGCTCGTTTATCGGAATCAGGCGATTCAAGCGCCTGGAGTTTCGTCTCGAAACCCTCTTTCCGAATAATCTACTTAAACAAGTTTTTGCATCTGTAAAATTTGACCTAGATCCATATTATTAAAACGAAGCTGTTTTCTTCCGCCGTTTGACTTTCGTTGCTTCGTTTGATTTGATTCTTTTTGCAAACCGGAGTTCTTAATTTGAACTATCTGGTTAGATCTATTTGATTTTTACCTGTGCATTAGATGAGTACTTATTGTATGCTTGTTTGTTTGTCTGCGATAGAATACCCGGAGTGCGCCGCTTGTTACTTCGAATCTCTAGGTTTCGCGGATCATCAGCAAGGCAAGTAACAATTTGATCATACTTTTCTCATACCCAGTTTTTATGCATTAGATCTATTTCAAACACTTGCATGATTAGGATCTAATTAAATTGTGGGATGGGAAGTAGTTGAGGTAGTACCTATTACCTGTTTTATTATCAAACCCTTGGGAGTTACTTCTACGTTTGCTTATTATGCCATGCTATGCTAGTAGGCGTGGATTGGGTGAGTGTATCCATGACAGATGTGAGATTGTTAATTAATGGTTTATTTAAGGTGGCAACAAACACACATCCGGGTGGATTGAGGCACTGGTTTCTATCGAGGACTTGCTGTATTTCTTTGGACCGCCACCCGGGCTCAAAGGGATCATGAGATTATTCAAACTAGAAACTTCCGTGTGCAGCCACAAGCCATTATGGGCTCTGGCATAGTTGACTAAGTTGTGCGAACTCTTACGGGTAGGCTAGCTGATGTAGGGGATGTAGGTTGATACGGTCTACCCACATGTAAGGTGCTAAGCGCTTACGAAAGACTATGTCTCGGTCATCGTTTCTCAAACACCATGTAGTCACGAGAAACCAAGCGGAGGCGATCGAGTCTTGTGGGGAAAAGTCATAAACCTCTGCAGAGTGTATAAACTAATCATAGTTAGCCGTGTCCCCGGTTATGGACGTTTTGAGTATCTAGTACACGGATATCATGTGAATCTCATCATGTTACTTCTAATTAATATTGTTGGGTTTAATGAGTACTTTTAATTGGGATTGAGAATCTGTCAACCATTCTCAATGTTTCCTAACCACCATGATAGTTAAATAAATTTATTCCTTTGCGGTAGGGAAAAATTGGCTTTATGCAAAAGCTGTAACCGTAGAGCTTTCCACCAGCCATATATGCATGTAGTTTAGGCTTATCATTCCATTATTCTCTATGTGTTACATTGCGGCATATTCCATGTCTTGACCCGTTTCGGGCTGCAGCGTTTCATGTTGCAGACTTTTAGGCACAACGAGTAAGGTGTTTAGGTCGTGGTTCTATACTCGGTGATCTGGTTGGAGTTGACAGACTCACCTATTCTTCCAAGCCTTCCATTGTTATCGCATTAGATGGCCTTAAGCCATATTTATTTTATTAAGTTCTCTTTTGAGACATTCGATTGTAATAAGTGTGTGATTGCTACTCTGTTATAAATCCTTCAAAGTCTTGTGTGGTGTCGGCATTCTTGATCCGAGGATGACAACGAGCACGAGACTTGATCCATTGGTCGGGTCGCGCACATCGGAATCATCAGGGCGTCCACGGCACTGGACAACCCTAACATATTAGCAAGCACATTGCAAATAATCTAAAACCACAACTATGGTAATAAGCCATTATTTTTTACCTTGTGCAGCTCACCGGGGATCTCATCCCTCCGGGGCCATCTCCTAAATCCTCGATGGGGCCATCACCTTGCTAGGGAATCTGCTTCTCAGCGGCGACTATCTCCTCAAACTCGGTCTTGAGCCTCACATAGGTGGCAATCGAGTTCTGGGGTAGGCATGGTGGGGCCCTTGTTGTTCTTCAACTTTCTTTGAGGAGTTAAATGCCAGCGTCCTCAACTCTTGGGCCAATGCTTGTTTCTTGGAGTTCTTCGTCTCCATGGGTTGGCCCGCCAACATGGTCAACTCGTTGGTCGGTGCTCGCTTCCTGGAGATCGCTGTCTCCAGTGGGTTGTTCGTCGGAAACTCTTTGCCTAGTGCTCCAGGATCCATCAATGAACTGACAAACAAAAAGCAATCGAAAGGAAACCACAATCGAAATGAAAATGGGAAAAGAATAGGATGTGAGAATCGTTCGGTGCTTCGCAAAAAGAAGATTCTTGGAATGAAAATATAGCAGCATAACTGATTTGCCCACCTTTCCTTCATGATGCGGAAGAAAAATGCGAAGTGAGTAGCACAGGTGAGGTTTTCTTCAAGAAAGGGAAGAAAGGGCTTGAGCAGCGTTCGGTGAAATGATGGTTGCTTCGCCCGGTCCAACTTGGAGGCCACCTTACCACTCTTTGGTAAAGGTGTGGGTTTTGTGATATGACGGGTCATGACGGCCACACCGGGGTGACAGGTGAGTCTCGACTGTAGCACCTCGCTGTGATTTGGTGGATGGCACGCGGGCTCGGATGCTTTGAAATGTCCCGCATGTAGGTAGAGCGGCTAGTCATATACTCCCTCCTTTCCGGTTTATATGGCTCAATTCAAAAATTTCACCAACCAAGGTAGATGGTGAGTGGTGGAATCCTTTTTGTAATTTGCAAAAGCACCCAATTAATGCTCTTGTTTTCTTCAAAAATTTATGTTTACCAATGTATTAATTGCAATGCATGCATGCATAAAGTACATGCATTGGTCAATTTTCTCTTAATACCTGCATGCAATTATTTAATGCACCTTGGAATCTGAACTTGTGATGGGGAACAACCAAATTGAGCCTATAAAATGAAAAAACTAAGATTTTGAGATAAGCCCTATAAACCGGAAAGGAGGGAGTAGGAGTGCTCAATATTGTGCACCGCGACCAAGGCGGAGAGGAAAACGAGAAAACTACGAAATTAATGCATGAGTTTAATTAGGGTAGTTTTGTAAAGTATGAGATACATTCCTCCAATCGCAAAATGCCTTGGTTCATGAGATTTGAGATTTGAGCCCTATAAACTGGAAGGGAGGGAGTACTGCACACGGTGTAGTCTAGTCACTTGTTGAAATCTCTAGAAAGGCAAATACTCCTTTCCGGTTAATAGGGCTATACTACTCCCTCCGTCTAGGTGTGTAAGTCATCTTGACTTGCACTAGAAAACAAGTAAGTGTAATTCCCCCTAAACAATAAAATATGTTGACATGGGGAGGAACATATTTACTAATTTTATCATCTGCAATTGCCTGAATCTCAAGACGTTCCTCAAACCAATCATATACTTTATTGAGATAGGTAACTAACCCGAGTCCCCCTCTAAGAGCCGTATATGAAAATTTCATCTCGTACGGCTCAAGCAGAAACACAAAAATTTTCAACGAATATTAGAAAAAAGGTTACGAAAACAAAATAGTCCCAAAACACTTAGGCACGTTGCATTAACTTCTACCTTGTTTCTTGTTTCTTGACATATCAACCAATAAGAGATGAGAGGTGTGCATGCTTTTAATGAATTGCAATGGCTAGTTCATTGCATGCAATGCTATTAATTAGCAACTAAACATTGGTGACCCCAGGAGGAAACAGTGCTAAGCGCGTGGACCTATGCAGAATGAGTATGAACCAATGGATAATGGACTTTAATTATTAAAGAATAGCAATTTTGTCTCATGCAAGAGCCTGGCTAGTACTCCAAGGAACCGCACCACGCGGCGTTCAGAAGCGCCACGTTCGGGTTGCGCTTGGCTCTTCGCCTCTTGAGAAGACGAACAATGATGTTACTCCTACTTCTACGGTATCGAATCCACTGCTGCATGTCCGTCTTGCATGTCCTGCCTTTGCGTCTATGATAGGTGGGCCCAACAGGTGGTTGGCCCTCCTATCATGCAGCCAAAGGCAGTGCAAGATAAAACACGGAGCTCGATCCATGATGGAGAGGGCGTTGTAGTAATCAAATTTCTCAGTCTTGTATGAGTTGACGAAGATAGGGGTTGCTTGCTTGCTAGGGTTGCTTGCTAGGGTTGCTCACTACGTATATATAGGCCGGAGCCTCCGTGCTTGCTCGCTAGGGTTGCTCTATTCACACACTCTCATCCTCTCCAGATCTAAATAAGATAGGGGTAGTAACACTGTCTTTCTCCCTTCAAAAAACACTGGCTTTCTATCCTCACCGTTGGTTACAGATCCGGACGTATCCCCTCCGCGGTGAAGGGAGGAGGGCGGCGTTTAGGCCGTCGTCGACAGCGAGGAGAGACCCTTGCCGCCGCCGCACCGTTATCTCGGCGGCGCGGCGGGAGGTCCTCCGATCCCTTCGTTGTTGCCTGTGGGAGGATCCGGCCTCCCGCCGCACACCTATCCACATCCCGATGACCTTCAGGTATATCTTCGTTAGAAACCGCCTTAGCTCTACTTCCCCAGCTCGCTACGTCACTGCATGTGCATCATTTTGTACCTCTCAGCCCCTCTTGATCGGATGGTCCAACGTCACATATTTTTTTTCTTCTATTGTTAGAGGTAAAGCTACTTCATGGAGTCGAATCTTGTACTCCCTCCGTCCGAAAATACTTGTCATTGAAATGGATGTATCTAGATGTATTTTAGTTCTAGACACATCCATTTTGATGACAAGTAATTCTGAGGGAGTACTTAATTCAAACAAGAAATAAAGTGGGGTTGGGAATTTAGTATGTACATCGGACTTGGTACAAGCAGGAAGGAAAGGGGGTGAAAGTAATGCAGATTGGTCATCCAACTGGTCTCTTGGTAGAAAAGGGAAACATAGGGGTAGCGCTATACGAGTGGTATGACCAGGACTAGATTTGCTATCCACACATAGGAGTAGGTGGCTAGAGTGAACAAAATGGGACCAACCCGGATATGTTTCTTGGATGTTTGTTTCTCGGGGCAACAAACTATGAATCACCACTTTATGCCCCTGTTTACGTACATGGTCTTTGGACTGCTGGTGCACCTTGTCCCATGCCCTTATACCAAATATCTAGGCTCCGTTGAAATAAAGGGGTAAAAAACATAGGTCTTGATGAAAATAGAGGAATAGGAAAGGAATGTACGTATAAAACTATGGAACAATGAACGGAGGAAACTCTCAAGAGAATGTGTTGGATGGACTACAAAATGTACATATTTGTTTTTTAGAGTAGCATGCTTGGCGGTATGAGATGCTATTTGTTTATTCAGCTGCAGTGACTACTCTTGTCCTCACCTCACGTACCACACATAGGTTGATTTTTTATTCGGGCAACACAGCACTGACAACCTTTGTCTAACGCATGGCGCGGCGCCCGCCTCGGGCTTCCGCCCAAAAAATGAGCAGCGTGGATGTTTCTAATCCTATGGAATCAGTACTACGGACCAGCTTTCCTCTGAAACACTATTCACCTTTCCCGTGATCCGAGCGGTTGGAAGGAAAGAATACCATAGGAATTGTGTTCCTCGAAAATCCTGCACCAAACACTGTGAACGAGCGCAGCCTTAGTTGTTCTTAATCTAATGTCCCTGGTAAAAATGAAGCCATGCCACTGTTATAAGCCATGACAAGTTTAGCCAAATGTTTTTCCTGTAATTGTTTGAGACTCATTTGTTTCCTCTGTGCCTTTTTTTGCAAGCAGGGATGTCAATTCACAGTTCTTTGTTGTGACCTTTTGGTGCCTTGCACAAAACTCTTCTTAAAAGAAGTGACTTTTGTGCTGTTTAACTGGAATGTCAAAATGGAACAGTTGGTTCATTTTGGTGGAACTGCACAAAGGGAGATCTGTGTTCCAATCCTCATCATCCATATTGGCACCATAACCTTCCTTTAGGTAAGAATGATATTTAATGCATGTGTTCATCTCTATTTTCCGACTACCATGAGAAAATAATGCTATTTTTTACTAGTACACTTGTACTCCCTCACTGACAAAACCAATTCTGAATTAGAAGGCCAATCATGTACTTGGTTTCACCAACTCGTGAGGAGAAAGAGAAACAGAGATGAAGAGGAGGGAGAAGAAGAATAAACAGTGCCAAGGCGATCTTGCTGAAGCCAGAGGCCTCAGTCGAGGCCATTCAAGGGCTCCGGCAACGACGACCTTACATGTGAGATGATCCTCCTGGGAGCCTTTCCACTTCTGCTGTCTCACTTAATTAATTAGGAGTCCTTAAGTACCACTAATTTATTACTGCCTAATTTTCCTGTTGGAGTTAAACAAATCTTTAGTAGCACCCTATGTTGAATCGTGTACGTGTGTATGTATGTCTATGGAAGTGAATCATGTGGTGGAGTAGGGAGGGAATATTATTAGTGCCATGACATAATAGTGCTATTGTTTTGCATGTCAATTTATTGCCATTGGTTCAATGAGGCAATGTTTTGCGTATTGTCCATCATGAATTTGACGCTACTGTTTGAGTAATATGCTAATGTCTTCCTATCCTTTCTCACTAAGCTAATGAAGGTTTCACCTTGTTCCTACTTGTGCAAATAGGGATCATGTTGTGCCAATCATACATTTTAGTGGAACTACACAAGACAATACAATGAACTGTATCCCAGCCCGATTGCTTTAACTCTGCTGGAAGTTCTTGATAATCTTCGATATAATCTCAGCCTTTGGTAAACAAGAGTGATTTCAACCATACATTTGAAGTGCACAAAAATATATACTATTGTGTGATTCGGTGAGTGCTTTATCATCTCTTATGGGACTACATGAATAAGCTTTTTTCTCAGGTTGAGTGCAGGCCTAAGGCCTTCATCCATATTAGTTTGTTGTCATCTCTATTTGTATCGTGCTATTGTCATGAGAAACTCCTTTATCTTTGCACGTTAAAGTTTTGCAACATATGATAAATGGCAATGCTTTGAGTGTTGAGTTGAGCTAATTGGCACTGATTAAATAAACTAATACCTCTCTTTAAGCAAGACTACTATGTTGCTAAGTTTACCCATTAAGATAATGAGGGTGCTTCTATTTGTTAGTGTATGTTTCATCAACTAGTCCCACTATTACAGTAATCTCACTCTCTCAATATATGTGCCATGAGGATGCTCGATTTTGGTGGAACTGCACAAAAACTTTGGGTGCTTCATTGCCTCGACAACTTCCGTCCTTTCTGTCGATTCGCTAAACTATGCATGCTTTCTTCCTTTCTTTGTCGACCGCTTGGCTTATCTCGGCTTCAGTCAAAGGAAATAGTAATTGATATGCTACCTCACACAGGTTGGTACTGGTCTTTATCCTGATTATTGTGCTGTCATATGTATTGGTAGTTTGGTATTGTGCTACTGTTTGCGATTTCATAAAGGAGTAATTTGGAGCTGAACTCGCATGCAAATCATTACATCGGGTGATTTCAGTAGAACTGCACAAAATGATCGGATGGGCAGGTACTTATCTGCTGCTATGTACTCCAAAGTTCACTCGAGACAAGCATCGATGTTGACAAGAAGTGCCTATATTCATTCGAGTATCAACCAGCGTCAACCAATTGTCAAACTCAAGTATTAGGAGAGTGAACGCCAAAAATATTGCTTGGTGCATAGCCCGAAAAAGCAGTCCGATCTTTGGTCCCAACTTGTGCCTTTTGGTTATCGGCACATATGGTAGCAAACTATATGGCATGGAGTCTAAAGATTCCAGACAAGTTAGTTGGCGTGTATATTCATCGGCACTTAATCGATCACGCACGCCAAGGATGCTCCATTTCAGGTTGAACTGCACAAAAAATTGGGTGGTTCATTTTCTCAACCGCCTCCTTTCTCATCGCAATGTAGAATTTTGGCGAGATATAGGACCAAGATGAGCGATAAACTATTTGGATGAAAGTAGTGGCCAAGTTGCTCAAACCTCCCTCGACACGAGGCCACTATTGAGGATAAACCTACAAGCAAAGTTCAGATTATGCATGTTGCCTCTTATGTACTCGAAAGTTTACTCGTACAAGAACTAATTTTAGCAAGAAGTACCTTCGATTGAACAACATTTACCGATCTGTACCCTAGGTAATTAAAGTTCGTCCATGGATCATATTGGCTGTGATCTCAATCATTTGGATGCATAAACATCTTGAACATGTGTATATCTGAATCTTTTGTGAATTATGTATGAATATTGTCGTGTGATCTATCAATCATTTGGATGCATAGATATGTTGAGCTTGTGTATATATGAATCTTTTGAGTTGTTGATAGTGAATGTTGGCTATGAATATGAGCGTATCCTGTGAACCTGAGTTTGATATGAATGTTTACCTTTTCTTTTGTATTTGTGTGTGAACTTGTTAGTATGCCTCTTTGTGGGGTATAAAGCGGTCTCTTATAAAAGTAATGTTGTGTCAATTTATGTTTTCCTTCTAACCACATTATATATATTTATATTATTACTATTACCGTATATTTTATAGAGACTTATATATACATTATAAAAACATCCCGTGTTATTAACTTATAAAAGTAAATGTTTAACGGAAGTTGGCAAGGAAAATCCTGGTTGTTTTTGACTCACGAGGCAAGGAAAATCCTGGTGATTGCGTACAAAAGCTTGCGAAGATTTTAAGGACCAATTTAATAATAAGCGCTCATTTTATTACGAGCAATAACTCGCTAATTTCTTAATTATATATATATATAATGTGCCTCTCTCGTTTATTCTTTGATATTAATCGCTCTTTCTAACATAACATTATATATATATGAGCCCACCTAATACGTGTATTTCAAGGAAGTGCATATGGGCTGGGATTTCTTAGAAAATATAAATGGGCCTGATTGACGCTTGAAATTATTTGTTCACCCAGCCCAGCAAATGGACTGTACATTCTAGAAAACATGGGTTAAATATATGCCACATTTTGCAGGATGACATGTGGGCCAATAGGTGAAGCCTCATGAGGTATTGTCAACTTGGTCAACAAATGATTGTGTCATCCACAGCCATTGGATTTATATCCAACGGCGGCATGCACCTTCAATCTCTCGTCTTCTTCCTCCAGCGTCGCCGGGACCGCTGGTCCGACCTCCGTGACTAAGCGGCTCTGCTTAGCACGCATCGCTGCGAAGCGCTACCCCACCGCCGGCCAGGCTATCCCTCCACCCCTCGACACCTCCTATTATTCTCCACAGACTACAGCCCCACGCCGCAACAAAACCAGTTATAACCCATCTCCTCCTCTCAATCTGCGACTCCACTGCATCAACAAACGAGAGTCATCGGAAGAGGACTGTACGTGGAGAGCCTGACGGCTGGGACCCATGAGGTCCATGGTCGCACGCAAGGAAAGTTCCTCCTTATTAAGCTGAAAAAAATGTTTCCTCCACCTGACAGCTGGGACCCACGGCTGTATCTTATACGGAAGGAAGTGCCTCCTTGTTTTGCGAAAAAATATTCATCCGTTGACAGGTGGGACCCGTCGATTTGGTGGTGACTTGTGGGCCTACTAAGCGGGCGATGTACGCGCGACTTTGTCAACAATCAACAAATGATTCTAGCAGCTGGACCGTTGGATGTTAATCCAACGGCCGTACTCCTTCTTCAACCTCTGTTCTTGCTCCTGTCTCCGTGGCGGCTACCATGATTGTCTTTGCCGCGCACGAACCGATGAAGTTTCCTCCTCTCCATCTGTGACTCCTTGCCCGTCTTCCCCATCTCCGGTCGTTCCGATCTGCAGTGCGCTCGACGCGGTGTGGTCAACGTGGTCAACAACCGGCAGTCATCGGAAGATGGTATGCGTGAAATCGACAGCGGTGGGACGCCCACGCCCATGGGCGCATGCATGCAGCGGAGCGAGGCGAGGTCAGCGTGGTCAAGGCGACTTCCGCCGGAAGTATAGGGTCGTTGGTTTCTTTGGCTGTCCATGGGTGGATGGGGATAGCCATATTTTAGGATGATACCAGCCGTTTGGAAGAGAGGATCACGGTGGATATGGGCAGCCATGTTTAGAGAATATTGGTGTAAAACCTGGTTGTGAGGCCGTCATATTCTCGCATGGACGAGGGCAGCCACTCTCGTTCTCCTCGCTGAAACGTTTTCCCCATCTCCCATCTCTGAACAAAATCCTCCGCCCTGCTCGCTCTCGAACGAAAATAGCGGCGGTGGCGGGGGTGGGATTTTTGATTGGGTGGTGGCACGAGTTGAGGAAAAGCGGCGGTCCCTCTCCCTTCTCTCCTTCTCTCCTTCCGCTGAAGCGACATGGTCGTAATTTGTGACTCCGACAGCTCGGCGTCGACACCCAGCGTAAGGGGCTGGTGGTGGACAACGGCGAGGAAGGAAGTCGATGGAGAGAGCTGGGTGGTGTGGTGGTGAGGGATGGGTCTGGGATGCTTCTTCTCATATGAAAAAATAGTTCATGCTTCATCTGTATGTGGTTAGGCAGGCCAACGCCAACAAGAGCACTGAATATTCAGAACAAATGATCATCTTGTTCATGAATAGAACAATAACAATGTTGTTTACGTTGGCAGAAGTGGGGCTACTGTAAGTGCAACATGTGTGTGTGCGTGCGCTTTCACAAGTGTACATGTTGTTTAATTTTTTGAATAACTTTTATAGTAATAACATGTTTTGGTTTTGTTTCCTTTGTTATCGGATAGTTGATATAAGGTTTTTCTAAAACAACATATTTATCTTTGAATGGAATTATACCCATTTATGAAACAACATATTGCATGATTGCATGTAACAGAGGTAATCTCACAACTCTAAGAAAAGGTCAACACAAAAAGCGTATTTCTTGAAAAAAGCGTTTGCCCTCGACTCTTGGGACCCACGATGGGCCTTTGTATTTCATAAAAAAACTTTCCCCCGCTGTCAGCTTGGACCCACCGGAAGTGCCTCCTTATTACGCATAAAAAAATGAATACTCCCCCGGCTAGCTGACTTGCGGGCCTACTAAGTTGACGGGGACGAAGGGCTTTGTCAACTTAGTCAATATGAACGATTCTAGCTCCAGGGACCGTACGATGTCCATCCAACGGCCGTGGTGCTTCTTCAACCTCTGGTCTTCTTGCTCCAGCCGCCCAAAGCAGTGCCGGTCGTGCCGCATGCTCCTGCCTCCCGTGGCCGGCTGTGCTGCTGCGGAGGCCTCACCGCCTTACTATTCCCACGGCTGGCAGAGCCTGCGGCGGCGGCAACCTCACACCGCAGCGAACGGTGAACCCTCGTACTCCTCTCGCGCGGGCTTCCTTGCCGCGTCTTTCCGGCTCGCGTCGTCCCTTCCTAGGCCTCGCCATCGTCCACCGCCGTGGTGCTCTCCAGTGGCGTGGTCAGCGTGGTCAAGGCGACTTCCATCGGAAGAGTCTTGTGCGTGGAGAGGTGACAGTGGGTCCACGACCCTGACCCAGTTTTTGTGATTTGCCAAGTAAGTCGCTTTGTCGGGCCTGTTGGGCTGCAAATCTTTCAAGGCGAGGAGAGCTTTCATTCTGCTGGCGAGAAAATGGCCCATCGATAATGAGAAATGGGGTGTACATTTTAAAACACATCAAACCGACAATTAGTTTCAAATATCTTTTTTCATTTCAAGATTTTAAATTACATTAATTTTTATGCGTGGAGAATTTGTTGGATTTTATATTGATATACATTTATTTTTAAAATCAGTTTGAATGTGACTCGAAATTTGAGATTAAAAACAGTTCGGACCCTTTTGAAATATGAAAAATTTCAGTATAATTTTTAACCATGGCCACAATATGGGTTGTAATGCTAACAAAAGAATATGGGCTCCAAAAAACCCTTAAGAATTAGCAAATGGGCTGTAAATTATTAGAAATAATGGCAGATGGGTTGTATCTGTTTTCCACAGATTTGAGGCTTTCTTAAAAAGGTTAACGCAAGCGGTGGTTGTTGGATGTCCATCGAGCAGCCGTCGTACTTCTTCAATCTCTGCTCTTCTGCTCCGGCCGCTCAAACAAGCGCCCGCCGGGACTGCTGCTCCCTCCTCCCATGACGGCTGTCTTTGCCTTGTGAGCCTCACCGCCCCACCGTACTCCCATCGCTGGCCTAGCCATCCCTCTACTCACCCACACCTGTTGTTATTCTCCAGCGACGACAGACAAACCAGTAAACCCTCGTACAGTCGTACTCCCCTCCGCGTGGGAAAAAATGTTGGAAATATGCCCTAGAGGCAATAATAAAAGGGTTATTATTATATTTCCTTATTCGTGATAATTGTCTTTTATTCATGCTATAATTGTATTATCCAGAAATCGTAATACACGTGTGAATACATAGACCACAATATGTCCCTAGTGAGCCTCTAGTTGACTAGCTCGTTGATCAACAGATAGTCATGGTTTCCTGACTATGGACATTGGATGTCGTTGATAACGGGACCACATCATTAGGAGAATGATGTGATGGACAAGACCCAATCCTAAGCATAGCACAAGATCGTGTAGTTCGTTTTGCTAGAGCTTTTCCAATGTCAAGTATCTTTCCTTTGACCATGAGATCGTGTAACTCCGGATACCGTAAGAGTGCTTTGGGTGTACCAAGCGTCCTGGCGTGGCTGGGTGACTATAAAGGTGCACTACTGGTATCTCCGAAAGTGTCATTGGGTTGACACGGATCGAGGCTGGGATTTGTCACTCCGTGTTACGGAGAGGTATCACCGGGCCCACTCGGTAGTGCATCATCATAATGAGCTCAAAGTGACCAAGTGTCGGTCACGGGATCATGCATTCTGATGCGAGTAAAGTGACTTGCGGTAGCGAGATTGAGCGAGGTATTGGGATACCGGCGATCGAATCTCGGGCAAGTAACATACCGATTGACAAAGGGAATTGTATACGGGATTGTTTGAATCCTCGACATCGTGGTTCATCCGATGAGATCATCGAGGAGCATGTGGGAGCCAACATGGGTATCCAGATGCGCTGTTGGTTATTGCCGAGAGCCGTCTCGGTCATGTCTCGTGTCTCCCGAACCCGTAGGGTCTACACATAAGGTTCGGTGGCGCTAGGGTTGTATGAATATGAGTATGCAGTAAACCGAATGCTGTTGAGTCCGGATGAGATATCGGATGTCACGAGGAGTTCGAAATGGTCGGAGGTGAAGAATTATATATAGGAAGTATTGTTTGACCATTGGGAAAGTTTGGGGTCACCCGTATTGTCTGGGACCACCGGAAGGTCCGGGGTCCACCGGTGGGGCCACCATCCGGAGGGCCCCATGGGCTGAAGTGGGGAGGAACCAGCCCATAGTGGGCTAGTCGCCCCTTGGCCCACCCCTGTGCCTAGGGTTGAAACCCTAGGGTGGGGCGCCCACTGCCTTGGGGCACTCCACCCCTTGGCCGCCCCCTTGGGAGATGGGATCCCCAAGGGCGGCGACCCACAGGGGCCTATATAAAGGGAGGGAGGGGCAGCCGTGCCACTGAGTTCAGCGCCTCCTCTCCCTGCTACACCTCTCCTCCTCCGTCACGTGCTTGGCGAAGCCTGCAGAATCTTGCTTCTCCACCAACACCACGCCGTCGTGCTGCTGCTGGAGCCATCTTACTCAACCTCTCCTTCCCCTTGCTGGATCAAGAAGGAGGAGGCGTCATCCGCTCCGTCACGTGTGTTGAGCAGCGGAGGTGCCGTCCGTTCGGCGCTAGGATCTCCGGTGATAGGATCACGACGAGAACGACTACTTCATCCCCGTTCTTTTGAACGCTTCCGCTCGTGATCTACAAAGTGGTATGTAGATGCAATCTCTCTCCCATGATTTGTTGCTTAGATGAACTCATAGATAGATCTTGATGAAACCGTAGGAAAAATTTTAATTTTCTGCAACGTTCCCCAACTGTGGTATCAGAGCTAGGTCTATGCGTAGTTCTCTATTGCACGAGTAGAACACAATTTTGTTGTGGGCGTAGATCTTGTCAACTTGCTTTCCGCTACTAGTCTTATCTTGCTTCAGCGGTATTGTGGGATGAAGCGGCCCAGACCGGTTCCACCGACTGACATGCACTAGTTGCATAAGGTGGCTGGCGGGTGTCTGTCTCTCCCACTTTAGTTGGAGCGGATTCGATGAAAAGGGTCCGTATGAAGGGTAAATAGAAGTTGACAAAATCACGTTGTGGTTATTCGTAGGTAAGAAAACGTTCTTGCTAGAACCCAATTGCAGCCACGTAAAAGATGCAACAACAATTAGAGGACGTCTAACTTGTTTTTGCAGCAATTGTCATGTGATGTGATATGGCGAAGTTGTGATGAATGATGAATGATATATTGTGATGTATGAGATCATGTTCTTGTAATAGGAATCACGACTTGCATGTCGATGAGTATGACAACGGCATGAGCCATAGGAGTTGTCTTTATTTTTGTATGACCTGCGTGTCATTGAAGAAGCGCCATGTAAATTACTTTACTTTATTGCTAAGCGCGTTAGCCATAGAAGTAGAAGTAGTCGTTGGCGTGACAACTTCATGAAGACACGATGATGGAGATCATGATGATGGAGATCATGGTGGCATGCCGGTGACAAGATGATCATGGAGCCCCGAAGATGGAGATCAATGGAGCTATATGATATTGGCCATATCATGTCACTACTATATATAATTGCATGTGATGTTTATTATGTTTATGCATCTTGTTTACTTAGAACGACGGTAGTAAATAAGATGATCCCTTACAACAATATCAAGAAGTGTTCTCCCCTAACTGTGCACCATTGCTAAAGTTCGTCATTTCGAAGCACCACGTGATGATCGGGTGTGATAGATCCTTACGTTCACATACAACGGGTGTAAGACAGTTTTACACATGCAAAACACTTAGGGTTAACTTGCGAGCCTAGCATATGCAGACATGGCCTCGGAACACGGAGACCGAAAGGTCGAACACGAGTCGTATGGAAGATCGATCAACATGAAGATGTTCACCGGCGATGACTAGTCCGTCTCACGTGATGATCGGACACGGCCTAGTCGACTCGGATCGTGTAACACTTAGATGACTAGAGGATGTCTAATCTGGTGGGAGTTCACTAGAATAATTTGATTAGATGAACTTAATTATCATGAACTTAGTCTAAAACCTTTGCAAATATGTCTTGTAGATCAAATGGCCAGCGCTCATGTCAACATGAACTTCAACGCGTTCCTAGAAAACCAAGCTGAAAGATGATGGCAGCAACTATACGGACTGGGTCCGGAACACGAGATCATCCTCATAGCTGCCAGAAACAATATGTCCTAGAAGGACCGCTAGGTGATGCACCGTCGAGAAGAACCAAGACATTATGAATGCTTGGCAGTCTCGTGTTGATGATTACTCCCTCGTTCAATGCGGCATGCTTTACAGCTTAGAACCGGGGCTCCAAAAGCGTTTTGAGCAACACGGAGCATATGAGATGTTCGAGGAGCTGAAACTAGTTTTCCAAGCTCATGCCCGGGTCGAGAGATATGAAGTCTCCGACAAGTTCTATAGTTGTAAGATGGAGGAAAACAGTTACATCGGTGAACACATACTCAAAATGTCAGGTTGCACAACCGCTTGTCCCACTGGACATAAACCTCCTGACGAGGCGGTCATTGATAGAATCCTTGATCGCTCCCACCAAGCTACAAGAGCTTTGTGATGAACTACAATATGCAGGGGATGGTGAAGACCATTCTGAAGTATTCTCAATCTTTGAAGTCGCAGAGGTTGAAATCAAGAAAGAACATCAAGTGTTGATGGTCAATAAAACCACTAAGTTCAAAAGGGCAAGGGTAAGAAGAACTTCAAGAAGGACAGCAAGGATGTTGCGCGCCGGTAAGCAAGTTGCGGGAAGAAGTCAAAGAATGGACCCAAGCACGAGACAGAGTGCTTTTATTGCAAAGGGAAGGGCCTTTGAAGCGGAACTGCCCCAAATACTTAGCGGACAAGAAGGCCGGCAACACTAAAGGTATATTTGATATACATGTAATTGATGTGTACCTTGCCGATTACTCGTAGTAACTCACAGGTATTTGATACGGTGCTGTTGCTCATATTTGTAACTCACGGCGGAGCTGCGGAATAAGCGGAGGCTGGCGAAGGATGAGGTGACGATCTTGCGTCGGGAATGGTTCCAAGGTCGATGTGATCGCCGTCGGCACGCTGCCTCTGCATTTACCTACGGGATTAGTTTTAAACCTCAATAATTGTTATCTGGTGCCAAGTTTGAGCACGAACATTGTATCAGGATCTCGTTTAATGCGAGATGGCTACTCATTTAAATCCGAGAATAATGGTTGTTCTATTTATATGAGAGATATGTTTTATGGTCTTGCTCCGATGGTCAATGGTTTATTCTTAATGAATCTCGAACGTAATATTACACATATTCATAGTGTGAATGCCAAAAGATGTAAAGTTGATAACGATAGTCCCACATACTTGTGGCATCGCCGCCTTGGTCACATTGGTGTCAAGCGCATGAAGAAGCTCCATTCGATGGACTTTTAGAGTCTCTCGATTATGAATCATTTGACACATGCGAACCATGCCTTATGGGCAAAATGACCAAGACTCCGTTCTCGGAACAATGGGCGAGCAACCAACTTATTGGAAATCATACATACCGATGTATGCGGTCCAATGGCGTTGAGGCTCATGGAGGATATCGTTATGTTCTCACTCTCACAGACGAATTAAGTAGATATGGGTATGTCTACTTGATGAAACACAAGTCTGAGACCTTTGAAAAGTTCAAGGAATTTCAGAATGAGGTAGAGAATCAACGTGACCGAAAAATAAAGTTCTTCTGATCAGATCGTGGAGGAGAATATTTAAGTCACGAATTTGGTACACACTTAAGGAAATGTGGAATCGTTTCACAACTCACTCCGCTGGAACACCTCGGTAGAACGGTGTGTCCGAACATCATAATCACACTCTATTGGATATGGTGCGATCTATGATGTCTCTTACTGATTACGCTATCATTTTGGGGATACGCTCTAGAGACAGCTACATTCACTTTAAATAGGGCACCGTCTAAATCCGTTGAGGCGACACCGTATGAATTATGGTTTGGAAAGAAACCTAAGTATCGTTTCTAAAAGTTTGGGGATGCGATGCTTATGTCAAGAAACTTCAACCTGAAAAGCTCGAACCCAAATCGGAAAAATGCATCTTCATAGGATACCCTAAGGAAACCATTGGGTATACCTTCTACCTTAGATCCGAAGGCAAGATCTTTGTTGCCAAGAACGGATCCTTTCGGAAAAAGTTTCTCTCGAAAGGAGTAAGTGGGAGGAAAGTAGAACTTCGATGAAGTACTACCTCTTGAACCGGAAAGTAGTGCAGCTCGGGAAAATGTTCTGTGGTGCCTACACCAACCGGAGAGGAAATTAATGATGATGATCAAGGTACTTGGATCAAGTTGCTCTTGAACCGTGGGTCCACTAGGACACGTTCCGCACTGCAGTGGTGCGGCAACCCTGTCACGGAAATCATGTTGTTAGACAACGGTGAACCTTGAACTATGAAGAAGCGATGGCGGGACCAGATTCCAACAAATGGCTTGAAGCCATGCAATCCGAGATAGGATCCATGTATGAAAACAAAGTATGGACTTTGACAGACTTGCCGATGATCGGCGAGCGATAGAAAACAAATGGATCTTTAAGAAGAAGGCGGACGCGGATGGTAATGTCACCATCTATAAAGCTCGACTTGTCGCTAAGGGTTATCAGCAAGTTCAAGGGATTGACTACGATGAGACTTTCTCTCCCGTAGCGAAGCTTAAGTCCGTCCGAATCATGTTAGCAATTGCCGCATACTATGATTATGAGATATGGCAGATGGACGTCAAAACAGCGTTCCTTAACGGTTATCTTAAGGAAGAGCTGTATATGATGCAGCCGGAAGGTTTTGTCGACCCTAAGAATGCTAACAAGGTATGCAAGCTCCAGCGATCCATTTATGGGCTGGTGCAAGCATCTCGGAGTTGAAACATTCGCTTTGATGAGATGATCAAAGCATTTGGGTTCTTATGGAGAAGCCTGCGTTTACAAGAAAGTGAGTGGGAGCTCTGTAGCATTTCTCATATTTTATGTAGATGACATACTTTTGATGGGAAATGATATAGAACTCTTGGACAGCATTAAGGTCTACTTGAATAAAAGTTTTTCAATGAAGGACCTTGGAGAAGCTGCTTATATATTAGGCATCAAGATCTATAGAGATAGATCGAGATGCCTCATAGGTCTTTCACAAAGCACATACCTTGATAAGATTTTGAAGAAGTTCAAAATGGATCAGTCAAGAAAGGGTTCTTGCACATCTTGCAAGGTGTGAGATTGAGCTCAGCTCAATGCCCGACCACGGCAAAAGATAAAGAAGAGATGGCGTCATCCCTATGCCTCAGCCATAGGATCTATTATGTATGCCATGCTGTGTACCGGACCTGATGTAAACCTTGCCGTAAGTTTGGTAGGAAGGTACCAAAGTAATCCGGCAAGGAACACCGGACAGCGGTCAAGAATATCCTGAAGTACACGAAAAGGACAAAGGACATGTTTCTCGTTTATGGAGGTGACGAAGAGCTCGTCGTAGAAGGGTTACGTCGGCGCTTAGCTTCGACACGGATCTGATGACTCTAAGTCAAAAACCGGATACATGTATATGTTGAATGGTGGAGCGATGGCTAGTGCATTTGCCGCAAGAAGCGTCGTGGCGGGATCTACATGTGAAGCGGAGTACATGGCAGCCTCGGAGGCAGCGCATGAAGCAATTTGGGTGAAGGAGTTCATCACCGACCTAGGAGTCATACCCAATGCATCGGGCCGATCAAACTCTTCGTGACAACACTGGAGCTATTGCACTTGCCAAGGAGCCCAGGTTTCACAAGAAGATCGAGCACATCAAGCGTCGCTTCAACTCCATCCATGAAAATGTTCAAGATGGAGACATAGAAATTTGCAAAGTGCATACAGATCTGAATGTCGCAGATCCGTTGACTAAACCTCTTCCGCGGGCAAAACATGATCAACACCAGAACTCTATGGGTGTTCGATTCATCACAATGTAACTAGATTATTGACTCTAGTGCAAGTGGGAGACTGTTGAAAATATGCCCTAGAGGCAATAATAAAAGGGTTATTATTATATTTCCTTGTTCGTGATAATTGTCTTTTATTCATGCTATAATTGTATTATCCGGAAATCGTAATACACGTGTGAATACATAGACCACAATATGTCCCTAGTGAGCCTCTAGTTGACTAGCTCGTTGATCAACAGATAGTCATGGTTTCCTGACTATGGACATTGGATGTCGTTGATAACGGGATCACATCATTAGGAGAATGATGTGATGGACAAGACCCAATCCTAAGCATAGCACAAGATCGTGTAGTTCGTTTTGCTAGAGCTTTTCCAATGTCAAGTATCTTTTCCTTTGACCATGAGATCGTGTAACTCCGGATACCGTAAGAGTGCTTTGGGTGTACAAAGCGTCCTGGCGTAAGCGGGTGACTATAAAGGTGCACTACAGGTATCTCCAAAAGTGTACATTGGGTTGACACGGATCGAGGCTGCGATTTGTCACTCCGTGTTACGGAGAGGTATCTTGGGCCCTTTCGGTAGTGCATCATCATAATGAGCTCAAAGTGACCAAGTGTGCAGTCACGGGATCATGCATTCTGATGCGAGTAAAGTGACTTGCGGTAACAAGATTGAACGAGGTATTGGGATACCGACGATCGAATCTCGAGCAAGTAACATACCGATTGACAAAGGGAATTGTATACGGGATTATTTGAATCCTCGACATCGTTGTTCATTCGATGAGATCATCGAGGAGCATGTGGGAGCCAACATGGGTATCCAGATCCCGCTGTTGGTTATTGCCCGAGAGCCGTCTTGGTCATGTCTACGTGTCTCCCGAACCCGTAGGGTCTACACATAAGGTTCGGCGACGCTAGGGTTGTATGAATATGGGTATGCAGTAAACGAATGTTGTTGAGTCCGGATGAGATCCGGACGTCACGAGGAGTTCGGAATGGTCGGAGGTAAAGAATTATATATAGGAAGTATTGTTTGACCATCGGGAAAGTTTGGGGTCACCGGTATTGTCTGGGACCACCGGAAGGGTCCCGGGTCCACCGGTGGGGCCACCCATCCGGAGGGCCCCATGGGCTGAAGTGGGGCGGAACCAGCCCATAGTGGGCTGGTGCGCCCCTTGGCCCACCCTGCGCCTAGGGTTGAAACCCTAGGGTGGGGCGCCCACTGCCTTGGGGCACTCCACCCCCTTGGCTGCCGCCCCTTGGGAGATGGGATCCCCAGGGCGGCGCCCCTGGGGGCCTATATAAAGGGAGGGAGGGGCAGCCGTGCCACTGAAGTTCTGGCGCCTCCTCTCCCTGCTACACCTCTCCTCCTCCGTCACGTGCTTGGCGAAGCCTGCCGAGAATCTTGCTTCTCCACCAACACCACACCGTCGTCTGCTTCTTTGGAGCCATCTTCCTCAACCTCTCCTTCCCCTTGCTGGATCAAGAAGGAGGAGGCGTCATCCGCTCCGCACGTGTGTTGAAAGCGGAGGTGCCGTCCGTTCGCGCTAGGATCTCCGTGATAGGTTCACGGCGAACGACTACTTCATCCCGTTCTTTTGAGCGCTTCGCTCGCGATCTACAAAGTGGTATGTAGATGCAATCTCTCTCCCATGATTCGTTGCTTAGATGAACTCATAGATAGATCTTGGTGAAACCGTAGGAAAAATTTTAATTTTCTGCAACGTTCCCCAACAAAAAACTGCCGAGTCTTCCCTGCCTCCGTGTCGTTCCCTTCCTAGGCCTCGTCGTCGTCCACCGCCCTGGTGCTCTCGGCGCGGCCTGGTCAACGTGGTCAACGACCGACATGCATCTGAAGTGGACTGTATGTAGAGAGGCCGACAGCTGGGTCCATGGCCGCACGCAAGGAAATGCCTCCTTATTAAGCGCAAAATAATGATTCCTCCACCTGACATCAGGGACCCACCGAAAGGGCCTCTGTATTTCGCGAAAAAAACGTTACCGCCGCTGACAGCTCGGACCCACCAGTTATATCTTCGCACGCAAGGAAGTGCCTCCTTATTACGCACAAAAATTGAATACTCCCCCATTAGCTGGGACCCGGTATAGTGGCAGGCTGACTTGTGGGCCTACTAAGTTGACGGGACGGAGGGCTTTGTCAACTTAGTCAATATGCGATTCTAGCTCCAAATTGAGCGTCGATGTCCATCCAACGGCCGTAGTGCTTCTTCAACCTCTGGTCTTCTTGCTCCGGCCGCCCAAACCAGCACGGTCATGCCTCGTGCTCCTGCCTCCCGTGGCGGCTGCGATGCGGCGGAGGCCTCACCGCCCCTACTACTCCCACCGCTGGCCAGGCCATCCCTCTACTCACCCACACCCCTGTTATTACGTGGCGGCAGCCTCACACCGCAACGAACCGGTGAACCCTCGTACTCCTCACGCATGGGCATCCATCGCGCGTCTTCCCGGCTCCGCGTCATCCCCTTCCTAGGCCTCGCCGTCGTCCACCGCCCTGGTGCTCTCGGCACGGCGTGGTCAACATGGTCAAGGAACGGCTTCCATCGGACGTGGACTGTACATGGAGAGGCTGACAGCTGGGTCCACGGTCGCAACAAGGAAGTGCCTCCTTATTATGTGCAAAATAATTATTCCTCCACCTGAAAGCGGGGACCCACCGGACGGGCCACCATATTTCGCGAAAAAAGTGTTTGCCCCTGACTGCTAGGACCCACCAGCTACATCTTCGCATGCAAGGAAGTGCCTGACAGTCGGGACCCACCTGGTCGAAGCATACGTAGCATTGTCATTCTGGTCGCGACGATATGCGTACATATATCTTGGTCGATGTAGAGCGCGCGCGTGTCGTAGTAGAGGCGCCGCGCGTGTCGTAGTAGAGGTGCGTCTGGCGGCGTGGTGCAAGAAAGAAAATCTGCCACGTATGTGTACATCTGGCGGGTCTCGAACGCCTACTCGCGCATCACGTACAGCCGGGCTCGTGTACATGGCTGGGTCAGAACGGAGAAACAGCGTCGTTGTCGTGTTCATGGGGAGGCAACAGAATGCGTGGTCGTGTTCATCGGGAGGGCTTGGACGGAACAGGCAATGGAAACGAGGCCTGGCGTACCGCAGAACGGAGGAAACGACCTTGTGTTCGACCGGCCACGTTTGAAACGGGATCCTGTTCCGGGAGGGTCTAGCGTGCCGCAAAAGCGGAGAAGCGGACCTCCTACGGTCGGCGGGGTCCTGTTGATCGGGTGGGGTGTGGCGTATCGCAAAGCGGACTAAACAGACCTCCTACGGTTGAAGCACGGGGTCCTGTTGATCGGGAGGGTGTGGCGACCGCAAAACGGAGAAGCGGACTTGTGTTGGGCGCCACGGTCAGCACGGGGTCCTGTTCATCGGGAGGGGTGTGGCGTACCGCAAAACGGGACTCCACGGGATAATGTTCATCTCCACCGTCGACCTCCTCCAGCCTCCACGGGCTCCTGTTCATCCAGCCTCCATGGGCTCCTGTTCATCCAGCCTCCCCGGGCTCCTGTTCATCCAGCCTCCACCGCGCGCTACTCCACCGACTATTGTTCAACCACCCCTCCACTCTCTACTGTTCATCCAGCCCTCCACACCACGGGGTCCTGTTCAACCACCCCTCCACGGGCACCCCTCCACCGTCTACTGTTCATCCAGCCCTCCACACCATGGGGTCCTGTTCAACCACCCCTCCATGGGCACCCCTCCACCGTCTACTGTTCATCCAGCCCTCCACACCATGGGGTCCTGTTCATCCACCCCTCCACGGGCACCCCTCCACCGTCTACTGTTCATCCAGCCCTCCACCACACCATGGGGTCATGTTCATCCAGAGGCAACGCCACCGCTCACTGTTCATCCACCCCCCCCGCAACGCTCACTGTTCATCCCAGAGGCAGCATCGATCGGCTTGATTAGCGGCGATCGATCGCTCGGGTTCGATAACGCGTAACTGCAAAGTCTGTCCTTTCGAGTTCGATTAGAGCCCAATGCCTCGCTTCGGGTTCGATTAGAATAACGCCTACACACGCAGCAGCGTCGTGTACGAGAGAAATGCACATCGCTTCGCCCCGACCTCCCACCGTGGCAGGAACTCCCGAAATTTTCCTCGCCTCGCTTCTACCACAGTTTTTTCCGTCATGGGACGGCCCAAAGAATGTCATGCAGCGCGTCTTGGCCCGCCCAGACGAAAAGCCCATTTTTGTCATGATTTTTGTCATAGAAGTAGGAGCCCACCACATCTATGATGATACGGGTTTTGTCACAATTATCGTCATAGAAGTGTCATATGTATGACAGAAAAAAAATTCGTTCGGCCCAAAATGTCACGGATGTGTCTTTTTTTGTAGTGCATGCAACTTTCCACCGTTCCGTTTATTATGACACGCTCCATCATTGTCATATTGCTTAGCATGATCATGTAGTTGACATAGTATTTGTGGCAAAGCCACCATTCATAATTCTTTCATACATGTCACTCTTGATTCATTGCATATCCCGGTACACCGCCAGAGGCATTCGTATAGAGTCATATTTTGTTCTAAGTATCGAGTTGTAATTGTGAGTTGTAAGAAAATAAAAGTGTGATGATCTTCATTTTTAGAGCATTGTCCCAAGTGAGGAAAAGGATGATGGAGACTATGATTCCCCCACAAGTCGGGATGAGACTCCGGACGAAAAAAAAGAGGCCATAAAAAAAGAAGAGAGAAAAGGCCCAAATAAAAAAATGAGAGAAAAATAGAGAAGGGACAATGTTACTATCCTTTTACCACACTTGTGCTTCAAAGTAGCACCATGATCTTCATGATAGAGAGTCTCTCATTTTGTCACTTTCATATACTAGTGGGAATTTTTCATTATAGAACTTGGCTTGTATATTTCAATGATGGGCTTCCTCAAAATGCCCTAGGTCTTCGTGAGCAAGCGAGTTGGATGCACACCCACTTAGTTTCTTTTGTTGAGCTTTCATATGCTTATAGCTCTAGTGCATCCGTTGCATGGCAATCCCTACTCACTCACATTGATATCTATTGATGAGGTTGATACACCTAGTTGATGTGAGACTGATACGTCTCCAACATATCTATAATTTTTGATTGCTCCATGCTATATTATCTACTGTTTTGGACAATATTGGGCTTTATTTTCCACTTTTATATTATTTTTGGGACTAACCTATTAACCGGAGGCCCAACCCAGAATTGCTGTTTTTTTGCCTATTTCAGAGTTTTGCAGAAACGGAATATCAAACGGAATGAAACCTTTGGGAACATGATTTTCTCACAGAATGTGATCAAGGAGACTTGGACCCTAAGTCAAGGAAGCTTCGAGGAGGGCACGAGGTAGGGGGGGCGCGCCCTCCACCCTCGTGGGCCCCATGTTGCTCCATCGACGTACTTCTTCCTCCTATATATACCTATGTACCCCCAAACGATCAGATACGGAGCCAAAAACCTAATTCCACCGCCGCAACCTTTCTCACTCCACGAGATCCCATCTTGGGGCTGTTAGGAGCTCCCTGAGGGGCATCCACCAGGAGGGCTTCTACATCATCACCATAGCCCCTCCGATGAAGTGTGAGTAGTTTACCTCATACCTTCGGGTCCATAGTTAGTAGCTAGATGGCTTCTTCTCTCTTTTTGGATCTCAATACAATGTTCTCCCCCTCTCTTGTGGAGATCTATTTGATGTAATCTTCTTTTTGCGGTGTGTTTGTTGAGACCGATGAATTGTGGGTTTATGATCAAGATTATCTATGAACAATATTTGAATCTTCTCTGATTTCTTTTATGTATGATTGGTTATCTTTGCAAGTCTCTTCGAATTATCAGTTCGGTTTGGCCTACTAGATTGGTTTTTCTTGCAATGGGAGAACTGCTTGGCTTTGGGTTCAATCTTGCGGTGTCCTTTCCTAGTGACAGTAGGGGCAGCAAGGCACGTATTGTGTTGTTGCCATCGAGGATAACAAGATGGGTTTTTTATCATATTGCATGAATTTATCCCTCTACATCATGTCATCTTGCTTAAGGTGTTACTCTGTTTTCTTTAACTTAATACTCTAGATGCATGCTGGATAGCGGTCGATGAGTGGAGTAATAGTAGTAGATGCAGGCAGGAGTCGGTCTACTTGTTTCAGACGTGATTCCTATATACATGATCATACCTAGATATTCTCATAACTATGCTCAATTCTGCCAATTGTTCAACAGTAATTCGTTCACCCACCATAAAACTTATGCTCTTGAGAGAAGCCACTAGTGAAACCTATGGCCCCCGGGTCTATATCCATCATATTAATCTTCCATCACTTTATTTATTGGCTTTGCCTTTTACTTTTCTTTTATTTTACTTTGCATCTTTATCATAAAAATACCAAAAATATTATCTATCATCTCTATCATATCTCACTCTCGTAAGTGACAATGAAGGGATTGACAACCCTAATCGCGTTGGTTGCGAGGAGTTATTTGCTTTGTGTAGGTACGAGGGACTCGCGCGTAGCCTCCTACTGGATTGATACCTTGGTTCTAAAAACTGAGGGAAATACTTACGCTACTTTGCTACATCATCCTTTCCTCTTCAAGTAAATCCAACACAGTGCTCAAGAGGTAGCAAGAAGAATTTCTGGCGCCGTTGCTGGGGAGTCTACGCAAGAGTCAACATACCAAGTACTCATCACAATCCCTTATCTCCCGCATTACATTATTTGCCATCTGCCTCTTGTTTTCCTCTCCCCCACTTCACCCTTGCAGTTTTATTCGCCCTCTCTTTTCCGTTCGTCTTTCCGTTTGCCTTGATGTCTTACTTGACTCGTTTGCTCGTTTGGTTGAAATAGTTGAGTATTTATTCCTAAACAGAGAAGCTGATATCTATGGATCCTCATCCGCTTGCCAATCTTTTTAAGAGATCCAATTATGATGAACCAACTCCAGTGATTTGGATGCACTAGATTATCTTTATAAGGTTTTGCCTGAAATCCGTTAATCTGAAAATTGTGATGAAGTGCTTCACGATAGATCTTTGAATAAAAAGCATGATTGCAATGATTTTATTATAAATTCTATTGATGTAAATTATGCTAATAATATGCAAAACCCTAAGCTTGGGGATGCTAGTTTTGCTATGTCCAATAGTCATGATTGGGGAGATTCTTCTTATGATCTTGAAAATTTATTTAAGCCCCATGATGAATATAAGATTGATAGTAGTGTTTTCAATAATATTGAAAGTGGGCCTGGAGAAATCATGATTTAGTTAATGATAATCCCACTATTTTGGGAGAATGTCAACTTCGCATGCATGTGGATCGTGTTGAGAATATGTTATGTGATAGCTATATTGTTGAATTTTCTTATGATCCTACATGTGATTATTATGAGAGAGTAAAATATGGTTATAGAAATTTTCATGTTACTAAATTACCTCTCGTTATGTTGAGATTGCTATTGTTCCTTTCCGCTTCCTTGCATATGCTAGTTTTTGCTTGCTATGATAATTTGTTTGCCTATAATATGCCTATGCATAGGAAGTATGTTAGACTTAAGTGTGTTTGTCACATGTTTTATGATGCTCTCTTTGTGCCTCAATTCTTGTCTTTCTTGTGAGCATCATTGAAATCTCAATGCCTAGCTAAAAAGGCTTTAAAGAAAAGCGCTTGTTGGGAGATAACTCAATATTTTTCCTTGCTGCTTAGTAATAAATCTTAGATCTAGCCTCTGGTTAGATGTGTTTTAATAGTCGTAGTGCAGGCAGGAGTCGGTCTACTAATCTTGGACGTGATGCATATATATTGATCATTGCCTTGGATATCATCATAATTATTCGATCTTCTATCAATTTACCAACAGTAATTTATTTACCCACTGTGTGCTATTTCTCGAGAGAAGCCACTAGTGAAATCTACGGCCCTGGGGTCTATTCTTTATCATATTTGCTTTGAGATCTATTTTTATTAGCTTTTACTTTCAGATCCATTATTCCAAAAACCCGAAAATACCTTGTTGCACTTTTTATTTGCATCTTTTATTTTCATTTTATCGGGAGCTATTTATTCAGTCTACCACAAATTTATCTATCTTTTACCGTGAGGGATTGACAGCCCCTCTTACGTGTCGGGTCGCAAGTATTTGTTCTTTGTGTGTAGGTACCGTTTATATAGTGTTGCTTGGTTCTCCTACTGGATTGATACCTTGGTTTCATAACTGAGGGAAATACCTACCGTAGTTGTGCTGCATCATCCCTTCCTCTTTGGGGAAATACCAACATAGCTTCAAGCGACATCAGCCATCCTCCGGACCTGGCTCGGCCTCTCAGCTCAAAGCTTCCTGCTCAACCCACAGGTCAACCTCCCTCCCTCCCTCTCTCTCTCTCTCTCTCTCTCTCTCTCCACTATCGATCCCGTTTTTTGCAGTTCAGTATGTCAAGGAACAGACTCATTGTCTCAGTGGAGCACCTCCGTCTGACATCCACCCTCAGATTGATACTCTACCCCTAGATGCACATGATTTATTTGAGCCACCGTTGATCACATATTCTTGCGTTGTTTTAAATTGGCCCGGCTTGCTAGCTTTGTCATGGACACGCTTCAGAACTGTCTCTGTCCATGGGGTTACTTATTATTGCTTGTGATGTTAAAGAGCGATACTCAGGAATAGGATTATTTTTACGGTGAAGGTGGATAGAAATAATTTTACTTAAGAAGGAGCTTTCCACTGCGTCTGATTTGTACTATCAGTATCACACTTCATTCTTGTGAAGTTCCTATTGGGAAAAATGAGATGTGTTTGGTCATTGTCGTGCTTTATTTTTGAGGCTCATGCTATGATAACCTGATGACACCCCTTTGTAGTACAAAGCAATCTCATGCGTTTGTCCTCTAGCTACAGGAACTGCTATTACTATACTTCAGGCCAATACTTTTAAAAAATACGAAACCTGAATTAAATTGCTAAAACATGGAATCATTCTGCTTCTCCATAGTTTAATCTACGACCATCACGTTCCCCACCAAGTGAAATATGCTATTTCACCACAGCCATTGACAAAGTTAAGTTGGGGACAAGGAAAATGAATAAAGTCTGCTGACTGGAACTGGATAGATGATCCTCCAATTGGCAATTTTTTATCAAAGTTGCTGAGGTTCAGGCGTCTGAAATAAAGGTATTGATGCTTTGGGGTGCTTCTCATTTGATTTACATGTTACAGAGCTATGAGTGTAATTTAGTGATAGTATCTATCAAGTTTTCTCTGCTCAAAATACATTTTTTCTTCGAAAAGAGCTCAAAATACAAAGGCACTTGTATTGCAGCATGTGTGTGTGTTAGCTCTGAAGTGTGTTCTCAAAGCATATAATATTTTCGTGTTGCAGCCATTTGTGGACAGTTTATCTAAATGCCCAAAGCATGTACTTCACAACCCACTTAGACCTCCAGAGGGGTATGTGTTATTTTCTTGTACTGTGGACTTTAAGTTGGTTAACATATTTCATAGCAATAGTATTTTTGGCTGCCCAGTGATTGTGACCTTATGTTTCAAAAATTAACTCAACTAAAAAAATTGAGTTGGGGCGTGCCTTGCAGGGGATCGTCACTAGGGAGGCAGAAATGTATTGAGGGAAAAAGGAAAGAGATTCCCGAGCGTTTGTGAGAGGGGATGTAGCGGCGGTTGCGCAGCTACGTCGGCCCGACCAGTTCCAAGCGGATGGAGCGGTGGCTGCACGGACGCGCTCGTGGAGGTGCCGGTATGCACCCTGATTTTGAGCCTGGGAAGATCCTCGCCCTGACCTGGCCTCAAGGGTGTTCATCTACTTGGTGTCGTGCTATGCAGTCAGGACGATGGACTAACACATGATTGATTCTTTACTTATTCTTTTCTTTTTTGTATGCATATCCCTGAATTTTTTGAGCCATGATTTAAATATTCTCGTGCGTGCCATTGTGTCATGTATAATGATTCTTATTGAGGCACCGTTGCAACCCAGTTTGTTTAACAAATTGATGCAAGAAACAAACTAATATAGAGAGAGTACAAAGTTTATTTCACTAATCTATATATGCCCTGCAGTACCTATGTGCATGGCGATAGGTACATATGGATAAATTTTGTGCCTTTTTGTTCCCGGTTTCCCATCGAAATTGTGGATTTGGAAGCTAATCATGGAATGTTTCGATTGCCTGCTATATTATGGATTTGCAGGGAGCAGAAGCGTCCAACCTTGAAGGAAATGACATGACACCGTGGGTGGGACTTTTGATTATGTTAGTACAGACTGATATTATGTCGCAGGAAGAATGTATAGAGCTCCAGAGGTGTGTGGATCTTTCTCTTCACAAAAGGTGAGGTGTAGAGTTCATGCTTTGTGCTTATTAAAAAACAACGAAAAGAAACGAGTTGCTTGATATATTGACAGGTATATAGTGTAACAAAACACATGCTTACAGTTCTAACATGAATTTGATTGAACTGGGAGTTGTGACATGCAAATGTTTTAATGGTTTTGTACCATTGGTAATATTGTATAAACATAGTCTCTGGTTTCATCTTCTTTGATGATATATTTTCTGATAAAATTGAAATGCATTATGCACCTGTTCTTTCTATTGTGGTCCCATTTTTTCTCCAATTTATAAATTCTCTATGAATAGTAACATAGACGCATGTTCTTAATTTATTTTGGATTTTTGTTCACCTCGAAATGCAGTATAGATCTAACATTGACATTTTTTTTGGAGCACTGCGTAAACATTTATTGACATGCCAATAGGAGAAGTCTTTGTTTCCTCATAAAATGTTGCCCATCAATGAAACTTATTGGATGCATGTAGTGAGCCTCACGACCATGTACACCTTTTTTTTTAGTTAGGATTGTGTCTGCTATTGGTCTATCTTGCTTAATACAAAGAACTCTGCATGGTTTAGAAACAAGAGGTAATGCAGACAATTTATTTTGTTATGAACTTTTAATTCAGCTTTGGGGGCTTGGGGGGTGGACGGCGAGAAGTGCAGGCACGTGCCTAGCGTAGCGGACCATGATGGGTTGATGAGCTGATGTCACGTGCCCGCTGGATAGCCGCCGGCGGCTGGAGCCATCATTGACCTTAATGCCGTACAATCAGCACCAACGTATCCCTGGCTTTAAATATTAAACTGGTAGTTTATTCTTCTTGCTATAAGGATATGTCGTGATAGATGATCAGGATGCTATTAAAGTTGTCTTTGACTGTCCATGTGAGTTAATTCTATGAACTATATATACTGCTAATCGGCACATAAGGTCATATGCTAATTCTTGATCTATGTCCACTTAATGGTTTTCTCACCTTGGATAATATCAATCTGCTATCAATGGCTGAGACAGAGCTTCGATTGCTCACCACCCGCTTAAATCTATTTTTTAAACACTACAATCTTCCTTTAATTTTCTGATACACCAGGCAGCATTGCAAGTCAATTCAAGTAATTGGTCTTGTAAATATGATTTCTTTCATGTCCATGAAATGTAATGCTTTGGACGAAACCTTCAATCAAACTTAAAAGTATATTAGTATTGATGTTGTTTTAAATATTTAAGTAAACTTGAAACTTTTATGTGTTCACGAAGTAATCCAAAAACATTAAGGTTGCTTAGTTTTATACATATATACTACTCCATCCGTTCCTTTTTTAACACAGTACAGACGCAAGCGCTCATATACACGCGCATACACTCACCCCTGTGAACGCACACCCTACCCCTATGAGCATATTCGAAAGACTGAGCCGACATATCATCTTGAAATTTATGAAGTCACCGTAGACACCTCGTCGTCGACGGAACGTCTCCTCCCATCGAATCGCATCATGAAAATCCTGAAATAAATCCAGAATAAATGTGAGCACCGAGATTTGAACCCGGTGAAATTTGATATACTGATCCTCGACCATCCAACCACAGGTTGGTTCGCTACTCCATCCGTTCCTAAATATAAGTTTTTTTTAGAGATTTTAATATGGACTACATACGGATGTATATATGCGTAGTTTAGAGTATAGATTCACTCATTTTGCTTCGTATACAGTCAATTATTGAAATCTCTAGAAAGACTTGTATTTAAAAACAAAGGGAGTGCGAACCAACCTGTGGTTGAGATGGTTAGGTGGACAGCGGTATTCCCAGTCCACCAGGGTTCAAATCCTGGTGCTTACATTTGTTCTGGATTTATTTCAGGATTTCCGGCGATACACTTTCAGTGGGAGGAGACGGATGGCATTGTAGCTGACTTTGCCGACAAGTCGGATGCATACTCGTTAGGGGCATTTCAAATGATGCAATTATTTTTTAAAAAGAGAGTTTATCATTTACTTCAAATTTTAAAGTGAGGTGGGTGTTTGGCAGGGGATTACATCGTGACGGTCCGTGAGGTACGGCGTGAAGAAGAGAGAACACCATGATGAATGTTAGTTGGACGTCATCCAGTTTTCTAGGAGAGGGCTCTAGTGGGAAACGTCCAGCAACAACGGCAAACAGAGTAGGACGGAGAGGGTCCAACATGAAAAGGGAAGGACCCCGTGAGGTGGGTTTTTTGTGCTGGGACCATGTGTTGAAGATAACATGACGGATAATCCGGACAATCACATTTCTCTTATACATATGGGCTAGATTTGGGAGAGTCTGGACTGTCTGACGGTTCAATTTTGAAGAGCCGGACGCCCGTTTGATGTCAAAATACAAATGGATATGAGGAAGAAATGAGTTTCAGTGATCCATTTATATATCGTAACCCGTAGCAATCGCACGAGCCTTCTACATAGCGTGGTTAATGAACCGGACAGCGCGCTAATTTTGAACTAGAATAGACTTCATAATAATTGACCCGAAGTGTGGTCTATATAAACACGAGCTCCACAAGAATTGTCTACAACATTCCTCCCGTCCCGTTGTTCCTGGCCAGACACGTATATCGATCGGCGGCTACGTCCAGGTCAACAGGCAGGGGGAGACTCGGCGAGGGATCAATGGAGGGTTGTCGTGGCCGGCCATGGACCAGGCTACCGGCGCCGCTGCTGGTGGCGCTGGCCTGCGCCGCCGCCGCTGCCGTGGGCGAGTGCAGGGTGGTGCACGTGGGAGAGGCGCACCGGCGGAGCATGCTGGCCAATGGCCTCGGCGCGACGCCCCCCATGGGGTAAGCTCGCTGCTGCTGCTTAACCGCGGTGCAACTTGGCATGATCCTTGATCAAATCTCCTCTTCTGTCTCTCGATCGTCGGCAGGTGGAACAGCTGGAATCACTTCGGGTGCGACGGCAACGGCGAGGTTGTCATCAGGGAGACCGGTACGGGTTGAGCTGATAGTCCCTTTGCTTCCTATTCACTGTTGAACTGTCCTTTAATTTGCAACAGGCAGCTATAAATTCTTGTGTTTTATACTGCCTGGGCAGCCGATGCGCTTGTGTCCACCGGGCTCGCCGCTGTCGGCTACAAATACGTCAATCTTGGTGCGTTGCTGCCACACTCTCATACGCCCTTGTTTCCTTTTCTCTGTGTGTGCGCGCTTCTCTGTTTCTGCACTGTATAAATAGTTTACCTGATGAAATCGATTGATTAATTACAAGCGGACAAAGTGGATTAACCCAACTTTGTGTGTTTATTTTTTCTGCAGATGATTGCTGGGCAGAACCCGAACGTGATGCCAAGGTTTGTACAGAATCTGCCCTCCCACCGGTGTCTGGAGTCTGAACACTCTTCTGCAGAATTTTTCTTAGGAGGAGGGTGATCGATCATCCTCTGTTGCACTTGTTTATGCTGCTGCAGGGCAATCTTGCGGCGAACAAGAAGACGTTCCCACACGGGATAAAGGCAATTGCAGACTACGTCCACAGCAAGGGGCTCAAGCTCGGCATCTACTCCGATGCTGGGTAATTTACCGTGACTGTCGTCGTAGTAAGCTGTGACGGTAATTTACCCTTCTCTGATCGTAATTTTGTGTGAAGATACAAGACCTGCGCCAAGGCTCAGCCTGGATCCCTCGGCCACGAGGAGCAGGACGCCAAAACCTTTGCGTCCTGGGTGAGCGATCGATCCATTCCAAGCTTGATCTATCGCATTTGCGCATGTCTCTGATGTGTTTTTGTTCACTCCATCCATCCATGGGATTTGCTTTCTGGTCTCAGGGAGTGGACTACCTCAAGTACGACAACTGCAACAACGGCGACACGAAGCCGCTGCAGAGGTACCCTGACATGAGCAAGGCTCTGATGCAGGCCGGCCGCCCCATCTTCTTCAACCTCTGTGAATGGTAAGACACCACCGTGTTGTGTATATTTTTTCGATAAAGGGAATATATTAATATCGCGGAGATATTAGTTACACCTAGCCTTTGCACCAACAAGATGTCGAAAGACATCAAGGATGCACACAACCAAGAACAAAAAAAAAGAGAAAGAAATATAAAAACAAAGACCCCGTCGCAGTAATGAAACACTCACAACAACAACACTCTAACCATCACCAAAGACAACACCCGGACTACAGAAGAGGTTCTCCAAAAGCGACGCCTCCAAAAAGGAAACAATGCACAAGCGTTGTCGTCGCCCGATAAAAGATCTTGAGTTTTCACCCCGGAGAGAGTCCGAGATTCCCAAAACAATGTCTTCGCAAGAGCATTGCCAGTTACAACCAATGAAGGCCAGACCTTGAGCTTTCACCCTGAAAATCACGGGTCGATACTTGACAAGCACCCGCAAAAATGTTGTCCACCTGTGTTGCCGCCCCATCATGCCAAGTCCGCTACTGCAAGTCCTCAACACCCGACACACATGAAAAAACCAGTGTCGTCATTCTTCAACGGATCCATAACTCATCGCCGTCATTATAAGCCTCCGATCGTAGCCACCATGACTTTCTTCACCACTGTCCGTGGAAATCTAAACTTAGACATGTCCCATGGCACCGTGTTGTGTATATGCACATGACAGTACGTAGCTGATGCGAGTTGCGCATTCTTGACGAGCTCCTCATTCTCATGCTCGTGTCCTTGCCGGCGATGGCGAGCAGGGGCGACATGCACCCGGCGCGGTGGGGCGCGGCTTACGGCAACAGCTGGAGAACAACCAACGACATCGAGGACACCTGGGACAGGTTGATACCTTTGCCCGTTTTTCCTTTTGGCCATCCTGCTGCTGCAACTGTGTCATTCAGATTGTTCAGAGAAGAATGGTTTGCTGTTTCAGCATGATGTCAATTGCGGACCAGAACGAAGTGTGGGCCGAGTACGCGCGCCCCGGCGGCTGGAACGGTCAGTAGTCTCTCCATGGAACAAACTCCTCATCTTGTATGAGTTCATGGATGGATTCGTCTTATCTTGGCTTGTTTTTGGTTGGTTTTGGCACTGTGGTACGTGGTGTGGCATGCAGATCCGGACATGCTGGAAGTTGGCAACGAGGGGATGACCAACAACGAGTACATCGTGCACTTCAGCATCTGGGCCATCTCAAAGGTCAGTCAGTGACCCACCCATGGCTAGATACTCTGTATTTGTTCTCGTTCTTTTCTTCTCTGAATGAATGTAGTCGAACCGTTTGTGCTGGATGTGTGTAGGCGCCTCTGATCATCGGCTGCGACGTGAGGCACATGTCGCAGGACACGTACGACATCCTCGCCAACAAGGAGGTGATCGCCGTCAACCAAGGTGATCTTCAAAATTCCCTTGCACCTGTCAGATCCGGCTCTCGCCGTCGCGTTTGCATTGCCAGCAGGGTGAACTGATCGATCGTGGTGTTTGTTGGTGCAGATCCTCTCGGCATCCAGGGGAAGAAAGTGAGGATGGAGGGGAGCAGCGAGGTAACAGACGCTGCACTGCACTGCCCTCTCCGATAATCTGAACTTCCCACATCGTAACCAAGAACTGTAACTGTGTGATGTGCTATGCAACAGATCTGGGCTGGGCCTCTGACGGGGTACAGGACGGCGGTGCTGCTGCTGAACCGGCACGACAAGGACGAGGCCCAGATCACGGCGCACTGGGACGACATCGGCCTCCCCGCCGGCACGGCCGTCGACGCCAGGGACCTCTGGCTGGTACGTCTCCACCTTTCCCCGGCCGTCAGCAAGCCAACAGACGGCATGGATGAATCATCTTGACCGTTTTGTGGGTTTTTTTGTTGTTGCCGCAGCACAAGACGCTCGACACCAAGTTCACGGACAAGATGAGCTTCAACGTGACGCCGCATGCGGCCAGGATGTTCGTGCTCACGCCTCTCAAGTCCCAGATGGATTAAGGAAAAACGGCATGGGTTGATGCCCGCTCCAAAATTGATTATACAAATACAGTACATTTTTTCATACTTCTATTTTTTCCGTAATAATTTGGACATTGTTTTTTAGCGTGCAATAATTTTTTTGAGAACTTCTACTAGTGTGTAATAAGGTCTGGGCACTTTCGGTTCCTGGTAAGGTCAAAACTTTTGTGTGGAAAGTGTTACATGGAGCTACTCCCGTTAAATCAACTCTAAAAAATGAAACTCCATGGGCACTAGCACCCACGGTTTATTGATATAGAAGAAGCATCCCTCATGAGAATTCCAGAAATTCGTCCCCGACGGGGATCGAACTCTGGTCGTTAGGTTTACAATCATGCGCCCCCAACCACTGGGCTATGCCCACGTCCTCCCGTTAAATCAACTCTAACGAATCGTCATATTGGGACGAACGACTGGTGTCCAGTTTGTCATGATCATCCGGAAGACCTGAAACACTTGCTATTTGAATGCGCGCCAGCAAAAACGATGTGGTACATACTAGAACTAGAACAAACAGTATTACCGAAAAAGGCTTTCGCCCCGCTTTATAAATAAAGCAAACCGCCACAAGACATACAACCAAAGCAGGTCCACACACACACACCACCTAAGTACCACAAACAAAGTACAGAGGTTCTCTGAGAGGCACAGCTCAACAAGCCTGTAAGAAAGAGAAAAGAAAACACAACACAACAAAGCCTCGCCCAGCCAGCAGAGATCTAGTCCGCTCCGTGGGGGGGGGCGACAGCGGACGGCCATCGAGCAAGATCGGTGATGAAGGCTGAGATGGCGCCCCGATCCGGGCGGCTAAGCGGCCGCCAAAGCCGCAAGAAACCCGAGAATTTGTAGAGAGCATCAAGATGGCGACGGAGGGAGAATGTTGGATCACGAGCTTATTGCGAACGGTCCACAGCGTCGAGCAGGACCCCAACCTCCAGCCACCTAATGTGGCGAGAGGTCATAGGGGACACTTGAGTTCAGCAAAAGGTCCGGAAATTGGTGTGGCACCAACTCCCACCGACAATCTCGCAAAGCAGCTCCAAAGGAACCAGGCGGAAGCGCAAGCGAAGAAAATGTGATTGAGTCTTCAGAACATCGCAGAGGGGGCAGATACCAGTTCGGGCCATTTCGCTGCGGACCTCCACGCCGGACGGGACCCGTCCACGGATCCACTGCCACATGAAGATGCGAATCTTTAGTGGGACGCGGACGGACCACACCATCGAAAGGGGGAGGGGGGCGGATGAGGGAGCAATGGCCAAGTAAAGCGATTTGGTGGAGAACTAGCCAGACGGCTCCAGCCGCCAGTGCATAAGGTCCTGGTCGCCATCCACCAACGGCTCGTGAAGAGCAACTCAGTCAAGTAACTCACGCCAGGCGGCGGATTCCGCCGGCCCAAAAGGACGGCGGAAAGCAAGGCGCCCTAAGTCACTAAGGGCCCTATCAACAAAAATCATAGGGTCGACAGAGATAGAGAAGAGGGTGGGGAAGCGGGCCGCGAAGGGAGAGTCTCCGGCCCAACGGTCGAACCAAAAAAGCGTCGAGAGGCCGGACCCCACCGAGATAGAGGTACCAATGTGGAGCACCGGTAGGAGTTGGACGAGATCGCCAAAACCGAGATCCGCCTGATTTCGGCGAAGGCAAGGGTTGACCATGCAGGTATTTACTTCGGATAATGTCCAGCCAGAGGCCACCCCGACCTGCGCGACACGCCAAAGCCACCGGAGAGAAGGGCGATATTCATCCGCTTAGAGCACATGATGCCTAATCCACCTGCTCCCTAGGCTTGCAGATGTCCGCCGGTGACCATGTGATACTACCTTACCCCGATCGCCACCAAGAGAATCGGGACTGAATCTTGGCGATCTCCTTATGGAGAGATTCATGGAGGCTGTAGAAGCTCATAAGAAACAAGAGGAGGCTGGATAGGGATGAGTTGAGAAGGATAGTCCGGCCGCCTTAGAGAGCCACCTCCTGCCAGGCTCGTGATCCGTCCGGAGCTTGGTCACGGAGGGGCGCAAGTCACGACAGAGAGACGCGAGTCACTAATGGGCGTCCCCAGATAGGTAGTGGGGAAAGAGCCCAGCGGCAATTAAGCGGTTGGCAATGGCCATCGACTCGAGGGGAGTACCCCATCACCATAACGCCACTCTTATCGGTTGATCTTGAGGCCCGACATCTGTTGGAAGCAGAGAAGGAGGAACTTGAGGTTGGTGATGTCCAACTCCGAGCCTTCACCATGATGATCGTGTCGTCAAGATATTGGAGGATGGAGATCCCGAGCCCCCAGAGAGGCGGGGTAATCCCGGATGTGGCCAGCAGCTTTCGCCTTTATCCGAATGGCGCCAAAGCGCCAACGACCATATTGAAGAGGAACGGAGAGAAGGGTCGCTTTGGCGAACCCCACATAGGGTAGGGAAGAAGGGCCGATCTCGCTGTTGATATTGACCCGCGATGCATCAAGAGACCATTTGCATGACTCTTGTGATCCACCGGTCGTCGAAGCCCTTCCAAGAAGGACTTCCCTAAGGAAGGGCCAGCTAACCGTATCATAGGCCTTATGGAAATCAATCTTCAAAGAAGACCGCCTTCAGCGCTTGGCCTGCACCTCATGAAGCACCAGGACACCATCCAGATATGACGGCCCTTAATGAAGGCCGATCGTTAGGTGGGTAATCCGATCCGCAAGTGGTCACCCTATTGGCGCACCTTGGCTAAGATCCGGAAGATCACGCACGACCGTGATCGGGCCGAATGGCGAATGTCGATCGCCTGTGGACCTTGGGGATGAGGGAGATGGTCCCATAGTTGAGGCGACTAAGGTCAATAGAACCCACAAAGAACTCATCAAAGATGGCCATGACCTCTGGTTTAATCACACGCTCGGAAGGTCTGAAGAAAATGACCGGAGACCGTCCGGTCCCGGAGCGAAGGAGGAGTTCATCCCTTGATGGCCTCCTGCACCTCCTACTCGCAGAAGGGAGCCATCAGAATGTGTTCTCTGCGCCGAGACTAGTTGGGCGCCGCCCAACAATCCGGAGCGAGGAGATGCCGCCCGAGTAGCGGAGAGAAGAGGACCGATAGAAACCGCCGACATGGGAGCGAATGTCGCGGGGTCCTGAAGGAGGGCTGCCCCATCCCACAGGCAGGGGATGGTGTTGCGTCCACGGCGACCGTTGGCGATCGCTGGAAGTAAGCCGATTCGCATCACCCTTCAGACCTAACGCCGCTGCGCCCGAAGGCGCCAAAAGGCTTCCTCATCGGTGTAAATCACAGAGAGCTGGTCTTCGAGATCATAGTGTTGGGTAACGTAGTAAATTCAAAAAATTTCCTACGCACACGCAAGACCATGGTGATGGCATAGCAACGAGAGGGGAGTGTCCGCCCACGCACCCTCGAGACCGAAAGCGAAGCGTTATAACAACGCTGTTGATGTAGTCGACGCCTTCACGATCCGACCGATCCAAGCACCGAACGACGGCACCTCCGAAGTTACGCACACGCTCAGCTCAATGACGATCCCTCGACTCCGATCCAGCAAAGTGTCGGGATGAGTTCCACAAGACGACGGCGAGTGACGATGATGATGCTCCGGCGATGCAGGGCTTCGCCTAAGCTCCGCGACGATATGACTTCTCCGGCGCAGGCTTCGCTTAAGCTCCGCGACGATATGACCGAAGTGGAATATGGTGGAGGGGGCACCGACACGGCTAAGGAACGATCCGTAGATCAACTTGTGTGTTCTGGGTGCCCCCGCCTCAGATATAAAGGAGCAAGGGGTGCGGCCAGCCCAAGGGCCGAGGAGTCCTACTCCCACCGGAGTAGGACTCCCCTTCCTAGTTGGAATAGATTGGGAGGGAAGAGGGAAGGGGCGCCCCCTCTCCTTGTCCTATTCGGACTAGAGGGGGGGGCGCGGCTGCCCTGGCCGCCCTTCCTCTTCTCCCTATGGCCCATTAAGGCCCATTGACTTCGGGGTTCCGTAACTTCCTGTTTTCATCCGAACCTTCCAAGTCCAAACATAGGCTTCCAATATATCAATCTTTATGTCTCGACCATTTCGAGACTCCTCGTCATGTCCGTGATCACATCCGGACTCAACAACCTTCGTACATCAAAACTTATAAACTCATAATGAACTGTCATCGAAACGTTAAGCGTGCGGACCCTACGGGTTCGAGAACTATGTAGACATGACCTAGAACCATTCTCGGTCAATAACCAATAGCTGAACCTGGATGCCCATATTGGTTCCTACATATTCTACTAAGATCTTTATCGGTCAAACCGCATAACGATATCGTTGTTCCTTTGTCATCGGTATGTTATTTACCCGAGATTCGATCGTCGGTATCCAATACCTAGTTCAATCTCGCATCGTAAGTCTCTTTACTCGCTCCGTAATACATCATCTCACAACTAACTCATTAGTTGTAATGCTTGCAAGGCTTATGTGATGTGTATTACCGAGAAGGCCAGAGATACCTCTCCGACAATCGGAGTGACAAAACCTAATCTCAAATACGCCAACCCAACAAGTACCTTTGGAGACACTGTAGTACTCCTTTATAATCACCCGATTCGTTGTGACGCTTGGTAGTACCCAAAGTGTTCCTCCGTAAACGGAGTTGCATAATCTCATAGTTACAGGAACATGTATAGGTCATGAAGAAAGCAATAGCAATATACTAAACGATCAAGTGCTAAGCTAACGGAATGGGTCATGTCAATCACATCATTCTCCTAATGATGTGATCCCATTAATCAAATGACAACACATGTCTATGGTTAGGAAACATAACCATCTTGATTAATGAGCTAGTCTAGTAGAGGCATACTAGTGACTATCTGTTTGTCTATGTATTCACACATGTATTATGTTTCCGGTTAATACAATTCTAGCATGAATAATAAACATTTATGATGATATAAGGAAATAAATAATAACTTTATTATTGCCTCTAGGGCATATTTCCTTGATCTCCCACTTGCACTAGAGTCAATAATCTAGATTACACAAGAATGATTCTAACACCCATGGAGTCTTGGTGCTGATCATGTTTTGCTCGTGGAAGAGGCTTAGTCAACGGTCCGCAACATTCAGATCCGTATGTATTTTGCAAATATCTATGTCTCCCACTTGGAATTGGTCCCGAATGGAATTGAAGCGCCTTTTGATATGCTTGGTCCTCTTGTGAAATCTGGATTCCTTTGCCAAGGCAATTGCACCAAGATTGTCACGAAGATCTTCATTGGTCCCGATGCACTAGGTATGACACCTAGATCGGAAATGAACTCTTTCATCCGACTCTTCATTTGCTGCTTCCAAGCAGCTATGTACTCCGCTTCACATGTAGATCCCGCCACGACGCTTTGTTTAGAACTGCACCAACCGACAGCTCCACCGCTTAATAAAAATACGATCCGGTTTGCGATTTAGAATCGTTCGATCAGTGTCAAAGCTTGCATCGACGTAACCATTTACGACTAGCTCTTTGTCACCTCCATATACGAGAAACATATCCTTAGTCCTTTTCGTATTTCAGATGTTCTTGACCGCTGTCCGATGATCCACTCGATTACTTTGGTACCTTCCTGCCAAGCTTACAACTAATCATACGTCAGTGCGGTACACAGCATTGCATACATGATAGAGCCTATGGCTGAAGCATAGGAACATCTTTCATTTTCTCTCTATCTTCTCATTGTGGTCGGGCATTGAGTCCGACTCAATCTTACACCTTGTAATAGGTAAAAACCTTTCTTTGCTCGATCCATTTTGAACTTCTTCAAAACTTTATCAAGGTATGTGCTTTGTGAAAGTCCAATTAAGCGCCTTGATCTATCTCTATAGATCTTGATGCCCAATATGTAAGCAGCTTCACCGAGGTCTTTCATTGAAAAACTTTTATTCAAGTATCCTTTATGCTATCCAGAAATTCTATATCATTTCCAATCAACAATATGTCGTCCACATATAATATCGAAATGCTACAGAGCTCCCACTCACTTTCTTGTAAATACAGGCTTCTCCAAAAGTCTCAGATAAAACCATATGCTTTGATCACACTATCAAAGCGCTTATTCCAACTCCGAGAGGCTTGCACTGACCATAAATTGATCGTTGGAGCTTGCACACTTTGTTAGCACCCTTTGGATCAACAAAACCTTCTCGTTGCATCATATACAACTCTTCTTCTAGAAATCCATTCAAGAATGCAGTTTTACATCCATTTGCCAAATTTCATAATCATAAAATGCGGCAATTGCTAACATGATTCGGACAGACTTAAGCATCGCCACGGTGAGAAAGTCTCATCGTAGTCAACCCCTTGAACTTGTCGAAAACCTTTTGCAACAAGTCGAGCTTTGTAGACAGTTACATTACCATCGGCGCGGTCTTCTTCTTAAAGATCCATTTATTCTCAATGGCTTGCCGATCATCGGCAAGTCAACCAAAGTCCATACTTTGTTCTCATACATGGATCCCATCTCAGATTTCATGGCTTCCACCATTTCATGAATCTGGGCTCACCATCGCTTCTTCATAGTTTGTAGGTTCGCCATGGTCAAGTAACATGACTTCGTAATAGGATTACCGCACCACTCTGTGCGATTTTACTCTGGTTGACCCACGAAGTTCAGAGTAACTTGATCTGAAGCTTCATGATCATCATCATTAGTTTCCTCACTAATTGGTGTAGTTGTCACAGAACCGTTTCTTGTGATGAACTACCTTCCAATAAGGGAGCAGATCTGATTATCTCATCAAGTTCTACTTTCCTCCCACTCACTTCTTTCGAGAGAAACTCCTTTCTAGAAAGGATCCGAATTTAGCAATGAAAACCTTGCCTTCAGATCTGTGATAGAAGGTGTACCCAACAGATCTCCTTTGGGTATCCTATGAAGACACATTTCTCGATTTGGGTTCGAGCTTATCTGGTTGAAGTTTCTTCACATAAGCATCGCAGCCCCAAACTTTAAGAAACGACAACTTTGGTTTCTTGCCAAACCACAGTTCATACGGTGTCGCCTCAACGGACTTAGATGGTGCCCTATTTAACGTGAATGCGGCCGCCTCTAAAGCATATCCCCAAAACGATAGCGGTAAATCAGAAGAGACATCATAGATCGCACCATATCAAGTAAAGTACGACACGACGCTCGACACACCATTTCTCCGTGGTGTTCCGGTGGCGTGAGTTGCGAAACTATTCCACATTGTTTCAAATGTAAACCAAACTCAGAACTCAAATATTCTCCTCCACGATCCGATCGTAGAAACTTTATTTTCTTGTTACGATGATTTTCCACTTCACTCTGAAATTCTTTGAACTTTTCAAATGTTTCAGATTTGTGTTTCATTAAGTAGATATACCCATATCTGCTCAAATCATCTATGAAGGTGAGAAAATAACGATATACCACAAGGCCTCAACATTCATTGGACCACAAACATCAGATGTATGATTTCCAACAAATCAGTTGCTCGCCCATAGTTCGGAGAACGGCGTTTTAGTCATCTTGCCCATGAGGCACGGTTCGCAAGTACCAAGTGATTCATAATCAAGTGATTCCGAAGCCCATCAAGATGGAGTTTCTTCATGCGTTTTACACCGATATGACCCAAACGGCATTGCCACAAATAAGTTGCATTATCATTATCAACTCTGCATCTTTTGGTTTCAACACTATGAATATGTGTACTACTACTATCGAGATTCAATAAAATAGACCACTCTTCAAGGGTGCATGACCATAAAAGATATTATTCATATAAATAGAATAACCATTATTCTCTGTCTTAAATGAATAACCGCCTCGCATCAAACAAGATCCAGATATAATGTTCATGCTTAACGCTGGCACCAAATAACAATTATTTAGGTCTAAAACTAATCCCGATGGTAGATGTAGAGGTAGCGTGTCGACCGCGATCACATCGACTTTGGAACCATTTCCCACGCCAAGATCGTCACCTCGCCCTTAGCCAATCTTCGCTAATCCGTAGTTCCTGCTTCGAGTTGCAAATATTAGCAATGTAACCAAGATCAAATACCTGTGTACTATGCGAGTATTAGTAAGGTACACATCAATAACATGTATATCACATATACCTTTGATCACCTTGCCATCCTTCTTATCCGCCAAATACTTGGGGCAGTTCCACTTCCAAAGGTCCGGTTTGCTTGCGAAAAAAACACTCGGCCAGGCTTAGGTCCAGACTTGGGTTTCTTCTCTTGAGCAGCAACTTTCTTGCTGTTCTTTTGAAGTTCCCTTCTTCTTTCCTTTGCCCTTTTCTTGAAACTAGTGGTCTTGTTGACCATCAACACTTGATGCTCTTTCTTGATTTCTACCTCCATGCTTTTAGCATTGCGAAGAGCTCGGAATTGTTTTGGTCATCCCTTGCATATTATAGTTCATCACGAAGCTCTTGTAGCTTGGTGGCGTGATTGGAGAATTTGTCAATGACACTATCATCCGGAAGAGTAACTCCCAGTTGAATCAAGTGATTATTATACCCGGACATTTTGAGTATATGTTCACCGATGTAACTATTCTCCTCCATCTTGCAGCTATAGAACTTATTGGAGACTTCATATCTCTCAATCCGGCATTTGCTTGAAATATTAACTTCAACTCTGGAACATCTCATATGCTCCATGACGCTCAAAACGCCGTTGAAGACCCGGTTCTAAGACGTAAAGCATGGCACATCGAACTATCGAGTAGTCATCACTTTGCTCGCCAGACGCTCACAACTTCGCGTTGTTCTCGCAAAGCGAGTTCGCACCCAGCGGTGCTTCCGGGACGTAATTCTTCATGCAGCAATGAGGATAATCCTCGTTACGGACCCAGTCCGTAATTGCTACCATCATCTTTCAACTTTGCTTTCTCAAGGAACGCATTAAAATTCAACGGAACAACAAAGACGAGCCATCTATCTACAAGAAACATAGACAAGCAAAAATACTATCGGTACTAAGTTCATGATAAATTTAAGTTTAATTAATCATATTAAAACCTCCCACTTAGATGACATCTCTCTAGTCATCTAAGTGATTACGTGATCCAAATCAACTAAACCATGTCCGATCATCACGTGAGATGGAGTAGTTTCAATGGTGAACATCACTATGTTGATCATATCTACTATATGATTCACGCCGACCTTTCGGTCTCCGTGTTCCGAGGCCATATCTGTTATATGCTAGGCTCGTCAAGTTTAACCTGAGTATTCGCGTGCGCAACTGTTTTGCACCGCTGTATTTGAACGTAGAGCCTATCACACCCGATCATCACGTGGTGTCTCAAAGACGGAGAACTTTCATAACGGTGCATACTCGTGGAGAACACTTCTTGATAATTTTAGTGAGAGATCATCTTATAATGCTACCGTCAATCAAAGCAAGATAAGATGCATAAAGGATAAACATCACATGCAATCAATATAAGTGATATGATATGGTCATCATCATCTTGTGCTTGTGATCTCCATCGCCAAGCACCGCCATGATCACCATCGCCACCGCACGACACCTTGATCTCCATCATAGCATCGTTGTCGCCTCGCCAACTATTGCTTCTACGACTATCGCTATCTGCTTAGTGATAAAGTAAAGCAATTACATGGCTTTTGCATTTCATACAATAAAGCGACAACCATATGGCTCTCGCCATTGCCGATAACTCGTTACAAAACATGATCATCTCATACAATAAAATATAGCATCACGCCTTGACCACATCACATCACAACATGCCCTGCAAAAACAAGTTAGACGCCCTCTACTTTTTGTTGCAAGTTTTACGTGGCTGCTACGGGCTGAGCAAGAACCGTTTTACCTACGCATCAAAACCACAACGATAGTTTGTCAAGTTGGTGCTGTTTTAACCTTCGCAAGGACCGGTGTAGCCACACTCGGTTCAACTAAAGTGAGAGAAACAGACACCGCCGTCACCTTTAAGCAACTAGTGCTCAAGCGGTGAAACCAGTCTCGCGTAAGCGACGCTGTAATGTCGGTCCGGCCGCTTCATCTCACAATACCGCCCAACCAAAGTATGACATGCTGGTAAGCAAGATGACTTATATCGCCCACAACTCACTTGTGTTCTACTCGTGCATATGACATCAACGCATAAAACCAGGCTCGGATGCCATTGTTGGGTAACGAGTAAATTCAAAAATTTCCTACGCACACGCAAGACCATGGTGATGGCATAGCAACGAGAGGGAGAGGTCTGTCCATGTACCCTCGTGAGACCGAAAGCGAAGCGTTATAACAACGCTGTTGATGTAGTCGACGCCTTCACGATCCGACCGATGCAAGCACCGAACGACGGCACCTCCGAAGTTTCGCACACGCTCAGCTCGATGACGATCCCGGACTCGATCCAGCAAAGTGTCGGGATGAGTTCCACAAGACGACGGCGCAGGACGATGATGATGCTCCACCGACGCAGGGCTTCGCCTAAGCTCCGCGACGATATGACTTCTCCGCGCAGGCTTCGCCTAAGCTCCGCGACGATATGACCGAAGTGGAATATGGTGGAGGGGGCACCGACACGGCTAAGGAACGATCCGTAGATCAACTTGTGTGTTCTGGGGTGCCCCCTGCCTCAGATATAAAGGAGCAAGGGGTGCGGCCAGCCCAAGGGGGGCGCCGAGGAGTCCTACTCCCACCGGAGTAGGACTCCCCTTCCTAGTTGGAATAGGATTGGGGAGGGAAGAGGGAAGGGCGCCGCCTCTCCTTGTCCTATTCGGACTAGAGGGGAGGGGGCGGCCTACCCTGGCGGCCCTTCCTCTTCTACCTATGGCCCATTAAGGCCCATTGACCCCGGGGTTCCGTAACCCCGGTGTTCCAGAACTTCTGCTTTCATCCGAACCTTCCAAGTCCAAACATAGGCTTCCAATATATCAATCTTTATGTCTCGACCATTTCGAGACTCCTCGTCATGTCCGTGATCACATCCGGGACTCCGAACAACCTTCGGTACATCAAAACTTATAAACTCATAATGAACTGTCATCGAAACGTTAAGCGTGCGGACCCTACGGGTTCGAGAACTATGTAGACATGACCTAGAACCATTCTCGGTCAATAACCAATAGAGGAACCTGGATGCCCATATTGGTTCCTACATATTCTACGAAGATCTTTATCGGTCAAACCGCATAACGATATACGTTGTTCCTTTTGTCATCGGTATGTTACTTACCCGAGATTCGATCGTCGGTATCCAATACCTAGTTCAATCTCGCATCGTAAGTCTCTTTACTCGTTCCGTAATACATCATCTCACAACTAACTCATTAGTTGTAATGCTTGCAAGGCTTATGTGATGTGTATTACCGAGAAGGCCCAGAGATACCTCTCCGACAATCGGAGTGACAAAACCTAATCTCAAATACGCCAACCCAACAAGTACCTTTGGAGACACCTGTAGTACTCCTTTATAATCACCCGATTACGTTGTGACGTTTGGTAGTACCCAAAGTGTTCCTCCGTAAACGGAGTTGCATAATCTCATAGTTACAGGAACATGTATAGGTCATGAAGAAAGCAATTGCAATATACTAAACGATCAAGTGCTAAGCTAACTGAATGGGTCATGTCAATCACATCATTCTCCTAATGATGTGATCCCATTAATCAAATGACAACACATGTCTATGGTTAGGAAACATAACCATCTTCGATTAATGAGCTAGTCTAGTAGAGGCATACTAGTGACTATCTGTTTGTCTATGTATTCACACATGTATTATGTTTCCGGTTAATACAATTCTAGCATGAATAATAAACATTTATCATGATATAAGGAAATAAATAATAACTTTATTATTGCCTCTAGGGCATATTTCCTTCACATAGCGGGAAAGCCACTCCTCCGGGGAGAGGCCCACCGCGTCAGCCCTTAAGTCAAGAGCCTGGATCGCGGTGAGTAGCGCCTTCTTACGCTCTCTGGCGTCACGGCCCAGGTTGGCCCCCCAGCCCTTCATAAATTGCCGCCACGCCGCATGAAGTGCCACGTGTCAATAGCAGAAGGGGACGAGGGTGGGGTGGGCCCGAGCCGCGATCCATCAAGACATACGGCCGGTAAACCCAGCTGGGAGAGCCGAAGGTCTCAAAGCGAAACCGAGGTGGGGTCGGCGGGACGCCGTCTCGCGGAGGAAAGGAGCAGGACGGATCCGAGCCAATCCGGGTGATGGCGCGGAGGGAAGCTAGAGGGCACCGGAGGTCCCATTCCGGAATTAGGACCCTGTCCCAGACGGACAGGTCGGGAGGCCCGACGGTTGGTCCAAGTAAATCGGGCCCCAACCCGATCGATCTCCGGAGGGCGAGGTCGGCAATGAAGTCGTTAAACATGTCCATCCGGCAAAGCAGACATTGCCATTGTTCTTGTCCTCCGAACGCGCAGCAGGTTGAAGTCGCCCCAGCGACCACGGGAGGGAAGCGCCGAGATTTTTCGGTGGAGCTCCTCCAAGAAGGAGGCCGATCTACTATGATCCGCCGGCCCATAGACAATGATGATCTCCCACTTGAAGTTGAGCGACCTCTCGAACAGCTCCATGCTGACGAAGAATTCGCCCCGATCCATGCTACCCACCTCAAAGGTGGCATCCTTCACACCTAAAAGGATGCCACCCGAGTGGCCCGCGCTCCCACTAGAAGGGAGCCAGTGCCACGCAAATAGGTGAGAGCTCAGCCGATCAAGCTCAGGGAGAGCAAACTCGCGACGCATGGTCTCTTGCACCGCCATGATGTCGATGTTCTCATCACGCATATATTCCACTAACTGGCGGCGGCGGCCATCATGACCGAAGCCGCGGATGTTCTAGAAGAGGGCCCGCATTAAGGGGCCATTGGGGGGCTGCTTGACCCCAGAACTCGGGAAGCGCTAAGCGCACGAAGGGCCGCCGTACGGGAGCGGGTGCGACCCCGAATCTCCTGCACGGCCACCAAGGGAGGGGGGGCGTCGATTGCGGCAAAGGTGGAGAGGGAGGTCCCCCAGCCGTAGAGGCGGGTGGGGGAACTAGGAGGGCCGCCCGGGCCTCCGCGAGCTTCCCATCGAGGACCTCACGGGCCCTGATGGCCGCGATCTGGGCAAGAGGGGGGCCAACTTCCCCGCGGAAAATGATCGCGGAGTCGGAGGCCACTTTGGCTAGGTGACCCAGGGGAGCAGACTCAAGCGCAGAGAAAGAACAAGACGGGCGTAGGGGAATGGAGGGCGACTGGCTCCAGTTACGGGCGGCAAGACGGAGCTCCGCCCGCCGGGGATGGGCAACGCTGGCTACCTCGGATGGGCCGATCCAGACGAAAGCACTCGCGGGAGGCCACCACTGGGAGGAGGCCGACCGACCGCGACGGGAGTAGGCGGCGGACCGAGGAGGGGAGGCTGGGCCGCCGGGTGATAATCCGCCGCCCCCCACCCTGTGAGATGCCGGAGGAGATGGCGGCAGACCCGGCCCAGCACAGCCGAGGAAGAGCTGGGCCGTGGGAGCAGGATCGGCCGGGGGGAGGGACGGCGCACAGGGGGCCGGAGAGACCGTCTCCGTGGCAGCCCGCGGAGACGACGGGGCCGGAGGTGCATCCGCGGGGAGGAGGTGACGATGGGGTAGGCGGCCGAGCGGGGACCACCACAGGAGGCGTCCCCCCATCTGCGGCCGCTGCCGGAGAGTCGGAGAGCAGGTCGCGGGGCAGGCCCACCGGGTCTAGCGCCGGTGGCGGAGACGAGGCGGGGGAGCGCGGGGAGGAAGCCGGGCAGACCACCAGACCCACACTGGAGATGTCGCTCCCCTCGGATGGCGACGCCTCAGAGATCGGCGGGACATCCACGGGGAGGCGAGAAGCGGCCTGGCGGCCCTTGCCCCCCGCGGCAGAAGGAGGAGGCGAGGGGGAGGGGGAGCGGGAGTCCTCAGACGCCCCCTCCTCATCCGAGCGGTGAGAGCGGGAGCGGTGGCGGCCGTGGTAATCTCCGCCAGCCCCCGGGTTGTCACCGGGGGGGCCGACGTCGAGGAAGCGGGGACGCCCAACGTGGTTGGGAGGCCTGGGCGATCTCGAGGTCGAAGCCTGGTCGCTGAAGAAGACCCGGACCGAAGCGCAGCTTGGAGGACTCGAGGCACTTGACCTTGACCCGCACCTCCTCCTCCTTGCGCAGTGAGAGCTCGTCGACCACCACTACCTTGCCCAAGAGGCGAGACATCTGGCGGATGACAAGCTCGGACCGCGAATATCGGGAGGCCGGAGATGAGGATCCAGCGGTGTCGAGGACAGCCACGGCTCAAGGCGTCGAGCACGGGCTCGGATATCTCGACAACCAGCTGGTTGAGAGCGAGAGTGATCCGCCACTACGCGTCAGCAGAGCCAGAGCCGACGGAGTCGGGAAGACGACGGAGAAGACGTGACCGGCGGTGGGGTGACCACCCAGTCCCACCGGTGCCGGTAGAGGTGGTTGAGCTCAGCCTCGATCATCTCGGGGAGGCGACCCCATCAACGACCGTGACAATCGCCTCAAGGGAGGGCGACGGAGGAGGGCGCCGGGACCTCAAGGTGGAAGAAGCCCAACCCTCTATCCCATGCCCATACATCATGAGCTCCGAGACCACCGGTCTATCCGGCACCTGAGGGCGGGTGGCGGGATCCTGCAGAGGTAGCAGACTGGGGTTGACGACGCAACTGAATGCCCCTCACCCCACAGTTGAAGCAAGGGGCGAGGGAGACCGGAGACTGGACTCGAGCGGAGGAGGACCCGGACCAGGGGGTGGCACAGCCGAGTGACGTGAACACCACGGCGCTTCTTCTTCTTGGCAGGTCCGGACGGCCACGGTGGTGCCGCCACCACTGGCAGGAGCCGGGCCGCGACCATGGAGGAGCCGCGTGCGGAGGAACGTAGCGGCGAGTGTCCGGGGTCAGGAGGATGCCATCCCGCGGACGAGGGGAGCCGGGCCGAGCCGGACGGGCGGGGGATGGGAGCGGCCCCGCCGGTGGGGACGGCGACGAGGAGTGCCGGGCGGGCGCGCCGATCACCCGACGACCACAAGGCGACTGGACCGAAGCTCGGTCCTCCCGTGGCGGGGAGCGGCGGCTGTCACGCAGCTCCCGGAGCTCAAGGCTGAGCTCCTCCTCCCGCCGGAGGGAGTCGGGGAGGCGGGTCGAGTCGCGAGAGGGTTCACCCGCCTGCGTTTGCCCGGGAGCCGGGTCCTGCCCGATTCAGCAGCATGGCCGACCTCGGCACAGTGGGAGCCGGGAGGGAGGGGCGAGAGGAGCGGGCGGGACGGGCAAGCCGGACGGCAGGACGAGGGAGGGGAGCAGCAAGGGGCACCGGAGGGGCGAGGCAAGGGAGGTGAGGACAGGGGCGGGCGGGGATGGAAGTGGAGGCGGCGGTGCTTTGGGGACGGGCAAGAGGAGGCCACTGGGAGCCACATCACGCCAACGTTCCTCGCTGGGCCTAGGGCACGGGAAGGCCCACCCGGATTGGGCCGCCTGCGAGGGGAGGGGGGGCGATCCGCGGTGGGCAGCAGGGCCCCCGGCGAGATGGGCGGGGCCCAAGAGCCAGCAGAGCCCGGCCTGGTGGCAGCGCCGCGGGAGCGAGGGGAAGAGGAAACCCCACGGCGCGGCCCATGGCGCGCCGCCTGGCGCCGGACCGGCGAGGCCAGCGTTAGGGTGCCGGAGGCCGGCCGTCTGCGTGCAGCCCGGAGGAGCCGAAATGTGCAATAAACGGCAGACGGATCCGCCGAGGCGACGGGCCGGAGGAGGGGAGGAGGAGAGAGATAGCGGGGAGGAGGAGGCCGGCGGCCGGCCCCCCGCCGGCCGGGCGCCGGGAGGAGCGGGGTGGCACCTATCGGCGCGCCTGCCACGCCCCATGCCCGCATGCTGTCGGTGGGCGGAGGGCCCAACCTGCCAAGGCCGCACCTTGATGGGGGCACCCAGCCGGGCCCGGGCGCCGAGGCGGCCGCGCAAGCACCCGCCATGGAAGCCAAGCCCTCACATGGGGCTGAGCTAGCCACCCGGCCGGGCAAGGCAGCCCGGCGGGAGGAGAGGGAGGGGGGAGCCGTGGGGAAGGAGGAGGGAAAATGGCGTCATCGGCACAGCCCGCCCACCGGAAGGGGCCACCGGGCGACGGGCTGGAGGCGGCGGTGGGCCGGCCGGGAGGCCGGGCAGGAGGGCGGGGAGGACGCCGGAGGCGCTGGGGGCGGAAACGGCGGCGGAGCCCGCGGAGGAGCCGGCGGAGTCGCCCGAGTCGCCCATCCTCTCTACCCTTTTTGGCTGTGCACAAACCATACTCTTCTTTACCGAGCTCACAAGCAGTATTACTCCCTCCGTTCCCAAATAATTGTCTTTCTAGCCATCTCAAATGAACTACAACATGCAGATATATGTAGACATGTTTTAGAATGTAGATTCACTCATTTTGCTCCGTATGTAGTCACTTGTTGAAATTTCTAGAAAGACAATTATTTAGGAACGGAGGGAGTAGATGCATGTATTGTATTACCTCAAAAAAAAAAAGATGCATGTATTGTAGACAGGTCAGGTTCGGCCGTCTCGGAGGAGTTGTTGGATTCCTCAACGAGTCATTACCCTGATCTATCTCAGGTAGGGATTGCGGAGGTTGTGGCGATTGCAACATGGTACATCTGGTGGATCAGACGGCCAGTCACACACAAGGAGTGGATAACCCCCAGCAACGAATTGGAAGTTATCTGTTCTGTCTCTATGCACAAACTTCACCAAAACAGCTCAGAGTAATAACACAAGAGAAGTAGTTAAATGTATGAAACCAGATTCATATCAAATTAAATAAAATGTAGATGCCTTGTTTCATTTTGAAGAGGGAGAAGGGGCGACGGACGCGGTTATTCGTGACAAGATAGGCGATTTTCTTGCAGGTGTATGTTTTTATGTTCCACAGTCGTCATCGGCCACGATGATGGAAGCACTGGCAATGAAAAAATGCCTTGAACTGGTGGCATCTTTGGGCTATCACCAAGTCGTTGCTGAATCTGATTGTTTGAAGGTGATTGAAGCTTGCAAAGGAGGACAAACATGGGGGAATGATCTAGTGACGGAAATAGGAACAGTTCAGTACTCTCACTGTCTCCGGGAGGCCAATGGTCTCGCACATGAGATAGCAAAACATAGTTATGAAGATCATTTATCTTGTAATTGGGTGGATGATCACCCTTTTTTTAATGAATATCTCATGAACGATGTAAGTGTGCTTATTTGATTAATAAAGTAAGCCATGATGGCAAAAAAAAAAAAAGCACGGCACAGTAGGCACACGGTGAGCAATCTCCAAACCATTCAAAAACAGTAGTGTGTAATAAGCTTGAGCGTGTATATCTTGTTCAATAATAACTATTGTATCTTTTCCAACTCAATATATATAAAAAAATTATTTCTTTTGACATCAACATACACAACTAGTCACTTGGTGGATGAAGTCTCCTGTTGGATGGGCAAAACTCAATGTGGATGGCTCCTATGTGCATGGAGAGGGTACGGGATGAGCTGGAATGGTGTTGCGGGACGACAAGGGAGCTGTGATTTTCTCGTCCTGTCGTTATCTCCGCTCATGCTACTCGCCGCTTGAAGCGGAGCTAGCTGCTTGCCTCGAAGGAATCGGTCTGGCACTCGCTCACACTGATAACAACCTGATCATTGAACTTGACTGTAAAGAAGCAGTGGACATGCTGAATGACATATGCATGAATCGATCAGCTGTGGCTAATATGGTAGAGGAGGTGAAGAGCCTGCTGCATGGCATCCTATGTAACAAAATCGTGCATGTAGGCAGGCCATGCAATGCTGCTGCTCACTATATGGCGCATATGGGACGTTGTTCTCAGCGTACAGCCATTTGGTTTAGTTCTGGGCCAGAGGATTTATGTATGATCTGTGAAACTGAGTGTAGGCACATTACTTAATTAATATACACTCTTTTCACCTGAAAAAAAAAAACTAGTCACTTTGTGGGGTCGATAGGCTTTCGTTTCGGCACTTAGGATTTTAGTAGGTGCCTAACTTTATAAATAAAACCAACCGGCGAATCATCCAAAAACAACAGAGAGTAGTAAACAAGTACTTTCTCCATCCAGAAATACTTGTCATCAAGATGAATAAAAGAGGATGTATCTAGATACATTTTAATTCTAGATAAATCATTTTTATTCATTTCAATGACAAGTATTTCCGGACGGAGGTAGTACATCACCACTCAGGCCAAGTACAGACCACAAGGGTCGGGTAAACATGCAAGCAGGCCACCCAAAGGAACGACAAAACAAGACCAGGCTACATCTAGAGTTTTGCTAAACGGTGTTGCTGGTGATCCAATTAAGCATGGACGTGGTCTTCGGCAGGGGGATCCCTTCTCCCCTCTGCTTTTTATCCTCGCTATTGACACGCTCCATCACATCCTCGCCAAGGCTACCGATCAAGGCCTGCTGCATCCTTTTCGTGGTCGGCCCATCCATGCATCCTTGTATGCGGATGATGCTGCTATCTTTGTCGCGCCGGTCAAGGAAGATATTCACTTCTTGGCTTCGACTCTGAGCTCCTTTGAGGAGCTTACCGGCTTGGTCACCAACTGCGCCAAAAGCCTTGTGGCGCCCATTCGTTGCGGTAATATCGACCTTGATGACATTTTGCAGGCCTTCCTGGCGGTTCGGACTACCTTCCCCATGCGATATCTTGGTCTTCTGTTGTCGGTCACAAGACTAAAGCGTATCCACTTTCAGTATTTGAAGGACAAGGTGGCAGGAAAGCTTCCACCTTGGTCGGCTATGCATGTGGCTACGCCGGGGCGCATTGTTTTGGTCAAGGTTGTGCTCACTGCCATTGCCATTTACCACCTCACGCCTCTTGACCTTCCGGTTGAAGTGATGAAGAAGATTGATAGCCTGCGGCGTGCCTACCTTTGGGCGGGTTGTGATAAGGTGACCGGCGGAAAGTGCAAGGTTAATTGGGACCTCGTCTGCACGCCCAAGATTTATGGGGGACTAGGAGTGCTCAACCTCTAGAAATTCGCGACCGCCCTACGCTTGCGCTGGCTCTGGTACGAATGGGATGATCCACCTAAGACTTGGTCTGGCTCAGGAACACCTTGTACTAGCAAAGACAAAGATCTCTTCGCTGCTGCCACACGGGTGTACATGGGAGATGGAAACAAAGCTAAGTTCTGGGAATCTCCATGGCTGGACGGCCTCCGGCCTAAAGACACTGCGCCAAAAAAATTTGAGCCGTCAAAAAAGAAAACATGCCTGGTCAAGAAAGCTCTTGACAACAACCTTTGGATCCGCCAGATTGACACTCAGCAGGGGCTAACCTTGGCCCATATTTAGGAATTTGCAACCCTTTGGAAGATGCTTGCTGATGTAACCCTCAATCAGGGAAGCTAAGACACCATAACCTGGAAGTTCACAAACAGTGGCGACTACTCCGCCTCCTCAGCTTACATGGCACAATTTGCCGGTCTCTCCTTTTGTCCAATGAATGCTACAATCTGGAAGATGTGGGCTCCACCGAAATGCAAATTTTTTGCTTGGTTGATCTTCCAAAATCGTGTTTGGACAGCTGATCGTTTGCTGCGACGAGGCTGGCCAAGCTTCAATTTGTGCCTTCTCTGCATGCAAGTGCAAGAATTTGCTGCTCACCTCCTATTCCAATGTAGGTTCACCGTCCGGATTTGGACTGAAATTTGCACTTGGCTTGGCATCCTTGACTCCTCGCCAATGATTTGGCGTCATGGAGACTCAGTTAGAGATTGGTGGCTCAAGGCGGTCAATGGTGGAGGTCGCTGCAGGAAGGCCATCGCCTCCTTGATGATGCTTGTCTCATGAAAAATTTGGAAGGAGCGCAACGCAAGAATTTTTCAAAATGTCTCCGCCCCGACCTCCATGGTTATCGCTAAAATCAAAGAGGAGGCCCATCTTTGGTCTTTGGCGGGAGCCAAGCAGCTTAGTACTGTTATGTCGCGAGAGTAGACCTTTTTCTCTTTGCCGCCTCACGGCTTATGTCTAAACCTTCTTCTTAATTAATGAAAATGGCAAGTCTTTTGCCTTGTTTCAAAAAAAAAAAAGGACCAGCTTCTTCTATATCAATAAACCGTGGGTGCTAGTGCCCATGGAGTTTCATTTTTTTTTTCAAGATGTCTTCGGGCAGAGACACTAATCTTGGAGATGGCGTCAATATCCAAGGCCTTAGCGGGAGGCCTCCATTAATGTAAAAGAAAGACCACTGTGCCAGCCCACTAGCCACGTGGTTTGGTCCAACTGATGTCACTCTAACATCGCATGCCTACTTTTATATTTTTTATGTATATTTAAAATAAATAAGTAAATATATATTATAAAAATAATTCTGTTAATTTTTTAGAAGTGTCCGTCGTACATTTAAAAAAAGTTTATATGCAGCGTAAAAATGTTCGCTCAACTTTTCGAAAATGTTTGTACAATTAATAAAATGTATGTGTCATTTAGAAAATGTTTACACTTTTCAAAAAAGTGTATGTGACATTTTTCAGAAATGTTATACAATTTTAAAAAAATAATTTACTGTATTTCAGAAAAATATGTTTCATACCGTTAAAAAAATATAGGTTACATTTGAAAAAAATCACGCCTTTGCAAACAAAATTTTATCCAATATAAAAACAAATCTCCAAAGTTTACAAAATGTTTTGTTTCATACAAAAATTTTCAACATTTATTTGAAATATTTTAACACATATTTGAAAAATATATCCAAAACAAGTATTTGAAAAAATGATAATCATATATTTAAAAATGTTAAACGATATAACAATGGTTTTAGATGTACACGAAAAATGTAGACACCAAAATATATACTTGATAAATATTAATTATGTATGTAAAAATGTTTAAATTGTACTAAAGAAGGTTCCTGATATGTAAGAAATATGAACAATGTGTACAGAAGATTAGACATGTGTTAAGAAAAGCCGAAGGAAACCGAAGAAAGAATAAAGAAAATCAAAGAAAAAGGGAAAAAACAGAAGAAAAAAAACGAAAATAAAACTGAAGCAAACCGATACGAAATAGTGGAAAAACCAATAAAAAAACTAACGGCCAGTTAAAGTATTGGCCGGGTCATATACTACCATGTTGCAGGCGAGCCCTAATATCAACTAGTAGACTGCCCGTGCGTTGCCACGGGCTTTTTAAATTTTGTATTAGTTGCATGTCGAATTTTATTCAGATATAAAAGATAGCCAATAACAAAGGAAAAAATAATTTTAATCTACTTCGCATGCAATGTATTTCAATAAAAGAAATTAATTCTACCTTATACACATAAAGAATATCATATCCTGATGAACAAAATAAAGGTGGTACCCAAACATTGACCCTTTATTGTGCGCTACATTACAAATAATAAAAACACTTGAATGCTCTTTTTAATTTATGCTTAAGATCGATTGTCTCGCGAAAGCATGAGCATTGCTATAATCCATTAATTAAAATTAATACATGGATGATTGTGTTGCCTTTAAACAAATGTTACAACAAGAAACTTAATTGCAATGTGCAATTGGCTGGCAAACTATTACAAATAAATTTAGGCACTTGAAACCCCATTTAGAAACTACAGTAGCAAAACACATCTTTTAGAACATGCCACTCCTACCTATCTTGGGAGAGGTAGATACATCATTAGTACTTTCTAGTAGAGTGGTCGTGCGTTGCCACGGGCTTTAAAAAATACAATTCACGGAGCTAAGAAATAACCAAGAACAATACCCTCTTAGCTAATATACATATTTTTTTGATAACCAGCTAACACACATAGTATCAAACACAATAATGTTATAGCATTTACATCTAGTCCCCTCCAATCCTCCTCAAACATCCACATACAAGCCTGATTAGTGAACGAATAGGATAGAGAAGGAAAAAAGATGATCAAGCCGCAACTGGTCCCCTTAAATTTAGCTAATTGCTCGTGTGTTGCAATGGGAACATACATATTCTAGTGGCTCGATATTAGTTATGTCTAATCTGTATCTTTAGACCCACATCACATCGAATGTTGTGTCAGTTTTTGTTAACATGAGATCAGACTTGTTGTCTCCCTATTCCTCTCACCCCTTAGGTTCTTGATGTCATCATGTGGATGCTCTAAGACATACTCCCTCCGTTCCTAAATATTTGTGTCTTTCTAGAGATTTCAACAAGTGACTACATACGGAGCAACATGAGTGAATCTACACTCTAAAATATGTCCAAAATGAGTGAATCTACATACAGAGCCGTACGTTGTTAAAGTGTTGAGTTTACGATTTTTCAGTGAATAAGATATCTGCGTAAAATGAGGAAATTATGTTGTTCTATAAATATAGTTTTTCTATGTTTCGTCGGCTCTCACAGTTTACTTTTGGCTTGAAAGAGAATCAGATAGCTGATAAAACACCACTTCAATTGATTGAAGCCCTTGTGATCGTGACAAGTCAATGACATTAATCTTCTTGGGCGCCTATCATCTTATAGAACAACACTTTGAACAAACTTGGGAGCCTGCATGTATATCGGATAATTCAGAATACAGCTCACCACAAGCTTACTCATCACCAAACATGCTATATACTCAAGCAAGCAAAAATAGCAAAATATAACATACGGCTTATAGTCTTACCTGTTAAAAGCTCTTTTTTCCCTCATTATTTTGGAAAAGAATTGTCGGCTGCATATCCATGTGATCTTTAAGGCAGAAGGACCTACGCTGAAACAATCTTATCAATGTAGAAATACAAAAACAAGAACAACCGAATTACAACTTTATTCAGATATCAGCAAAATCTTAAGATACCTTATATTATTGAAGTACATCCAAGAATTATTCCTTTCTCAAAATGTCAACATGGTTTTGGAGTTGTACTCAGAGGACCATTTCTTGTCAGAAGATTGAATTACTGATCCACAAGGATGGGGGGGCAGCTCCTGAAATCTCTCTCTCTTGTTGGAGCAACGGGCACTGAACTCAAGCAAGTCCTCTAGAGCCTCAGCTCGCTGCCGGTAGTACGTCGTGTTGAACCTCTTCTGCCTCCAATCGGACAAACTTCTGAGTTGATTATTGTCGATACTGAGCAGGTTCAAATCACGAGTGTTGGTGTGGCTTTCGCTGTTCCCTCTGAGCACTTGGAAAGTGCACTTGTCCTTGGTGATTGATTTGTCAGTGATAGATGGTGGCAAGAGCTTCATGATGAGATGTAATGGATCTTCAGACGATGCCAGTGGGAATTCAGCAATTCTGTCGATTCAAGGTGCGTTAACTGAAACATCCGGAGACTTCAATCTGGTGAGAATGTCGGCGATTCGCCTCTTCTCAGCTGCTTTGAACATGTGTGGGGAAAGTGATGCTCGCCGTGTAGCTTGTATTGTCTAGTCCACTGAAGACCTTGAGGGCGGAGGCTGCTAGTGTCAAAACAACAAAAGGTTAATGCATAATATTTGATCAAAGTACACACAATATGTCACACATGTACTACACATAACGCGAACCTGCAAGTTGATACACAGCTCTCCCGCGTGTTCAGTTATTTTTTACTTTGTACAAGAGTTTAACCTTTTGTATGGCCAGATAGTACGTACCTCCTCTTTGTGAGCTGTTCTAGCATGAAATGTTTTTGCAGGTTCTAGCCGTCTCCTAGGAGTCGAGGACGCCCTTCGTGGAGTAGGTCCCGGTGATCTTGTTTCTTTTGAATGTTTATCCTGCATCGCTTCTTGGACAACTTCCTTGGTGACCTGGACTGGTAACTGACCCATCTCTTGACAAAGCAGTTCTGAACCATCTTTTGCTGTTCTGGTTGACTGAGGAGGGCCATGGTTAGCAGTGGCATTGTCAAGTTCCACAATCCTCTGTACTTTAAATGAATGACTCTTAATATATCGGGGTTTGCAATTGTCTTTATCATCAGAAAACACAGTCTTGTTTTTTCATGTCAGTTAGGAAGTATAGCTGGGAACATATTGTGAGCCGGACTTGATTTCGATATGATTTCCAACACATAGGGCTGAAGATGCAGATGGTTTAGCAGATCTACAGCCTGGAAAACATAATCAGTATGAGGCGATGAGATGCGCAAATGAGTGCAGAAACAAGATTATAGTCATTAAAATAACATAAATATTCTCTAGGAGAATGACTCGTACACGGTCTGTGATCTGGATTTCTGCGCAGCATGCTTTTGATGAATCCCCTACTGCATGACAGAAAATAAACATATTATAAAAATAATTTTCAGATGGCATGAATAGCTCACAAGAACTTCCTACAAGTTAATCCGTTACAAGTGCTTACAATGCGCCAGAATATATAGTCGGTAGAGGGGCGACAACAGACTTCTTAATCTTGTTTATCAGTGTCTGCATATCCTGTTAGGGAAAACATCATCTTAAATGCAACTTTTGGCGAAACGTAATACCAAATGCTTAAAGAGCATATCGACTTACAAATGCTTTGAATGCATGCTTCAGCGCAGTCATCTCATAGATGCATCATCCTGAAAATTGCAGATGTTTAGACAAGAGAACAATGCGACATTCAGAGGAAGACATGTGACTGAATATTAGATAGGAAGACTTGCCTAACAACCATACGTCGGACTTGGAGCCATATGGAATGTCAGGAAGAAGTTCAGGGCACATGTAACTGGGAGTTCCTACAACCTTCAGAACAAACACAATATATCAAATTATATAAGCAACTTATATATTAGAAAGAAACACGTGCCTGTGGGTTGAGCAAGAACAACTTACCGACGAAGCTAAATCATCATAAGTAAACACTTTAGCCAGCCCAAAATCGCCTGTTTCAGACAAGATATATATTCTGAAACAGAAGATATTGTCGTCAGTTCCTTCAAGTATTTTTCCTAGTAACTGGTTTTATTAGAGCGTACTTACAGATCCGTATATTTTGGTCCTTTGGAAGAAATATATTTGAACACTGAAAAAAAAGTACTATGCATGGTGAGCAACCGGCTGGGCTTAACTGAAATGAAATGTGAGTACCAGATAAAGGTTACAAATGTAACAACCTCGACATCTCGATGAAGGATATGATTGGCATGCAAGTAATCAAGCGCCATCAGGAGCTGCACAAGCCACGCACAGAGTTTCTGCATCCAGAAAAATTGGCATTGCAAAATGGCAAAATTCAGTAAGCGGAATTTGCGGCTACTGAACCAGACATATTACAAAGTAGTTGAGCACCTCCTCCGATAAATGGTTGCCGTTAGCCTTCTTAATGGCCTCTAGCCTGCAAATGCATAGGGAAAAATAGAGAACCATAATATCGTTATAGGTTCCAAATTCAGTTCAGGGCTCACTTCACAAGTTACACACATACATGTCCCCTCCCCGCAGTAACCAATCATGATGCACACATAGCACCCTTGATGACAACAACAAAAAACACGAATTTCAGACGTCGGCGGTCACATGAATCCTTCCGTCAGAACATTTTTTTCTTTTTGAAAATTTCAGTAGGAACATTGAAACGTTGCAAGATAAGATCATAAGAGAAGAGGGGAGGACCATGCCCACCTTCTCCACCCAAGAATCTTTGTATTCCACGATGATTGGGCTCCTTACTTTTGCGATGAGCTCCATCTGCATGAACAAAATGTCGAATTTCATCCAAAGGTCAAACAAACCATGCATCTAAGTTGAATGTTGACATGTGACATGGCAAAAAATAGGGAATGAAAGAGACCTCTTGGTGCGCGGATCGTCGGCACCTGACGGTCTGACAGGCGAGCCGGATCTTCTTCAAGACATACCTGCAACAAGGCATACTTGAGATTGAGAGATGGTCCAGGGAATGTGGAGAGCAAGCAAGGGTGGAATTGCAATGGAATTGCACCAACCTCTTCCTCTCAACCTTGTGCCTCACCAGGAGCGCAGAGCCAAATGAGCCCTTCCCAATCTGGTCCAGCACCTCGTCTGATTCAGCCCAAATAGCTTCTTCCCTGCCAAGAATCATATGGCCCTGAAGGGGAATCGCAAGAAAAACACCCGAGGAATTGAATTGTTACGTTGCCTGTGCTGACTCTTGCAAGGAAACAGACTGGAGAAAATTTCAACGGGCCACGCCAAGGACGAATTCATTCTAGAGTCAGAAAGAAAGACAAAATAAGGAAGCAGAACGGACGCGCGGTCAATACATGTGCAGAGTGTTGTAAATTAACAAGTACCTAAAGAATGCTACCACACACCAATTTACTAAAAATGACAATTAACTTTGAAACTTAATTAATGTATCCTTGAATAAAAATAACTAAATAAAATATCAGTATAAGGACTCTTAACATCTTAATATAGTGCATTTATTTATCTCGTGTACAGAAGTTTAGTTAAGTTTGTTAGAACCAGGCTGGGAGCTTCATTTCCTAGTAATAAGCGCAGGCAACAAACTCAAACCACCATGATGGAAAACTAGGATGTTAGTAAGCCATTAGGATCCACGTCTTGGTGCAAAGAAATTATGGAATGATGAACAAAGTACTACACTAACTCCTAGGTCAGTGTTTTTTGTATAACCTTGCCTATAATTTGAAAGATTATGCAGTATGCAGCTTGGAAACATGTTACTCGAGCAATTCTTTTCAGGTTGTCCAACTATTACTGGAAACGGCGTTTTCCATCTAAAAACACAATCATTCACTGTATTTAAGTTTTTTAACATTTGCAGCAAGGGATCCTAAGAAGAATACGTATTCCCTATAAATGGTGGATAAAACTATATGCCAACATGCTACATCATACCATTGTGTCAACTACACAAATGAACTGTTGGTAAAGCCATACGCAAGGCAACTGAACTTCTCTGCAAAAACTAAATGAAAGGATGATAGATAGTCTATACTAATTTATAATACATTAGAATCAAAAACATGTATAATATACTAATATATTGTATAGACAAAACACTGCCATTAGTTCTATACTTCTAGTGCATGCTATAGACATAGAGAAGACATTCATTTACATTGCAGTATTTTAATGGCTGCTAAAAGAACAAACACCTTAAACTAAAGAGGGCATAGACAGCAAAGAACACCTAGTCACGGAGGCGACACTCACCAGCAAGCAAGCGCACACACAACGCAACCGTCTTAACCCCTTCACTCACTTCATCATCGTGTAGTTGAACTGCTTCCACCCCAGGCGCTGCACCTCGTCGTCCCTGAGGCGCTCAACGCCCAGGTAGAAGAAGGTATTCTTTGAGGTCGCACCGGATGCAACAGAACACTGGATACAGTACGCATCGGCTAGCTCGGAGGCGTACCCTGCATAGAACAGCTTTGCCATCTCTGACAAGCTGGCACAGTATTGTGATCAACATGTTATGCATTATTTTTGTAACTCAGCAAAAAATATTATGTGAGAATACACGAGGAAAACAACTGACGAACTGTTTTGTGTATGGAAGAATCAGGAGTTTATCTATGTAACAATCATCAACCACATTATAGAATAAGGCTGTAAAATTGCGTCGATGCATCCCAGTATCCATAAATCTTACTATTTCACATACAGCACCCAAAATGAATCAAATGCTGGAGATTTCAAAAAAATGCTGTCCCACAGTTTATTAGCTACATGGAATTGGTGCAGCCAAGCAGCCTTTTTTTTATGTTGAACATAAATTCAGTGACCTATGAGATCCAAAAGATGACAGTAGCCCCAGCACAACCATCCCATGTTTGGTAAAACTTATTGAGTAAATAGATCAGTCTAATCCTCAATTTTTAGCCTATGCATGCCATCTTTAAAGAAAAAAGAGGTAAAAATGTCATTATCAAATAAAACATGTAGGAAGTTAGTGTAAGAAATAAGGAAAAAATATCTCATGATTTCATGAGTCAAAGCAATAACGATTCATGTATCTTGTTAGCTGCTCCAACAACAGTGTGAATCTCAATGAAGAGAATGACTTGTCCATCAGAATCTGTGTCTTCTTTAAGCCTATCCTCAAATTCTCCTCGATATTTTGCACCGGCAATCAAAGCACCCATGTCAATAGGTAATTAGCTGCTCAAAACAAAAGTAAAAAATCACTCATAAGATCCTCCTTATATAACCCTTGACAATATAGCATCTTTGCATTGACAAGTATACTTACTCGACAATTTGTCAATGCTTGTGGGACATCTCCTTGCACTATCCTCTGAGCAAGCCGAAATAAGAATGGAAAATACAGTAAGAGAAACTACTTACATACTCACCACCCAATCATGAGGGTTACCAGGGTATCTGATCAGAAACTATTAGTTAGTTTTGTAATGCACTGGAAAAGACCATATATCCATAATGGTAACAAATCTCACTGCGGCAATATCTCTAACAGTTCAGAAATATTACATATTACAAAACAACACAATAGCACACGCAGTAGTAGTAGCAAGCAACATTCCCTGCACTCTTACATCGAGTGACCATCCTCTCACGCAGCAAACAGAACAACAACCAAGTCTCTCTAGCCTCCCTGATTGCTAGAAATCACTCTGTGGCCCTTGCTAGAAATCCCTGATTGCCGGCTAGACAATTCTCTCCCGCTACCAGCTGCACGACGTCTCTTTTCTTCTCACCCTCTCTCCTTCAGATCAACACATTTGTCATTTGGGAAAATAGTAGACAAAATTGGATGAATATTCAATGTATATACATGAATTCAACAGTAGCTACGATGGTCACATACTTCATCTTCTTTTCTATTAGAGTAGACACCCAATCAAGAGAGTTGATGGTGCTCCTCCTCAACTCGTGGTGGTGAAGGAAGAGAGAGGGGTGCAGCCCGCCGTGACGAATACGGACGGGGCTTATCTTGGCCGGAGCACGTCGTCGTCACCTGTAGGGATCAGGTCGTCGTCATCGGGCTGCAGCTGATCTCGAGGGGAGGGCTACAACACCTCGTCCCCACCATGGTGGTAGCGCGTTCGCGGTGCTCGTCGCCGCCGCTGCGACATACTCCGCCTGGTCCCCACCATGGTGGTAGCACGTCCGCGGTGCTCCATGGTCGTCGCCGCCGCCGCGACATACTCCGCCTCGTCCTCACCATGGTGGTAGCACGTCCGCGGTGCTCCATGGTCGACGTCGTCCTCCCACGCATCGAGCTCGCGCAGGCGACGGTGAAGTCTTGCGGAGGAGGACGACAAGGGCGTGAGGAGGAGGAAGTCGTCGCCGGGAGGCACCGCGTCGGCGTGAGGTGGAGAGCCAGATCAGGGTGTCCGTGACCCACGCGTGGCTGCCGTGAGAATGACCTCAAATCTTCACAGACCCGATGACGGTCTGGAGAGCAGGCGACTGCAGCCGCGTAAGCATGAGGATGGTCGAACAAAGAAAAGAAGGGGAATAGGTCCTCATCGATTATCAGGAGTATTATCGATAACCAATGAATTTTCCCATGTATTAGTAGTGATTTTCGATTGCCTTCTGTTGCGGACATGTACCTGAACCAAACATGGATGAATTCCCATGTAACACCGTCAAATTCCCCTTCCCCATCCCTGATGAATTCCCATGTACCTGAACCAAACATGGGACGTTGAACCTCACACCCTGTGAACTCCCATTCCCCACATCCTACTCCCCCCAACCAAACGCGATGTTAATCCTATAACCACGAGAGCAACGGCCAACACAGTGATGCAAAAAAATTCGCATTGATTGAGCGGTACCATAGGGGAAGGCAGCGGGGGCTTGGGAGATTTGGAGCGTTACCTTGAGGATGTCGAGCCTGATGGAGCCGTAGACGACGCCGACGTCGATGCCGACCGCGGAGACCCTGGCCACCTGCCAAAGCAACATCGCGAGGGGAAGAAACAGACCGGTCAGTAAGTCAGATCTGATCCGCGAGGCCGCGGACGAATCGGGGGAGGGGTAGGGAGGGGTGCGTCGGTCGCTTACGAGGGCGAGTATGCGCTTGTCGGTGGTTCCTAGCGCCCTGCCCTGGGGTTCTGCATAGGTGGTGGCGGCGTGGATGGACACCATCTCCTCAAGGGGATCGGCGGCGGCTCCTCAAGGGGTTCGGCGCCGTCGAAGGGATCGGCGGCGGCCATTGGAGGCCTCGATCCTTGATGCGAGCGCGAGGGCTGTGACGAAGGACTGGATTGCAAGTCGCCTGATGGGAGTGCGAGGGCGGCGGCGAAGCGATCTGGAGGCCTCGCTCGAGGGCACTCGCTCGTGCGTGCGAGTCGGGTGATTTTTTGTCATAGGTCTTTTTTCGTAGGTTTTTTCCGCTGGTTTTTTTCGTTCAGGCATGCGAGTGCGAGGCGTGCGAGGGACGGGAGGCATTGCTCTTACGTGGTTTTGGTTGGTTTATTTTGGTATACGGGAGGTGGGAGGATGACAAAAAAAACCAGCGAAATTAAACCACGGAGACTATTCACCAAGTCGTTCATTAAAAGTAGAGATTTGTGATATCTTGCTTATTCATTTGTCGACAAACTTGGCCTAGGAGCAGGTTGTAAGTTAGGACTAACTCGAAAAGGGATGTGCAGACCAGCCCATGCTGAAAACGAGGATCATCACTGCCTCTGCCTATTTTCAAGCTGGGGGTCTATACAAGCTCAAAATCGCCGCGGCAGATCAGAAACTTTATTCAAAATTGTAAAATTTTAAAAACATATATCATGCAATAAATTTAACGCAAAAGCTCGCTAGAGCATAGACCATTCTTCACATAGGGGCAGATCGTTCGTACACAGAATAAATATTTTACATAAAAGGTCGGAGCTACGCTACCATAGCACTAGACAAAATGGAGCTGACCGGAGCTCGTGCGGCAGCTGACCAGCGGTGGCGCTCAACCGGAGTCGTCGTCGAAGGTGAGGTCGAGGAAGATCCGCTCCTGCATAGCGGCCTCGCGGTGCCACTCCTCCTTCTTGCTCTCCTCCCACGCACTGCGCGCTAGCATCGCGAGCAAAATGGCGTCCGTCTGCGCCGGGGGGAGGAAGTCCTCCGGCCCGACGACGCCACCGGCACATTGCTCCGGCCCCGCCTCGGCCTCCGGATCCCTCTTCACCGGGGTGATAGAGTAGCGCGAGCTAGACGCCCCGGAGGAGCTCCCGGTGCCGGAGAAGAGGCGCCCCCGCGCTCGGTTGTACTCCTCCGTCTCGTGGCAGAGGAGCGACCGCCTGTGGCGTGTGTACTGCAAGGCGGCGCACTTCCGCGCCCCGTCAGATCTGACGTGACGCGCCCGCTCGGGGTCCTCGTTGTCACGGCGGGCGGACTTGGCTATCACGGTCAACGGATTGGAGGAGCGGGCGACGGATCTGAGGGACCGATGGTGAGGGATTGGGGATTTTCACGGTGGCGGATGGGTAGGGTTCCGACACGTATCCAGCAGTCGAACCGGCACATATACTGGTCGAGAGGGCGCGTTTCCGGGCCATCGCAAAAATTTACGGGCCGAGCTGCGTTTACGGTGTCTGTTCTCACACACAAAACGGCCGGAACCCATATAATCGCCAGAATTTTACAGTTCCGGCGATTTATACGGGTCTGCTAGAGATGTTCTTACTCCAGCCCATGCTGAAGACCAGGATTCTTACTGCCCAATAAGCTAACATTCCTCCTCTAACAAGAACCGCAAAAAAGGGGGGTCAATAAGCCAATTCCTTCCCTCCGTCCAACCACACACTAATTTCTCAATACCACGTTGCAAATGTTAGGTTTTGTAGAAGCGTCTCAACTCCCGTAACATGGGAGCCCACGTATATATATTTATATGGGCGAGGCCAGCTCTCGCAGGAGGCATACATTGAGGTAGTTGGAACCACCAGAGAGATACATGGGGATAGAGAGGATTACATCAAGAGATAAACATGAAATAAAACAAGGAGATCTCCTCTAACTACCCTAGCACCAGAGGTGGGCTGTATGCGTAAGTGACATAGCATGGGTGTATAATCCAATGTTTAACACTCCCCCTTAATCACAACTGCCTCTAGTTGAGATTACGCCTAAATTTTTGAAAGCTTCTTGTTGGTTAGGCCTTTGTAAAGCCATCTGCAAGCTGGTCTTTGGAAGGAATAAACCGAACATCAAGTTATTTATTTGCAACTCGTCCTCTCACAAAATGAAAACTTATCTCAATATGTTTGGTTCTGGCATGAAAAACTGGGTTAGTAGATAAATAAGTGGCACCAAGATTATCACACCACAAACAAGGAGGTTGAACTTGAGGTACTCCAAGTTCTTTAAGCATAGATTGAACCCAAATGACTTCTGTTGTGGCATTTGCTAATGCTTTATATTCTTATTCTGTACTTGACCTAGAAACAGTGGCTTGTTTCTTGGCACACCATGAAATTAGATTAGGACCATAAAATATAGCAAAACCCCCTGTAGACCTTCTGTCATCCAAACAACAAGCCCAATCTGCATCTAAGAAAGCACTCACAAGTGTGGAAGATGACTGTCGAAATGTAAGACCTGTGGTTAAAGTATTCTTTATGTACCTCAAAATTCTTTTGGCTGCTGTTCAATGGGCTGTGGTAGGTTCATGGAGAAACTGACACACCTTGTTAACTGCAAAAGAGATATCTGGTCTGGTAAGAGTTAAGTACTGAAGACCACCAACCAAGCTTATTTACCCAGTAATGTCCTCTTGAGTCAAAGGTTCTCCTTCTGTTAAAGACAAAGTTTCTGAACTAGATAAAGATGTTGGCGAGGGTTTGCAATTTGCCATGCCAATTCTGCTCAACAACTCTGTTGCATATTTTTCTTGTGACAAGTGAATACCATTACTGATTTTGTTTACCTCAATGCCTAGAAAGAAATGCAAGTCTCCCAAATCCTTGAGAGCAAATTCTGACCCTAAGTCTCTGAGTAAAGCTGACACTCCTCCATTTGAAGAACTGGTGACAATAATATCATCAACATATATGAGGATAAATATGAAGGTTTGATGATTGTAGATGAACAAGGAGGTGTCAGACTTTGATGGAATAAAACCAAGTGCTTGCAGTTTCATACTTAACCGTGAGTACCATGCTCTAGGTGCTTGTTTTAATCCATAAAGGGCCTTTTCAAGTTTACACACATGGAAAGGTGCATCTTTATCTTCAAACCCAGGAGGTTGTTTCATGTAAACTTCCTTTTCCAGAACACCATGAAGAAACGCGTTTCGTACGTCTAGCTGTCGAAGGCTCCATCCCCTAGACACAGCAATTGACACTACAAGGCGTATCGTTGCAGCTTTAACAACTGGACTAAACGTGTCCTCGTAGTCTATGACATACCTTTGCTTGAAGCCCTTGGCCACAAGTCTTGCTTTATAACGATCTACTATGCCATAAGATTTCTTCTTGATTTGATACACCCATTTGCAGTCAATCAGGTTTCTGCCTTGCCGAGGGGGAACAAGATGCCACGTCTTGTTTTTATTCAAAGCCTTGAACTCTTCTTCCATTGCCCGTTCCCACCTGGGGTCATCAAGAGCTTCCTCTTGTTAGGTTCACCAGTAGTACATAACATGCCAAATTTAGAGAAATTTTTGTAATTCATGCGAGTGGTAACTCCCCTTTGAAGTCTAGTGCACGGTGCCACAAGAGAGGCCACAGGCTGCTGTTGCACGGGTGATCCAGGAGGTGGAGATCCTCCTACGTCAGCGCCAGGTGCTGGCGACCCCAATCCCGAGGGGGATCCTGTCGCTGGCGCAAGCAACCGCGGGCTGGGCAACCGATCTGCCCTGGCGGGGCCAGGCGATGCGGGGTCGGACGAATCTGCTGCTGGTCCCCTCCACAAGTTCTCCTCTGGTTGGCGCGGGATGAGGGATTGCATGCATCCGCCCGTGACGCTGCTATCTGATACGTCTCCAACGTATCTACTTTTCCAAACACTTTTGGCCTTATTTTGGACTCTAACTTGCATGATTTGAATGGAACTAACCCGGACTGACGATGTTTTCAGCAGAATTGCCATGGTGTTATTTTTGTGCAGAAATAAAAGTTCTCGAAATGACCTGAAACTTCACGGAGAATATTTTTGGAATAAATAAAAAAATATTGGCGAAAGAATCAACACCAGGGGGCCACACCCAGTCCACGAGGGTGGAGGGCGCGCCCGCTACCTCGTGGGCCCCTTGAGGCTCCACCGACCTCAACTCCAACTCTATATATTCATGTTCGGGAATAAAAAAATCAGAGAGAAGGATTCATTGCGTTTTACGATACGGAGCCACCGCCAAGCCCTAATCTCTCTTGGGAGGGCTGATCTGGAGTCCGTTCGAGGCTCCGGAGAGGGGAATCCTGTTGGGGAACGTAGTAATTTCAAAAAAAAAATCCTACGTACACGCAAGATCATGGTGATGCATAGCAACGAGATGGGAGAGTGTCGTCTACGTACCCTCGTAGACCGTAAGTGGAAGCGTTATGACAACGCGGTTGATGTAGTCGTACGTCTTCACGATCGACCGATCCTTAGTACAGAACGTACGACACCTCCGCGTTCAGCACACGTTCAGCTCGGTGACGTCCCGCGAACTCATGATCCAGTAGAGCTTCGGGGAAGAGCTTCGTCAGCACGACGATGTGGTGACGGTGTTGATGAAGTTACTGACGCAGGGCTTCGCCTAAGCACCGCTACGATATGACCGAGGTGGATTATGGTGGAGGGGGGCACCGCACACGGCTAAGAGAGATCAATGATCAACTTGTGTGTTCTAGGATGCCCCCTGCCTCGTATATAAAGGAGCAAGGGGGGAGGCCGACCGGCCCCTGTAGGGCGCGCCAGGAGGAGGAGTCCTCCTCCTAGTAGGAGTAGGACTCCCCTTTCCTACTCTTACTAGGAGGAGGAAAGGAAGGGGGAGAGGGAGCAGGAAGGAGAGGGAGGAAAAGGAGGAAAGGGGGGACGGCCCCCAAGTACAATTCGGTTTGGGCTAGGGAGGCCGCTCGCCCTGCCTCCTCTCTTCCACCACTTGGCCCATGAGGCCCATTACGTCTTCCTCGTATTCCCGTAACTCCCCGGTACCCCGAAAAATACCCTAATCACTCGGAACCTTTCCGATGTCCGAATATAGTCGTCCAATATATCGATCTTTACGTCTCGACCATTTCGAGACTCCTCGTCATGTCCTCGATCTCATACGGGACTCCGAACTACCTTCGGTACATCAAATCACATAAACTCATAATACCGATCGTCACAGAACTTTAAGCGTGCGGACCCTACGGGTTCGAGAACTATGTAGACATGACCGAGACACGTCTCCGGTTAATAACCAACAGCGGAACCTGGATGCTCATATTGGCTCCCACATATTTGATACATCTCCAACGTATCTATAATTTTTTATTGCTCCATGCTATATTATCTACTGTTTTGGACCATATTGGGCTTTATTTTCCACTTTTATATTATTTTTGGGACTAACCTATTAACCGGAGGCCCAGCCCAGAATTGCTGTTTTTTTTTTGCCTATTTCAGTGTTTCGAAGAAACAGAATATCAAACGGAGTCCAAACGGAATGAAACCTTCGGGAACGTGATTTTCTCAAAAAATATGATCCAGGAGACTTGGACCCTTCGTCAAGAAAGAAGAGAGGCGGTCACGAGGGTGGAGGGCGCCCCCCTAGGGCGCGCCCCCTACCTCGTGGGTCCCTCGAAGCTCCACCGACGTATTCCTTCCTCCAATATACCTACGTACCCCCAAACGATCAGACACGGAGCCAAAAACCTAATTCCACCACCGCAACTTTCTGTATCCACGAGATCCCATCTTGGGGCCTGTTCCAGAGCTCCACCGGAAGGGGAATCCACCATGGAGGGCTTCTACATCATCACCATAGCCCCTCCGATGAAGTGTGAGTAGTTTACCTCAGACCTTCGGGTCCATAGTTAGTAGCTAGATGGCTTCTTCTCTCTTTTTGGATCTCAATACAATGTTATCCCCCTCTCTCGTGGAGATCTATTTGATGTAATCTTCTTTTTGCGGTGTGTTTGTTGAGACCGATGAATTGTGGGTTTATGATCAAGATTATCTATGAACAATATTTGAATCTTCTCTGAATTCTTTTATGTATGATTGGTTATCTTTGCAAGTCTCTTCAAATTATCAGTTTGGTTTGGCCTACTAGATTGGTTTTTCTTGCAATGGGAGAAGTGCTTAGCTTTGGGTTCAATCTTGCGGTGTCCTTTCCCAAAGTGATGAGGGGCAGCAAGGAACGATTGTATTGTTGCCATCGAGGATAACAAGATGGGTTTTTTTATCATATTGCATGAATTTATCCCTCTACATCATGTCATCTTGCTTAAGGCATTACTCTGTTTTTATTAACTTAATACTCTAGATGCATGCTGGATAGCGGTCGATGAGTGGAGTAATAGTAGTAGATGCAGGCAGGAGTAGGTCTACTTGTCTCGGACGTGATGCCTATATACATGATCATACCTAAATATTCTCAAAACTATGCTCAATTCTGTCAATTGCTCAACAGTAATTTGTTCACCCACCGTAGAAATACTTATGCTCTTGAGAGGAGCCACTAGTGAAATCTATGGCCCCCGGGTCTATTCTCATCATATCAATCTCCAATCACTTTATTATTTCTTTGCTTTTTACTTTGCCTTTTATTTTACCTTGCATCTTTATATCCAAAATACCAAAAATATTATCTATCATCTCTATCAGATCTCACTCTCGTAAGTGACCGTGAAGGGATTGACAACCCCTAATCGTGTTGGTTGCGTTGATCTATTTGTTTTGTGTAGGTACGAGGGACTCGCGCGTGGCCTCCTACTGGATTGATACCTTGGTTCTCAAATATTGAGGGAAATACTTACGCTACTTTGCTGCATCATCCTCTCCTCTTTGGGGAAATCCAACACAGTGCTCAAGAGGTAGCAAGAAGGATTTCTGGCGCCGTTGCCGGGGAGTCTACGCAAAAGTCAACATACCAAGTACCCATCACAATCCCTTATCTCTCGCATTACATTATTTGTCATTTGCCTCTCGTTTTCCTCTCCCCCACTTCACCCTTGCCGTTTTATTCGCCCTCTCTTTTTCCGTTTGCCTTTTTCTTGCTTGCCTTGTCGTCATGGCTAGTCTTATATCTTCTCCGTTGTCTCCCGAGAATGAGGTTCTAAATTTTAAGCAAAGGGAGGTAGAGAATTAAAAAGACGCTTGGTATAGAATTTGCAATGCTCAAAATAGATCTACCAAGAAGCAATTTACTTCAGTTCTTCTCCGCAATTTTTATGTAGGTGCTAGTCCTTGGTATAGATATATCCTTGATACCATTACCGGAGGGAATTTTTTGGGTAGCCATACTTTTGATTCTTATAATGCTATGATAGATTTATTTGGCTCACCACCTCTTTTGGTTAATGGAACTATGTTAACTTTGGAGCATGTAATGCAAAGACTTGAAATTATTGAAAATAAAGTTGCTACCGTTGAGTTAATTGAAAATCTGGATAGAAAGATCCACAACCAAATTACCCAATATGGATCTAAGGTAGGAGTAACTTTGAAAAATATTAAGGAAAAGGAACCCATAGTTAATGAAAGAATAAATCAAGATTCCACTAGAATCGATAAACTTGAGGGTATCATTACAAACATGGGAACCGCTTTTTCTTCCGTAAAGAACACTCCAAGTCCTCCTACTAAAAATTCCAAGCTTATGTATGTTCCTAAAAATAAGGGTGAATCCTCTAGTAAAGAAACTGCGGATCTTAAATCTATAAGTATTCATCCCAATCTTTTTGCTATCATTAAGGAACCATTTGCTTCGAATGAATTTTTTGATCTTGTGCCTAAAAGTTTTATAATTACTAAAAAGAAATAAATTTCTAAGGAAGGTAGATGCCTCATTGAAGAATTACCTACCAAAGATGACACTACCTAGATCTATCTTTGCTTTTATGCCTAGCTAGGGGTGTTAAATGATAGCGCTTGTTGGGAGGCAACCCAATTTCATTTTATTTTTTTTGCTTTTGTTTCTGTTAGTGAATAAATAATCCATCTACCTTCTGTTTATATGTGGTTTTATCTTTTAGTTAGTGTTTGTGCCAAGTTAAACCTATAGGATCTTCTTGGATGATAGTTATTTGATCTTGCTGTAATTTCCAGAAACTTTTGGTTCACAAAAACAATTATCAAAATTCACCAGAACGTGATAAAATAGTGATTCCAATTGCTTCTGATCAATAAACAAATTTCCTAGGTCTTCCTATTTTGGCTGATTTTTTGGAGTTCCAGAAGTTTGCGTTAGTTACAGATTACTACAGACTGTTCTGTTTTTGACAGATTCTGTTTTTCGTGTGTTGTTTGCTTATTTTGATGAATCTATGGCTAGTAAAATAGTTTATAATACATAGAGAAGTTGGAATACAGTAGGTTTAACACTAATATAAATAAATAATAAGTTCATTACAGTACCTTGAAGTGGTCTTTTGTTTTCTTTCGCTAACGGAGCTCACGAGATTTCTGTTGAGTTTTGTGTTGTGAAGTTTTCAAGTTTTGGGTGAATTCTTTTGATGGATTATGGAACAAGGAGTGGAAAGAGCCTAATCTTGGGGATGCCCATGGCACCCCCAAGATAATCCAAGGACACCAAAAAGTCAAAGCTTGGGGATGCCCCAGAAAGCATCCCCTCTTTCGTCTACTTCCATCGGTTATTTTACTTGGAGCTATATTTTTATTCACCACATGATATGTGTTTTGCTTGGAGCGTCTTGTATGATTTGAGTCTTTTTATTTTTAGTTTAACACAATCATCTTTGCTGTACACACCTTTTGAGAGAGCCATACATGAGTTGGAATTTGTTAGAATACTCTATGTGCTTCACTTATATCTTTTGAGCTTTATAGTTTTTGCTCTAGTGCTTCACTTATATCTTTTAGAGCACGGTGGTGGATTTGTTTTATAGAAACTATTGATCTCTCATGCTTCACTTAGATTATTTTGAGAGTCTTAAATAGCATGTTAATTTTCTTAATAATAATATGCTTGGTATTCAAGATTTGTAAAACTTTCTTTTGAGTGCGTTGAATACTAAGAAAAGTTTGATGCTTGATAATTGTTTTGAGATATGGGGGTGATAATATCAAAGTCATGCTAGTTGAGTAGTTGTGAATTTGAGAAAGTCTTGTGTTGAAGTTTGCAAGTCCCGTAGCATGCACGTATGGTAAACGTTATGTAACAAATTTGAAACATGAGGTGTTATTTGATTGTCCTCCTTATGAGTGGCGGTCGGGGACGAGCGATGGTCTTTTCCTACCAATCTATCCCCCTAGGAGCATGCGTGTAGTGCTTTGGTTTTTGATGGCTTGTAGATTTTTTGCAATAAGTATATGAGTTCTTTATGACTAATGTTGAGTCCATGGATTATACGCACTCTCACCCTTCCATCATTGCTAGCCTGTTCGGTACCGTGCATTGCCCTTTCTCACATTGAGAGTTGGTGCAAACTTAGCGGTGCATCCAAACCCGTGATATGATACGCTCTTTCACATAAACCTCCTTATATCTTCCTCAAAACAACCACCATACCTACCTATTATGGCATTTCCATAGCCATTCCGAGATATATTGCCATGCAACTTTCCACCATTCCGTTCATCATGACACATTCGTCATTGTCATATTGCTTAGCATGATCATGTAGTTGACATAGTATTTGTGGCAAAGCCACCGTTCATAATTCTTTCATACATGTCACTCTTGGTTCATTGCATATCCTGGTACACCGCTGGAGGCATACATATAGAGTCATACTTTGTTCTAGTATCGAGTTGTAATCATTGAGTTGTAAATAAATAGAAGTGTGATGATCATCATTCAATAGAGCATTGTCCCAAAAAAAGAGAGAGAAAGGCCAAAGAAAAAAAATAAGGCCCAAAAAAATATAAAAGGGGCAATGCTACTGTCCTTTTTTCCACACTTGTGCTTCAAAGTAGCACCATAATCTTCATGATAGAGAGTCTCTTGTTTTGTCATTTTCATATACTAGTGGGAATTTTTCATTATAGAACTTGGCTTGTATATTCCAACAATGGGCTTCCTCAAATGCCCTAGGTCTTCGAGAGCAAGCAAGTTGGATGCACACCCACTTAGTTTCTTTTGTTGAGCTTTCATACATTTATAGCTCTAGTGCATCCGTTGCATGGCAATCCCTACTCCTTGCATTAACATCAATCGATGGGCATCTCCATAGCCTATTGATTAGCCTCGCTGATGTGAGATCTTCTCCTTTTTTGTCTTCTCCACATAACCCCCATCATCATATTCTATTCCACCCATAGTGCTATATCCATGGCCCACGCTCATGTATTGCGTGAAGGTTTATAAAGTTTGAGATTACTAAAGTATGAAACAATTGCTTGGCTTGTCATCGGGGTTATGCATGATGAGAGCATTCTTGTGTGACAAGAATGGAGCATGACTAAACTATATGATTTTGTAGGGATGAACTTTCTTTGGCCATGTTATTTTGAGAAGACATATTTGCTTAGTTGGTATGCTTGAAGTATTATTATTTCTATGTCAATATGAACTTTTGTCTTGAATCTTTCGGATCTGAATATCCATACCACAATTAAGAAGAATTACATTGAAATTATGCCAAGTAGCACTCCGCATCAAAAATTCTCTTTTTATCATTTACCTACTCGAGGACGAGCAGGAATTAAGCTTAGGGATGCCTGATACGTCTCCAACGTATCTATAATTTTTGATTGCTCCATGCTATATTATCTACTGTTTTGGACCATATTGGGCTTTATTTTCCACTTTTGTATTATTTTTGGGACTAACCTATTAACCGGAGGCCCAGCCCAGAATTGTTGTTTTTTTTGCCTATTTCAGTCTTTCGAAGAAACAAAATATCAAACAGAGTCCAAACGGAATGAAACCTTCGGGAACGTGATTTTCTCAACAAATATGATCCAGGAGACTTGGACCCTCCGTCAAAAAAGAAGAGAGGCGGTCACGAGGGTGGAGGGCGCCCCCCTAGGGCGCGCCCCCTGCCTCGTGGGCCCTCAAAGCTCCACCGACGTACTCCTTCCTCCTATATATACCTACGTACCCCCAAACGATCAGATACGGAGCCAAAAACCTAATTCCACCGCCGCAACTATCTGTATCCACAAGATTCCATCTTGGGGCCTGTTCCGGAGCTCCGTCGGAAGGGAATCCACCACGGAGGGCTTCTACATCATCACCATAGCCCCTCCGATGAAGTGTGAGTAGTTTACCTCAGACCTTCGGGTCCATAGTTAGTAGCTAGATGGCTTCTTCTCTCTTTTTCGATCTCAATACAATGTTCTCCCTCTCTCTCATGGAGATCTATTTGATGTAATCTTCTTTTTGCGGTGTGTTTGTTGAGACCGATGAATTGTGGGTTTATGATCAAGATTATATATGAACAATATTTGAATCTTCTCTGAATTCTTTTATGTATGATTGGTTATCTTTGCAAGTCTCTTCGAATTATCAGTTTGGTTTGGCCTACTAGATTGGTTTTTCTTGCAATGGGAGAAGTGCTTAGCTTTGGGTTCGATCTTGCGGTGTCCTTTCCCAAAGGATGAGGGGCAACAAGGAACGTATTGTATTGTTGCCATCGAGGATAACAAGATGGGGTTTTTATCATATTGCATGAATTTATCCCTCTACATCATGTCATCTTGCTTAAGGCGTTACTCTGTTTTCATTAACTTAATACTCTAGATGCATGCTGGATAGCGGTCGATGAGTGGAGTAATAGTAGTAGATGCAGGCAGGAGTCGGTCTACTTGTCTCGGACGTGATGCCTATATACATGATCATACCTAGATATTCTCATAACTATGCTCAATTCTGTCAATTGCTCAACATCAATTTTTTCACCCAGCGTAGAAATACTTATGCTCTTGAGAGAAGCCACTAGTGAAATCTATGGCCCCCGGGTCTATTCTCATCATATCAATCTCCAATCACTTTATTATTGCTTTGCTTTTTTGCTTTGCCTTTTATTTTACCTTGCATCTTTATATCCAAAATACCAAAAATATTATCTATCATCTCTATCAGATCTCACTCTCGTAAGTGACCGTGAAGGGATTGACAACCCCTAATCGCGTTGGTTGTGTTGAGCTATTTGTTTTGTGTAGGTACGAGGGACTCGCGCATGGCCTCCTACTGGATTGATACCTTGGTTCTTAAAAACTGAGGGAAATACTTACGCTACTTTCCTACATCATCCTCTCCTCTTCGGGGAAATCCAACGCAATGCTCAAGAAGTAGCAATATTCTACGAAGATCTTTATCGGTCAAACCGCATAACAACATACGTTGTTCCCTTTGTCATCGGTATGTTACTTGCCCGAGATTCGATCGTCGGTATCTCAATACCTAGTTCAATCTCATTACCGGCAAGTCTCTTTACTCGTTCCGTAGTGCATCATCCCGTGACTAACTCATAAGTCACATTGCTTGCAAGGCTTGTAGTGATGTGCATTACCGAGAGGGCCCAGAGATACCTCTCCGACAATCGGAGTGACAAATCATAATCTCGATCTATGCCAACTCAACAAACACCATCGGAGACACCTGTAGAGCACCTTTATAATCACCCAGTTACTTGTGACGTTTGGTAGCACACAAAGTGTTCCTCCGGTATTCGGGAGTAGCATAATCTCATAGTCATAGGAACATGTATAAGTCATGAAGAAAGCAATAACAACATACTAAACGATCAAGTGGCAAGCTAACGGAATGGGTCAAGTCAATCACATCATTCTCTAATGATGTGATCCCGTTAATCAAATGACAACTCATGTCTATGGCTAGGAAACTTAACCATCTTTGATTAACGAGCTAGTCAAGTAGAGGCATACTAGTGACACTCTGTTTGTCTATATATTCACACATGTACTAATTTTCCGGTTAATACAATTCTAGAATGAATAATAAACATTTATCATGTAATAAGAAAATAAATAATAACATTATTATTGCCTCTAGGGCATATTTCCTTCAGTCTCCCACTTGCACTAGAGTCAATAATCTAGTTCACATCGCCATGTGAGTTAACACCAATAGTTCACATCACCGTGTGATTAACACCCCAGTTCACCTCGTCATGTGACCAATACCCATAGGGTTTACTAGAGTCAATAATCTAGTTCACATCGCTATGTGATTAACACCCATAGAGTACTAAGGTGTGATCATGTTTTGCTTGTGAGAGAAGTTTAGTCAACGGGTCTGCCACATTTAGAGCCGTATGTATTTTGCAAATATTCTATGTCTACAATGCTCTGCATGGAGCTACTCTAGGTAAATGCTCCCACTTTCAATATGTATCCAGATCGAGACTTAGAGTCATCCAGATCGGTGTCAAAGCTTGCATTGACGTAACTCTTTACGATGAACTCTTTATCACCTCCATAATCGAGAAATATTTCCTTAGTCCTCTAAGGATAATTTTGACCAATGTCCAGTGATCTACTCCTAGATCACTATTGTACTCCCTTGCCAAAACCAGGGCAGGGTACACAATAGGTCTGGTACACAGCATGGCATACTTTATAGAACCTATGGCTGAAGCATAGGGAATGACTTTCATTCTCTCACTATCTTCTGCCATGGTCGGGCTTTGAGTCTTACTCAACTTCACACCTTGCAACACAGGCAAGAACTCGTTCTTTGACTGTTCCATTTTGAACTACTTCAAAAATTTGTCAAGGTATGTATATTTGAAAAAACTTATGAAGCGTCTTGATCTATCTCTATAGATCTTGATGCTCAATATGTAGGTAGCTTCACCGAGGTCTTTTTTTGAAAAAACTCCTTTCAAACACTCCTTTGTGCTTTCCAGAAAATTCTACATCATTTTCGATCAATAATATGTCATTCACATATACTTATCAGAAAGGCTGTAGTGCTCCCACTCACTTTCTTGTAAATACAGGCTTCACTGCAAGTCTGTATAAAACTATATGCTTTGATCAACTCATCAAAGCATTTATTCCAACTCCGAGATGCTTGCACCAGTCCATAGATGGATCACTGGAGCTTGCACACTTTGTTAGCATCTTTAGAATTGACAAAACCTTCTGGTTGCATCACATACAACTCTTCTTTAAAAAATCCATTAAGGAATGCAGGTTTGATATCCATTTGCCAAATTTCATAAAATGCAGCAATTGCTAACATGATTCAGATAGACTTTTAAGCATCAATACAAATGAGAAAATCTCATCATAGTCAACACCTTGAACTTGTTGAAAACATTTTTGCAACAATTCAAGCTTTGTAGATAGTAACACTACTATCAGCATCCGTCTTCCTCTTGAAGATCTATTTATTCTTTATTGCTTGCCAATCAACAGGCAAGTCAACCAAAGTCCATACTTTGTTCTTATACATGGATCCTATCTCAGATTTCATGGCCTTAAGCCATTTCGCGGAATCTAGGCTCATCATCGCTTCCTCATAGTTTGTAGGTTCGTCATGGTCAAGTAACATGACCTCCAGAACAGGATTACCGTACCATTGGTGCGGATCGTATTCTGGTTGACCTACGAGGTTTGGTAGTAACTTGATCTGAAGTTTCATGATCATCACCATTAATCTTCCTCACTAATTGGTGTAGGCATCACCGGAACTGATTTCTGTGATGAACTATTTTCCAATACGGGAGAAGGTACAATTACCTCATCAAGTTCTACTTTCCTCCCACTCACTTCTTTCGAGAGAAACTCCTTCTCTAGAAAGGATCCATTCTTTAGCAACAAAGATCTTGCCTTCGAATCTGTGATAGAAGGTGTACCCAATTGTTTCCTTTTGGGTATCCTATGAAGATTTACTTCTCTGATTTGGGTTCAAGCTTATCATGTTGAAACCTTTTCACATAAGCATCGCAGTCCCAAACTTTAAGAAATGACAGCTTAGGTTTCTCGCCAAACCACAGTTCATACGGTGTCATCCCCACGGATTTAGATGGTGCCCTATTTAACATGAATGTAGCTGTCTCTAATGCATAACCCCAAAACGATAGTGGTAGATCGCTAAGAGACATCATAGATCGGACCATATCTAATAAAGTACAGTTACGACGTTCGGACACACCATTAGACTGTGGTGTTCCAAGTGGCATGAGTTTGTGAAACTATTCCACATTGTTTTAATTGAAGGCCAAACTTGTAACTCAAATATTTTCCTCCACAATTAGATCGTAGAAACTTTATTTTCTTGTTACAATGATTTTCCACTTCACTTTGAAATTCTTTGAACTTTTCAAATGTTTCAGACTTATTTTCATTAAGTAGATATACCCATATCTGCTCAAATCATCTGTGAAGGTGAGAAAATAACGATACCCGCCGCGAGCCTCAATATTCATCGGACCACATACATCAGTATGTATGATTTCCAATAAATCTGTTGCTCGCTCCATTGTTCCGGAGAACGGCGTTTTAGTCATCTTGCCCATGAGGCATGGTTCGCAAGTATCAAGTGATTCATAATCAAGTGATTCCAAAAGCCCATCAGCATGGAGTTTCTTCATGCGCTTTACACCAATATGACCTAAATGGCAGTGCCACAAATAAGTTGCACTATCATTATTAACTTTGTATCTTTTGGCTTCAATATTATGAATATGTGTATCACTACGATCGAGATCCAACAAACCAGTTTCATTGGGTGTATGACCATAGAAGGTTTTATTCATGTAAATAGAACGACAATTATTCTCTGATTTAAATGAATAAACGAATTGCAATAAGCATGATCAAATCATATTCATGCTCAACGCAAACACCAAATAACATTTATTTAGGTTCAACACTAATCCCAAAAGTATAGGGAGTGTTCGATGATGATCATATCAATCTTGAAACCATTTCCAACACACATCGTCACTTCACCCTTAACTAGTCTTTGTTCATTCTGCAACTCCCGTTTCGAGTTACTACTATTAGCAACTAAACCAGTATCAAATACTGAGGGTTTGCTATAAACACTAGTAAAGTACACATAAATAACATGTATATCAAATATACTTTTGTTCACTTTGCCATCCTTCTTATCCGCCAAGTATCTAAGGCAGTTCCACTTCCAGTGACCATTTCCATTGCAGTAGAAGCACTTAGTCTCAGGCTTAGGTTCAGACTTGGGTTTCTTCACTTGAGCAGCAACTTGCTTGTCGTTTTTCTTGAAGTTCCCCTTCTACCCCTTTGCCCTTTTCTTGAGACTATTGGTCTTGTAAACCATCAACATTTGATGCTCTTTCCTGATTTCTACCTTTGCCGATTTCGGCATCGCGAAGAGCTCGGGAATTACTTTTGTCATCCCTTGCATATTATAGTTCATCACGAAGTTCTAGTAACTTGGTGATAGTGACTAGAGAACTTTGTCAATTACTATCTTATCTAGAAGATTAACTCCCACTTGATTCAGGCAATTGTAGTACCCAGACAATCTGAGCACATGCTCACTGGTTGAGCTATTCTCCTCCATCTTGTAGGCAAAGTACTGTCAGAGGTCTCATACCTCTCGACACGGGCATGAGTATGAAATACCAATTTCAACTCTTAGAACATCTTATATGTTCCGTGGCGTTCAAAACATTTTTGAAGTCCCGGTTCTAAGCCATAAAGCATGGTGCACTAAACTATCAAGTAGTCATTATACCGAGCTTTTGTCAAAACGTTCACAACGTCTGCATCTGCTCCTGCAATAGTTCTGTCACCTAGCGGTGCATCAAGGACATAATACTTATGTGCAGCAATGAGGATAATCCTCAGATCACGGAGCTAGTCCGCATCTTTGCTACTAACATCTCTCAACTTTTTTCTCTAGGAACATATCAAAAATAAACGAGGAACTACATCGCGAGCTATTGATCTACAACATAGATATGCAAATACTATCAGGACTAAGTTCATGATAAATTAAAGTTCAATTAATCATATTACTTAAGAACTCCCACTTAGATTGACATCCCTCTAATCATCTAAGCGATCATGTGATCCAAATCAACTAAACCATGTCCAATCATCACGTGAGATGGAGTAGTTTTCAATGGTGAATGTCACTATGTTGATCATATCTACTATATGATTCACGCTCGACCTTTCGGTCTCAGCATTCCGAGGCCATATCTGCATATGCTAGGCTCGTAAAGTTTAACCCAAGTATTCCGCGTGTGCAAAACAGTCTTACTCCCGTTGTAGATGAACGTTGAGCTTATCACACCCGATCATCACGTGGTGTCTCGGCACGACGAACCTTGGCAACGGTGCATACTCAGGGAGAACACTTGTATCTTGAAATTTAGTGAGAGATCATCTTATAATGCTACCATCAATCAAAGCAGAATAAGATGCATAAAAGATAAACATCACATGCAATCAATATAAGTGATATGATATGGCCATCATCATCTTGTGCCTTTGATCTCCATCTCCAAAGCACCGTCATGATCACCATCGTCACCGGCGTGACACCTTGATCTCCATCGTAGCATCGTTGTTGTCTCGGCAATTATTGCTTCTACGACTATCGCTACCTCTTAGTGATAAAGTAAAGCAATTACACGGCGATTGCATTGCATACAATAAAGCGACAACCATATGGCTCCTGCCAGTTGCCGATAACTCCGTTACAAAACATGATCATCTCATACAATAAATATAGCATCATGCCTTGACCATATCACATCACAACATGCCCTGCAAAAACAAGTTAGACGTCCTCTACTTTGTTGTTGCAAGTTTTACGTGGCTGCTACGGGCTGAGCAAGAACTGTTCTTACCTACGCATCAAAACCACAACGACATTTCGGCAAGTTAGTGTTGTTTTAACCTTCACAAGGACCGGGCGTAGCCACACTCGGTTCAACTAAAGTTGGAGAAACTGAGACCCGCCAGCCACCTGTGTGCGAAGCACGTCGGTAGAACCAGTCTCGCGTAAGCGTACGCGTAATGTCGGTCCGGGCCGCTTCATCCAATAATACCGCCGAACCAAAGTATGATATGCTGGTAAGCAGTATGACTTGTATCACCCACAACTCCACTTGTGTTCTACTCGTGCATATAACATTTATGCATAAACCTGGCTTGGATGCCACTATTGGGGAACGTAGTAATTTCAAAAAAATTCCTAAGTACACGCAAGATCATGGTGATGCATAGTAACGAGAGGGGAGAGTGTCGTCTACGTACCCTTGTAGACCGTGAGCGGAAGCGTTATGACAAGGCGGTTGATGTAGTCGTACGTATTCATGATCAACCGATCCTCAGTACCGAACGTACGACACCTCCGCGTTCAGCACACGTTCATCTCGGTGACGTCCCGCGAACTCACGATCCAGTAGAGCTTCGGGGAAGAGCTTCGTCAGCACGACGGCGTGGTGACGGTGTTGATGAAGTTACCGACGCAGGGCTTCGCCTAAGCACCGCTACGGTATGACCGAGGTGGATTATGGTGGAGGGGGGCACCGCACATGGCTAAGAGAGATCAATGATCAACTTGTGTGTTCTAGGGTGCCCCCTGGCCCCGTATATAAAGGAGCAAAGGGGGAGGCCGGCCGGCCCCTGTAGGGCGCGCCAGGAGGAGGAGTCCTCCTCCTAGTAGGAGTATGAGTCCTGATACGTCTCTGTCATATCTACTTTTCCAAACACTTTTGCCCTTGTTTTGGACTCTAACTTGCATGATTTGAATGGAACTAACCCGGACTGACGCTGTTTTCAGCAGACTTTCCATGGTGTTATTTATGTGCAGAAACAAAAGTTCTCGGAATGACCTGAAACTCCACGGAACATCTATTTGGAAAATAAGAAAAATACCGGAAGAAAAATCCACGTCAGGGGGCCCACATCCTGTCCACGAGGGTGGAGGGCGCGCCCACCTACCTCGTGGGCCCCCTGACGCTCCACCGACTTCAACTCCAACTCCATATATTCACTTTTCGGGAGAAAAAAATCAGAGAGAAGGATTCATCGTGTTTTACGATACAGAGCCGCCGCCAAGCCCTAAAACCTCTCGGGAGGGCTGATCTGGAGTCCGTTCGGGGCTCCGGAGAGGGGGACTCATCGCCGTCGTCATCATCAACCATCCTCCATCACCAATTTCATGATGCTCACCGCCGTGCATGAGTAATTCCATCGTAGGCTTGCTGGACGGTGATGGGTTGGATGAGATCTATCATGTAATCGAGTTAGTTTTGTTAGGGTTTGATTCCTAGTATCCACTATGTTCTGAGATTGATGTTGCTATGACTTTGCTATGCTTAATGCTTGTCACTAGGGCCCGAGTGCCATGATTTCAGATCTGAACCTATTATGTTTTCATGAATATATGTGAGTTCTTGATCCTATCTTGCAAGTCTATAGTCACCTACTATGTGTTATGATCCGGCAACCCCGAAGTGATAATAATCGGGACCACTCCCGGTGATGACCATAGTTTGAGGAGTTCATGTATTCACTATGTGCTAATGCTTTGTTCTGGTACTCTATCAAAAGGAGGCCTTAATATCCCTTAGTTTCCATTAGGACCCCGCTGCCATGGGAGGGTAGGACAAAATATGTCATGCAAGTTCTTTTCCATAAGCACGTATGACTATATTCGGAATACATGCCTACATTACATTGATGAATTGGAGCTAGTTCTGTGTCACCCTATGTTATGATTGTTACATGATGAACCGCATCCGGCATAATTCTCCATCACCGATCCAATGCCTACGAGCTTTTCACATATTGTTCTTTGCTCATTTACTTTCCCGTTGCTACTGTTACAATCACTACAAAACACCAAAAATATTACTTTTGCTACCGTTACTTCTGTTACCGTTACCACTACTATCATATTACTTTGCTACTAAATACTTTGCTGCAGATACCAAGTTATCAAGGTGTGGTTGAATTGACAACTCAACTGCTAATACTTGAGAATATTCTTTGGCTCCCCTTGTGTCGAATCAATAAATTTGGGTTGAATACTCTACCCTCAAAAACGGTTGTGATCCCCTATACTTGTGGGTTATCAAGACTATTTTCTGGCGCCGTTGCCGGGGAGCATAGCTCTATTCTTTGAGTCACTTGGGATTTATATCTGCTGGTCACTATGAAGAACGTGAAAGATGCTAAGACAACAATTTATCCCTCAACTACGATGGGAGGTAAGGAACTGCCATCTAGCTCTGCACTTGATTCACCTTCATTTTGAGTAAGCTTGCGACACCTAAACCTGCTTCGCTATTCGCTCGATATGTCGCATGTTATTGATGATGCCACTTCTGCTATGCATGATACTTATGATGAAACTACTTCTATGCTTGATACTACTGTGCCACTTAGTGAATTTCTTGATGAACAAAGTGCTAGGGCTAGAGAGAAAGAAATTATTGAAACTAATTATACAGATGAAAGTGATGATGAAGACTCTCCTGTTATTCCTGAGGGTTATGTTTTTGAAAAGGAAGCTACTTTAGCTATTTTAGCTTGCAAAGATAGATATGAGCTCAAGAGGTTATTAGCTAAATGGAAGCATCAATCTCTTAATGCTAGAATGAAACCTGACCCTGCTTTTGCTACTTCGCCTATCTGTGTTACTGATAAGGATTATGAATTCTCTGTTGATCCTGATGTAATTACTTTGGTTGAATCTGATCCTTTTTATGGCTATGAATCTGAAACTATTGTGGCACATCTTACTAAATTAAATGATATAGCCACCCTGTTCACTAATGATGAGAGATCTCGCTACTTCTATATCCTTAAAATATTTCCGTTCTCATTAAAGGGTGATGCTAAGATATGGTTTAATTCTCTTGATCCTGGTTGTGTGCGTAGTCCCTAGGATATGATTTATTACTTCTCTGCTAAATATTTCCCCACTCATAAGAAGCAAGCTGCTTTAAGGGAAATATATAATTTTGTCCAAATTGAAGAAGAGAGTCTCCCACAAGCTTGGGGGAGGCTTCTCCGATTTCTTAATGCCTTGCCTGATCATCCTCTTAATAAAAATGAAATACTTGATATCTTTTATAATGGACTAACTGATGCTTCCAGAGATTACCTGGATAGTTGTCCTGGTTCTGTTTTCAGGAAAAGAACACCGGATGAAACAGAAATTCTATTGAATAATATATTGACAAATGAAAATAATTGGACACTTCCCGAGCCAGCTCCTGAGCCAATTCCTGAGCCTATTCCTAAACCAACCCCGAAGAAGAGGGGTGTTCTATTTCTCAGTCCCGAAGATATGCAAGAGGCAAAGAAATCTATGAAAGGAAAGGGTATTAAAGCTGAAGATGTTAAGAATTTACCACCTATTGAAGAAAATACATGGTCTTAATTTACCGCCTGTTGAAGAAACATATGATCTTAATCCTCCACTTATTGAAGAAACTCATGGTCTTGATAAACCGACACAGGTAGTAAAGGTAAATTCTCTCTATAAATTTGATAAAGGTGATATTCCTCACTATAAGTCTGCTAGACAATGCTTATAAGAGTTTGATAATTTTATTGTCAAACAAGAAAACTTCAATGCTTATTTTGGTAGACAATTCAAATACAATTCCGATACGCTTGAACACTTGAGTAATTACATGGCTAATGTTAAAGGTGAACTTAAACTTATTAGTAAACATGCTTCTATGGTTACCACTCAAGTAGAACAAGTACTTAAAGCTCAGAATGATTTGCTCAATGAAATGAATAGTAAGAAAAATGATTATGATGTTAGAGTGGCTACTAGAACTGGTAGAATGACTCAGGAACCTTTGTATCCTAAAGGCCACCGTAAGAGAATTGAGCAGGATTCTCAGAGAAATAATATTGATGCACCTAGTTCTTCTAAAAAGAAGAAAAATAAAAATGATATGACTTTGCATGCTTCTGGTGAACCTATTGCTGAACCACCTGAGAATCCAAATGATATTTCTATTTCTGATGTTGAAACACAATCTGGTAATGAACATGAGCCTAGTGAAAATATTAATGACAATGTTCATGATGATGCTCAACCTAGTAATGATAATGATGTAGAAATTGAACCTGCTGTTGATCTTGATAACCCACAATCAAAGAATCAACGTTATGATAAGAGAGACTTTGTTGCTAGGAAACATGGTAAAGAAAGAGAACCTTGGGTTCGAAACCCATGCCTTTTCCTCCCAAACCATCCAAGAAAAGGATGATGAGGATTTTGAGCGCTTTGTTGAAATGATTAGACCTATCTTTTTGCGTATGCGTTTTGGTGATATGCTCAAAATGAATCCTTATGCTAAGTATATGAAAGATATTGTTACTAATAAAGGAAGATACCGAAGCTGAAATTTCCACCATGCTTGCTAATTATACTTTTAAGGGTGGAATACCAAAGAAACTTGGAGATCCAGGAGTACCTACTATACCATGCTCCATTAAAACAAACTATGTTAAAACTGCTTTATGTGATCTTGGAGCCGGTGTTAGTGTTATGCCTCTCTCTTTATATCGTAGACTTGATTTGAATAAGTTGACACCTACTGAAATATCTTTGCAAATGGCTGATAAATCAACTGCTATACCTGTCGGTATTTGTGAGGATGTGCCTGTTGTGGTTGCAAACGTTGCTATTTTAACAGACTTTGTTATTCTTGATATTCCGAGGACGATAGTATGTCTATTATTCTTGGAAGACCTTTTTTGAATACTGCAGGGGCTATTATTGATTGCAACAAGGGCAATGTCACTTTTCATGTTAATGGTAATGAGCATACGACACACTTTCCGAGGAAACAACCTCAAGTCCACAGTATCAATTCTATTGGAAAAATTCCATCGATTATTTTTGGAGGTTTTGAATTTTCTCTTCCTACTGTCAAGAAGAAATATGATATTCTTATTATTGGGGATGTGCATATCCTCGTTGAGGTAACATAGTGTTATTCGAAATTTCTCCGGTTCCATATTATTCGGAGTGAGTTCTTTAACAAGACTTGATCAACCTTGTTAGTGGATTCCTTTTGATGAGCATGAGATGGATGAAACTAGAAGGCACAACCTTCTGTACCCTCTTTCTACTTTCTGTTATTTACCTGAAATAAAGTAAAACTAACATTTTCCTGTCTTTTATCTGATTTATCCATGCAATATAAAAATACCGTGAAAATAAAAGTTATCCAAATGCCCTGAAAATGGAATATGATTTTTTCTAGAATTTTTGAGAATATCTGGCACTGAGAACACAGCAGGAGGGGCAAGCACCTGGTCACAAGGGTGGAGGGCGCCCCCCCTACCTCGTGGGCCCATGGTGGCTCCCCTCCACTTATTCCTGCACCCACACACTTCTTCTTCCTCCCAAAAAAATCACCATCCAGCTCAAGCACGAGTTCTAGCTCATTTTGCTGCGATTTTCGATCTCCTTGCTCTAAGCACCTCTCACAAAACTCCTTGGGGAGATTGTTCCTTGGTATGTGACTCCTCCATTGGTCCAATTAGTTTTTGTTCTAGTGCTTTATTCATTGCAAATTTGTGCTGCCTAGGTGACCCTGTTCTTGAGCTTGCATATTAAACTTATATGGTTCCAAGTAGTTCTAATGCATGATACAAGCTCTAGGCACTTGTAGGAGTAGTTGCTATCAATTTTATTTAGCTTGGTTCACTTTTGTTTGAAGTTAATAAAAATTTCAGAAATTTTCAGAAAATAATGAAGAGATTTTTGAGGGGCTCATCGAGCCGAAGCTCAAAGGAAAAGCAGAATGAAGAAGCACATAGGCCCAAATATAATTTTCCTCGCACCGCGGAGGTTCGGCCGTGTGAATGGCCTTCCGATGATTTCTTGAGAGAAGCCGGGATTTATGATGATTTATATTCATTGGCTTAGAATGCTGGCCTCACCGATTTTCTCCGCGACCAACGTCATCAGTATCTCTTACTCACCAATACTTTTGTGCAAAACTTCTACTATTTTCCTAAGGAAACGCCTCCTTCAGTAGAGTTTCATTTATATGATGTTGTTAAGAAGATGCCACTAGATGAATTTTGCAAGGTTTGCAAAATACCCTTCGAGGGTACCTTAGATGAACCACATCGTAAAGATGTGGATGGGTTTATTGACACTATTACTGTGGGGGAAACTAGGAAGGTTTCTGATGCAAGAATCACTAGCATACATTTTCCTGTTTTACGCTACTTTGCCATATTTGCTAGTTGTTGCTTAATTGGTCACTGAAACTGTGGAAACCTTAGTGTTCCTGATATTATCATCTTGTTTCATGGTTTATTCCGCGATAACATTGTTAGTATGGGCGGAATTATTGCTAAACGGTTAAGTTTGAACCGTACAAAGGGCCCCATCTTTGGAGGTATTTATGCTTCACGCCTTGCTGCACATTATAACATACCTATTAGGCACTATGAGAAAGAAGAAAAATTGCTGCCCAATGCTTATTTGGATTATAAGAGTATGGTAGCGCATGATTTCATTATTAAGAATAGGGAAGGGGAGCTTAAATACAAATTTTTCTTTGATAAACATCACCCTGAGACTATTACCTTGCCTGCTCCTTCCTTGTTTAATTTATCTACAGGTTTGTATCTCGTTTCGTGGGCGGCCATTTACGCCTACCGGAACCCTACACCAGCCCCTGAGCCGGAACCATGATTTGAGCCTCCATGACAGTCTGATTACTTTTGGGATCTGGAGATGACTGCCAGCCAGTGGCAATCAGAGTCTTCTTCATCTCAGTATGACCCCGGCTACAACTATGGATATCCGCCAGGCCATCCGTGGCAATAAACCAACTTAGGCCAAAAGCCTAAGCTTGGGGGAGTACGTATTTCCCACCGACATTATATTTATGTTCAACACACTCATTACAAGATGTCGGTGCTCATACTCTTTCACTATAAAATCCATGCTAGTTTATTTTCTTTTTCCCGCTTTCTTCTTATGTGTTTGTTAAACCTTAAGAAAAACCAAAAAAAATTAGTGTAGCTTTTAGTTAGTTTACTTCTTCTTGCTGTAGTAGTAATAATAAAAAAAGAAAACCCAAAAATATTTCCCGTTCTTCTTTTGCTTGTTGGGAGCTTTCCCGTGTAAATAGTTTTATTTCTTTTCTTTTCTTTGGGGGTCGTTAGGAGAAGACCATGATTAAATTGTTGAAGTGGCTCTTATATGCATTGTTGTTGATTTAACCAAGAGCCCATATTGCCTTGTCTTCTCCTGTTTATTGAATGCTCGCAGATTCCAGCTTAGTCCAATGCACGTGCACTCTTATTATTTTTATATCGTTCGGTCGTGCAAGTGAATGGCAATTATGACGATATATGATGGACTGACTGAGATGGGAGAAGCTGGTATGAACTCGACCTCTCTTGTTTTTGTAAATATGATTAGTTCATCGTTCCTGATCCAGCCTATTATGAATAAACATGTTTGCAATGACAACTAGAGATCATAGTTGCTTATGCCATGCTTGATTAGCTATGAGTTATAATGGTTTACCTTGCGTGCCAACATGCTATTAAAATGGTTGTGATGTGGTATAGTGGGGTGGTATCCTCCTTTGAATGATTTAAGTGACTCGACTTGGCACATGTTCACACATGTAGTTGAAACAAATCAACGTAGCCTTCACGATATTTATGTTCATGGTGGATTATATCCTACTCATGCTTGCACCCAATGTTTATTAATTTTAATGCATGTTCATGACTGTTGTCGCCTCTAGTTGGTCGCTTCCAGTCTTTTGCTAGCCTTCACTTGTACTAAGCGGAATACTGCTTGTGCATCCAATCCCTTAAACCCCAAAGTTATTCCATATGAGTCCACTATACCTTCCTATATGCGGTATCTACCTGCCGTTCCAAGTAAATTTGTATGTGCCAAACTCTAAACCTTCAAATAAACATTCTGTTTTGTATGCTTGAATAGCTCATGTATCAACTAGGGCTGCCCTTATCTTCCATGCTAGGCGGGTTATTCTCAAGAGGAGTGGACTCCGCTCCTCACTCATGAGAACATGGCTAGTCACCGGGATGCCCAGTCCCATGCTTTATGCAAACTAAATCAAAATAATTGCAAACAAAACTCCCCCTGGGACTGTTGCTTGTTGGAGGCACTTGTTGTTTCGAGCAAGCCGTGGATTGATGCTTGTTGGTGGAGGGGGAGTATAAACTTTACCATTCTGTTTGGGAACCGCCTATAATGTGTGTAGCATGGAAGATATCGCCATCTCTTGGTTGTTATGTTGAATGAAAGTATGCCGCTCAAAGTATTATTTATCTCTATTTCAAAACCGAGCTCTGGCACCTCTACAAATCCCTGCTTCCCTCTACGAAGGGCCTATCTATTTACTTTCATGTTGAGTCATCACCCTCTTATTAAAAAGCACTAGCTGGAGAGCGCTGCTGTCATTCACATCCATTACTATTAACTTATATTGGGTATGACTATGACTGGATCTCTTTTACCATGAATTACAATGTTTAGTCAGTCCTTGATCTTTAAAGGTGCTCTGCATTTATGTTTTGCGGTCTCAGAAAGGGCTAGCGAGATACCATCCTGTTATATCATATTATGCTTGTTTTGAGAAAGTGTTGTCATCCGAGATTTATTATTATCGCTCGCTAGTTGATTATGACATTGATATGGGTAAAAATGAGACTTAAGAGTTATTGCAAATGTGGTTAATCATAATCTTTGCTGAAAACTTGAATGCTGGCTTTACATATTTACAACAACAAGAGCAAACAGAGTTTGTAAAAGTTTTTCTTTATCACTTTCAGTTTATCAATGATACGTCTCCGTCGTATCTATAATTTTTGATTGTTCCATGCCAATATTCTACAACTTTCATATACTTTTGGCAACTTTTTATATTATTTTTGGGACTAACATATTGATCCAGTGCCCAGTGCCAGTTCCTGTCTGTTGCATGTTTTATTTTTCGCAGAATATCCATATCAAACAGAATCCAAACGGGATAAAACTGGACTGAGCCTATTTTTGGAATATTTAGAAAATTCCGGAAGAAAAATCCACGCGAGACGGTGCCCAAGGTGGCCACGAGGCAGGGGGCGCGCCCCTGACCCTCGTGGGCCACCCCTAAGGCGGTTGATGCCCTTCTTCGGCCGCAAGAAAGCTAATTTTTGGTAAAAAATCACGGTGAAGGTTTCAGTCCAATCGGAGTTATGGATCTCCGTATATATACAAAACGGTGAAAGGGCAGCAGGACAGAACGCAGAAACAGAGAGAGACAGAGAGACAAATCCAATCTCGGAGGGGCTCTCGGCCCTCCCATACCATGGAGGCCAAGGACCAGAGGGGAAACCCTTCTCCCATCTAGGGAGGAGGTCAAGGAAGACGAGGAAGAAGGGGGCCTGACGGTGTCCTGGACTAGGGGGTACTCACCACGTCGTTTCCCGATCAGTTGGATTGGGCCGAGGACCCCATGGTCAGATGCTCATGGGCGGTCCCGACAGTTGCGCGATACAAGGAAAGTTCCACAAGACTTGGCGATCAAGACAAGGACTCCTCCCCACCGGCGTATTCGGCTAGGACTCTTGTTATCCTAGGCCTCTGGTGCATTATATAAACCGAGGAAAGGCTAGTTGATAGAGAGATACAATATACAATATACAACAATCATACCATAGGCTAGCTTCTAGGGTTTTAGCCTCTACGATCTCGTGGTAGATCAACTCTTGTAATACTCATATCATCAAGATCAATCAAGCAGGAGTAGGGTATTACCTCCATCGAGAGGGCCCGAACCTGGGTAAAAACATCGTGTCCCTTGTCTCCTGTTACCATCCGCCCTAGACGCACAGTTCAGGACCCCCTACCCGAGATCCACCGGTTTTGACACCGACATTGGTGCTTTAATTGAGAGTTCCTCTGTGTGTTCGGCAAAAGGTCGATGGCTCGCCTGCAGATCAACTGCGACTTCGGCATCTTCGTCACCAGCTCGACTGGTCACCTTGGTTCGACCAAGGACTGCGCCCTATCTCCGATCGTCATGTTCGGATGAGGGCCTTCATCAACATCAACTCCGATCTCTATCAAGATCATGGAGGAATCATCCAGGGGGCCCGGGGGCTCAACGTCAACATTGCCCTCGGGCGACCGTGCTGTTTTTTTGGACAACGAACTTGAATCCGCCGTCAACGCCTCCTCGAGCGTCGGCTTGACGATTGCTTCGGTGGAATTGTGCGGAATTGAGTCTACAACAACCCTGGAAAATTTCATCAAGTTCCGATGGAGGAATCTCTGGCAATCTCCGATATACCGGAGCCGCATTGAATCTGGACAAGAATCCGGACGAGTTTAGGGCGTGGTGTCCAGCTTCTAGCTCGGACTTCCTTAGGAAGATCCAACCGTTGATCGGCTGCAGAATTCCTATGTATACCATCCCTGAAAATTTCAGCTCGATCCGACCGTCCAAACTCCGAGAACCTTCCGATTAGTGCATCACTTTTCGGATTTGTTTTCTGCGCGAAAACGAATCCGACCCGAGTTCGTCTTTTTTATGAACGGGATTTTGGACATCCTTTTTGAAGGAAGTTTTGTATGGGGTATTGTGTTTTGTTTCCGAACACATCCTACTAACTTTAAGATCTTTTGAACATGATCATGCTGGTGTCAAACCAGTCCGGCAATATTGCTCCACGGCTGCCGACCTACGCTAGACACGTCGTCACATTGTTGAGACGAGCTCAACTTCTTCGGATCATCATCTCGGCAAGCCGAACAAGAGTCCGGCATCGCGAAGGATAAATCATCACCAACATCGCCCCCACGGATTACACGGAGCGGCATACCAGATCGCCGCACGGTCGCTTCATCAACCCGGCATCGACCACGCCACTACACGTGCATCGGCAGGCCGCACTATTGCTTCTTCAAGCTGGTGTCCATCACGCCGACCTACTTCGACATCTCGGCTGGACCGGGGGCTTCGCCATCTCTTCATCAACCAGGCAATGGGTGCGCGGATCGAGTCCCAATTTTGGGAATCACCTTCCTTCGGATTGCTACAACAAATAAACCAGGTGCTATTAATCCTAGTATTTTTTGCTTGTTTGGGTTCATTTTTCCCAACGAATTATTACTCTGGTTTGTCCATCATATGTACGCAGGTCTATCAAATGGTGGCCGCATTAACGACGGTCGCATGGTGGTTCGGTCAGTTTCAGACATAGTCCGTAACGCCGCGATCCGAACTCAAACCGACACGTGAATTCAGGCCTTTCCATGCCTTTACTGCATCATGCCGCCGCCCTGCATCGACATTGACTTCGGCGCCAGGCCATATTTCTTTTATCACTCACTTTGCATAAATTATTTATTATGCAGTGATTTTTTAATTACTATTATCTCTGGTTTGCACTATTTTTGTGCAGGAAAATGATCCAGCGGACTATATCCTTTGACGCCACCTCGGCCGGACGGGGCTTCGTCAACACTTCATTACCCCATGCCGTGGACTTCGCATCACTCTGCCGTCCTGCATTGACCGTGCTATGTCACCACTTCACGAGTGCCGAGCTCTTTGCTCCGCCACCTCGGGACTGGCTTGGGGATGGAACCTTGTCCCGCATCAAGCTCGGACCGCATCGTCAATACCGAACACATTAACCAGCTAAGTTGCCTTCATGCTCAAAGTTTTAAATTTCTAACTTGTGTTCGGTTCGACCAAGCATTATACTTTTTGGAAAAAGTTGCTTGTAAATTTTTTATTCAAACTTTGTTCAAGATACTTGACGCGCTACCCGCGCCATTATACCAGGGCCTTCTTTAATGAAGCTTATTAATACGGGCTTTATGCCCAACACATGTGTCACACTTCCGCATGTACCTTTTATTCACCATTATATGCATCGATATGACTTAAGTTTTGGCCAAGCTGGGTTGCTGGCCCTGTGCTTATCCCTACGCTCCCGATTGTTCGGCTAGGTGGTAAAGGAGCACCTCTGCGATTGTTTCTGCGGGTCACCGGATGTGTACCTCAGACTGGGTGAAGCCGAAAGCTAGCGTTTTAAGGGAATACTCGGTCGGTGAACTAAAAGATGATTTCTTACCTATTTATTTACCTGCCCCAAATGTTTTTCTGCTCTTTTCGCAGTCCGACATGCACTTTAGGGCATGCCTCCTGTGGAAAGGAACCCCTAACGGAACTATTCTCCCGGAAGATGTTTCTTACTAACCATGCAATATAACATAACTAGTTGGGCACTTGTCCGATAAAGCACTAATGACCCCTACGCCTGGTCTCCACGCATGCCCGGTTTTTATAACTGCGAGGGTATTCGGACACACTCCGGACTATTGGGTCCAGAGATTGAAGCGAAAAGGTCCGCTACGACAAACGATCTACAATCCGCTAGAAGGCATTCTACATGTCACCTTACATTTTATAGTCAACTTTACCCAAGTCACTTGGGGGGCTCTTACGTTTATTTGAGCCGTTTCATACTAAGTGTTTTTCTTCTTAGTCGTTGCAAAGTTAAAGCACGGCAGAAGCACTTTTTTTTCTAAAGTCCAATTTTCGGATTGGCACCGAACACTTGATCTTGTTCGGACGTCATGTTTTAACGACGTTTTTTGGTTTTCCAAGCTTTTGGCACTTTTATCTATTTGTGTGTTTTCAACACAAGTCTCATGAGGCAACGCCGACACCTTTAGAGATTCGCAAAACATTCTCGGATATCGCTATATATGCATCAGTTTCAATTGTGTCTTCGGTCAATAGTTGGGTTGCCCGGCTCGGCTTGCCTCCTACGTTCCGCTTTGTTCGGCTAGGTGTGCAAAGGAGAACCATCGCGATTGTGCTTCCAGCTCGCATGGTCAAGCACCTCAATGGAGAAAGCCGAAAACTGACTGTCACAATAGGTGTAAACTGGTCAGCGATCCGATGACTATATTAAATGACGGGCCATTCATAAAATTGGCCGAAGTGTTTCCGGCTTGACCTCGACTGTCACCGAACACTACTACTGGCCTCCCAAACTAAATCCTCAATATTTTGCTCTTACATTGGAGCTGAGGTTTCATGATCATGCTTAGCATGACAACCAAAGGAAGGAACCGATAGCCGGACTATTTTCTTTGGAAGACATTTCTTCTGTTAAACAGTAATATAACATATCTCTCTTCGTACCTTTGTTTATAAAACCGTATGGCCAGATTGCCTTGTTTGTCGTAAATCTTTGCCCTCATAAAGGCTTTATAAAGTAGGACAAACACTCCTCGGCTACTGGCCAAGGAGGTTGAAGCCGATGGTCGGTCAACAAAGTTTTGTACAATGCGGATCCGAGCATTAATGACATAAAGTACTTGGATACATTGAGTCATTACACATAATTTGTGATTTTACTATGGATATCGATCCTTAATTCGGCCAGCCATGCCCGCATTAAGGCTCGGGGGCTACTGGGCTTCGGGCTTATTATTTACAAATATTAAAGGGGCACATCGATCCCCTGATCTGGTATTGCCACCCGACCAGTGTCTCGGGGGCTACTGCATTGCCTGCCCAATGCAGAAAATTTTAAGTGTAATACAGTCTCCGAGGAGATTTTGATCCTCGGGTTGGTCGGCCACACCCAACCTGAGTCTTGAGGACTGAGCACGCTGCTTTTTGTGTCCCGAAGTATTCTACCGAGCTAGGACTTGATCCTCATACCGATTTTGCAAATCAACCTGAGTCTCAGCAGCTACGGGGATCAGCGGTCTTATGTCATCCTTCATGGGCATCTCGGGTTTTGGACCGATACACACCTTGAGGGCTACTGGCCATGTATCTCGGCAGAGAATAAATTGCATCAATCAAAAATATTGACAAAAATTGGCCCACATTTGGGGTGGTGCACCACCTCGGAAGCAGTCCGGCATAAAGCTCGGGCGCTAGTGGCTGGCTCCATAGAGGGCATTTCCTGCATAAGCTCGGCTAAACTCCTTCAAACTTCTTTGAACCAAGGTGATTTACGACACCTCGGGTACAGTCCGGCGTTGGAGCTTGGATACATAGTCCGGCGTTGGAGCTCGGATACAGTCCAGCGTTGGAGCTCGGATACATAGTCCGGCGTTAGAGCTGGCAAGCAGTCCGACATTGGTGCTCGGCTGCAAAGGATACCTCGAATGCAGTCCGGCGTTGGAGCTCGGACGCAAGAGGACGCTGCCGCCCGGGAACAACTTCAAACCCGAGGTGTGGCATAAAAATAACAAGGCATTGATAAAGGCCAGAAACTTAGAGGGGCTCCTCGGATACCCGACGTATAAACTCGTCGAATGCATTTCGGCGATCCCAAGATCGAAGATGAGAAGATTTGTTGAACCAGTTTTCAAGACCGACGATCAAGATGAAGAACAGTTCGAAGAATCGAGGAGCGCCCCTAACTTGAAGACCGGTTTAGGGGCTATCGACGGTGTCTGGACTAGGGGTACTCACCACGCCGCCTCCGGTCGCTTGATTGGGCCGAGGACCCCAGGGCCGTATGCTCATGGGCCAGTCCGGACAGTTGCCGCATACAAGGAAAATTCCACAAGACTTGGCGATCAAGGCAAGGACTCCTCCCCACCGGCGTATTCGGCTAGGACTCTTGTTATCCTAGGCCTCTGGTGCATTATATAAACCGAGGCCAGGCTAGTCGATAGAGAGATACAATATACAATATACAATATACAATATACAATATACAATATACAACAATCATACCATAGGCTAGCTTCCAGGGTTTTAGCCTCTATGATCTCGTGGTAGATCAACTCTTGTAATACTCATATCATCAAGATCAATCAAGCAGGAGTAGGGTATTACCTCCATCGAGAGGGCCCGAACCTGGGTAAAAACATCGTGTCCCTTTTCTCCTGTTACCATCCGCCCTAGACGCACAGTTCAGGACCCCCTACCCGAGATCCGCCGGTTTTGACACCGACAGGGCCCCTCCCCCCTCTCCTCCGGTGGCGCCAGAACGCTGCCTTGGCCACCATCATCATCACCACGATCTTCACCAACACCTCCACCATCTTCACCAACATATCCATCACCTTCCCCCCTCTATCTACAGCGGTCCACTCTCCCGCAACCCGTTGTACCCTCTACTTGAACATGGTGCTTATTGCTTCATATTATTATCCAATGATGTGTTGCCATCCTATGATGTCTGAGTAGATTTTTGTTGTCCTATCGGTGGTTGATGAATTGCTATGATTGATTTAAATTGCTTGTGGTTATGTTGTTGTCCTTTGGTGCCCATCATATGAGCGCGCGCGTGGATCACACCATAGGGTTAGTTGTATGTTGATAGGACTATGTATTGGAGGGCAAGAGTGACAGAAGCTTCAACCTAGCATAGAAATTGACGCATACGGGATTGAAGGGGGACCAATATTTCTTAATGCTATGGTTAGGTTTTACCTTAATGAACGTTAGTAGTTGCGGATGCTTGCTAATAGTTCCAATCATAAGTGCACAGAATTCCAAGTAAGGGATAACATGCTAGTAGCGGCCTCTCCCACATGAAACTTGCTATCGGTCTAGTAAAGTAGTCAATTGCTTAGGGACAATTTCGCAACTCCTACCACCACTTTTCCACACTCGCTATATTTACTTTATTGCTTCTTTACTTACAGCAGCCCCTAGCTTTTATTTACGCTCTCTTTATTTTCTTGCAAGCCTATCCAAAAACACCTACAAAGTAATTCTAGTTTCATACTTGTTCTAGGTAAAGCGAACGTAAAGCATGCATAGAGTTGTATCGGTGGTCGATAGAACTTGAGGGAATATTTGTTCTACCTTTAGCTCCTCATTGGATTCGACACTCTTACTTATCGAAAGAGGCTACAATTGATCCCCTATACTTGTGGGTTATCAAGGCCTTTTTCTGGCACCATTGCCGGGGAGCAATAGCGTGGGGTGAATATTCTCGTGTGTGCTTGTTTGTTTTATCACTAAGTAATTATTATTTGTTGTTCTTAGTTGTTTTCTATCTTTAGTTATGGGTAGGAAACGCAAAATACCAAAAAAATTAGTTGTACTTACTGAACCAATGGTTGAAGAACCACTCAAAATCTATCACACTCCTGAAGCTTTTTACTTGGATCATCTTCGATCCCTATGTGCTCGGGCTGAAACCCCAACTAGCTTAGTTGAGGGGAAACCTTTAGATGAGCATGCTTGTTGTGTGAGACACCGCATATCTGAAAAAGGGGAAATTCTATTGGGTCAAATTCATCGTTTGCAATGCTATGCTTGGAATTTATGTGAAATATATGATATTACTTGTTGTTCTGAAAACCCTAAGAAACACCTTCCCTACCAATGTGAGTTTATTGATAATGGAATCTTATCTTCCTATGCTAAAGGTGTTTATAGTTACTATGATGTTCAACAAATTGAAGAATTTGTTGCTTTTAAGGGTGCTTATTAAATTGCTTCTTTGATTGAAACGTATGATGCTACTTTTCACAAATCTGAAAATTTTGCCATACTCAAATATTGCTACGATAATTATGCTTCTAATGCTTATGTTGAACCATATATTGAGGACTACTCCGTTGTCCAAGAAGAGACTAATATTTTGCAGGAGTCTATGGAAGAAGAAATTGATGAAACTGTGAGCTCATTGGATGAAAAAGATGATGAGGAGAGCGAAGAACAAAAGGAGGAAGAGCGGATTAGCTACCCGTGCCCACCTTCTAATGAGAGTAACTCTTCAACTCATACATTGTTTAATTTCCCTTCGTGCTTACCGAAGGATGAATGCTATGATGATTGTTATGATCCAACTGATTCTCTTGAAATATCCCTTTTTGATGATGCTTGCTATGCTTGTGGCCAAGATGCCAATATGAATTATGCTTATGGAGATGAACTTGCTATAGTTCCTTATGTTAAACATGAAATTGTTGCTATTGCACCCACAAATGATAGCCTATTATCTTTTTGAATTCTCCAAACTACACTATATCGGAGAAGTTTGCACTTATTAAGGATTACATTGATGGGTTGCCTTTTACCGTTGCACATGATGATTTTGATGAATATAATATGCATGTGCTTGCTGCTCCTAATTGCAATTATTATGAGAGAGGAACTATATCTCCACCTCTCTATATTTCCAACACGATAAAATTGCAAGAAACTGTTTATACTATGCATTGGCCTTTACTTTGTGTGCATGAATTCTTCTTTTATGACATGCCAATGCATAGGAAGAGAGTTAGACTTTGTCATTACATGATATATGTTACTTTGTGCTCACTACTAAATTACAAATCATTGCTAATTAAAATTGGCTTTGATATACCTTGGGATCCGGGTGGATTCACTACTTGAGCACTATATGCCTAGCTTAATGGCTTTAAAGAAAGCGCTGCCAGGGAGACAACCCGGAAGTTTTAGAGATTCATTTATTTCTGTTGATTCCTTTCATATAGTTTAAAAACAACAAAAATAAAGAGGGGAACCCAAAACTTTTCAAAAAGGAAAGTGAAAGTGAGTAAGACAAGCATTGTTGAAGTGGGAGAGCTCCTTGAACTTTGTTCATGCTCACAACAACTTTGTGAATCTCGATTACAGAAACTTTTCAACAAAAATAATTATCCCCTTGTACAATTCCATTGTATTATAAAAATAATGTGCCCAGGTTTGCCTTTAGGATGGTTACGATACTTGTTGGTTTGTACGGTGCAGGACAGAAACTTTGGCTGTAGTGCGCGAATTTTAGTTTATTACTGGAACATCAAATGGTTCTGATTCTTTTTGCATTGTATTTCTATACAAAGTTTTTATTTTTACTAATTTTGGCAGAATTTGTCAAGTATCAGAAGTATGGTGAATGTTCAGATTTTTACAGACTGTTCTGTTTTAGACAGATTCTGTTTTTGATGCATAGTTTGCTTGTTTCGATGAAACTATCAATTTATATCAGTGGATTAAGCCATGAAATAATTATAATACAGTAGACACAATGAAAAAACAAAATATGAATTGGTTTGCAACAGTACTTAGAGTAATGATTTGCTTTATTATACTAACGGATCTTACCGAGTTTTCTGTTGAAGTTTTGTGTGGATGAAGTGTTCGATGATCGAGAAGGTCTCGATGTGAGAAGAAGGAAGATAGGCAAGAGCTCAAGCTTGGGGATGCCCAAGGCACCCCAAGTAAATATTCAAGGAGACTCAAGCGTCTAAGCTTGGGGATGCCCCGGAAGGCATCCCCTCTTTCTTCAACAAGTATCGGTATGTTTTCGGATTCGTTTCATTCATGTGATATGTGCAAATCTTGGAGCGTCTTTTGCATTTAGTTTTCACTTTTATTTTTTGCACCATGATGGTATGAGATAGTCCTTGGTTGATTTATAGAATGCTCATTTCACTTCACTTATATCTTTTGAGTATGGCTTTATAGAATGCTTCATGTGCTTGACTTATATCATTTGAAGCTTGGATTGCCTGTTTCTCTTTACATAGACAACCGCCATTTGTAGAATGATATTTTGCTTCACTTATATTTTTAAGAGCGTGGGCATATATTTTGTAGAAAGAATTAAACTCTCGTGCTTCACTTATATCTATTTAGAGAGATGACAGGAACTGGTCATTCACATGGTTAGTCATAAAACCCTACATAAAACTTGTAGATCACTGAATATGATATGTTTGATTCCTTGCAATAGTTTTGCGATATAAAGGTGGTGATATTAGAGTCGTGCTAGTTGAGTAATTGTGAAATTGAGAAATACTTGTGTTGAGGTTTGCAAGTCCCGTAGCATGCACGTATGGTGAACCGTTATGTAACGAAGTTGGAGCATGAGGTGTTTATTGATTGTCTTCCTTATGAGTGGCGGTCGGGGACGAGCGATGGTCTTTTCCTACCAATCTATCCCCCTAGGAGCATGCGCGTAGTACTTTGTTTTGATGACTAATAGATTTTTGCAATAAGCATGTGAGTTCTTTATGACTAATGTTGAGTCCATGGATTATAAGCACTCTCACCCTTCCATCATTGCTAGCCTCTTCGGTACCGTGCATTGCCCTTTCTCACATTGAGAGTTGGTGCAAACTACGCCGGTGCATCCAAACCCTGTGATATGATACGCTCTATCACACATAAACCTCCTTATATCTTCCTCAAAACAGCCACCATACCTACCTATTATGGCATTTCCATAGCCATTTCGAGATATATTTCCATGCAACTTCCATCATCATCATATACATGACTTGAGCATTTATTGTCATATTGCTTTGCATGATCGTAAGATAGCTAGCATGATGTTTTCATGGCTTGTCCTTTTTTTATGTCATTGCTACGCTAGATCATTGCACATCCTGGTACACCACCGGAGGCATTCATATAGAGTCATATCTTTGCTCTAGATATCGAGTTGTAATATTGAGTTGTAAGTAAATAAAAGTGTGATGATTATCATTATTAGAGCATTGCCCCAGTGAGGAAAGGATGATGGAGACTATGATTCCCCCACAAGTCGGGATGAGACTCCGGACGAAAAAAAGAGAGAAAGGCCAAAAAAAGAAGGCCCAAAAAAGAAAACAAAAAAATGAGAGAAAAATAGAGAAGGGGCAATGTTACTATCCTTTTACCACACTTGTGCTTCAAAGTAGCACCATGTTCTTCATATAGAGAGTCTCTTGAGTTATCACTTTCATATACTAGTGGGAATTTTCATTATAGAACTTGGCTTGTATATTCCAACGATGGGCTTCCTCAAATGCCCTAGGTCTTCATGAGCAAGCAAGTTGGATGCACACCCACTTAGTTTCAGTTTGAGTTTTCATACACTTATAGCTCTAGTGCATCCGTTGCATGGCAATCCCTACTCCTCACATTGACATCAATTAATGGGCATCTCCATAGCCCGTTGATTAGCCGCATCGATATGAGACTTTCTCCTTTTTTGTCTTCTCCACATAACCCCCATCATCATATTCTATTCCACCAATAGTGCTATGTCCATGGCTCACGCTCATGTATTGCGTGAAAGTTGAAAAGGTTTGAGAAACGTCAAAAGTACGAAACAATCGCTTGGCTTGTCATCGGGGTTGTGCATGATTTGAATATTTTGTGTGGCGAAGATGGAGCATAGCCAGACTATATGATTTTGTAGGGATGAGCTTTCTTTGGCTATGTTATTTCAATAAGACATAATTGCTTGGTTGGTATGCTTGAAGTATTATTGTTTTTATGTCAAATGATAGACTATTGCTTTGAATCACTCGTGTCTTAACATTCATGCCATGATTAGATACATGATCAAGATTATGCTAGGTAGCATTCCACATCAAAAATTATCTTTTTTTTATCATTTACCTACTCGAGGAAGAGCAGGAATTAAGCTTGGGGATGCTGATACGTCTCCGTTGTATCTATAATTTTTGATTGTTCCATGCCAATATTCTATAACTTTCATATACTTTTGGCAACTTTTTATATTATTTTTGGGACTAACATATTGATCCAAAGGCCCAGTGCCGTTCTCATTTGCATGTTTTATGTTTCGCAGAATATCCATATCAAACGGAATCCAAGCGGGGTAAAAACGAACGGAGCTTATTTTTGGAATATTTGGAAAATTCTGGAAGAAAAATCCACGCGATACGGTGCCCGAGGTGGCCACAAGGCAGGGGGCGCACCCCTAACCCTCGTGGGCCACCCGTAAGGCGGTTGATGCCCTTCTTCGGCCGCAAGAAAGCTAATTTTTAGTAAAAAAATCACGGCGAAGGTTTCAGTCCAATCGGAGTTACGGATCTCCATATATATATACGAAACGGTGAAAGGGCAGCAGGACAGAACGCAGAAACAGAGAGAGACAGAGAGACAGATCCAATCTCGGAGGGTCTCTCGCCCCTCCCATGCCATGGAGGCCAAGGACCAGGGGGGAAACGCTTCTTCCATCTAGGGAGGAGGTCAAGCAAGAAGAGGAAGAAGGGGGCCCCTCCCCCCCTCTCCTCTGGTGGCGCCGGAACGCTGCCGTGGCCACCATCATCATCACCGCGATCTTCACCAACACCTCCACCATCTTCACCAACATCTCCATCACCTTCCCCCCTCTATCTACAGCGGTCCACTCTTCCGCAACCCGCTGTACCCTCTACTTGAACATGGTGCTTATTGCTTCATATTATTATCCAATGATGTGTTGCCATCCTATGATGTCTGAGTAGATTTTCGTTGTCCTATCGGTGGTTGATGAATTGCTATGATTGATTTAATTTGCTTGTGGTTATGTTGATGTCCTTTGGTGCCCATCATATGAGCGCGCGAGTCGATCACACCATAGGGTTAGTTGTATGTTGATAGGACTATGTATTGGAGGGCAAGAGTGACAGAAGCTTCAACCTAGCATAGAAATTAACGCATACGAGATTGAAGGGGGACCAATATATCTTAATGCTATGGTTGGGTTTTACCTTAATGAACGTTATTAGTTGCGGATGCTTTCTAATAGTTTCAATCATAAGTGCATAGAATTCCAAGTAAGGGATAACATGCTAGCAGTGGCCTCTCCCACATGAAACTTGCTATCGGTCTAGTAAAGTAGTCAATTGCTTAGGGACAATTTCGCAACTCCTACCACCACTTCTCCACACTCGCTATATTTACTTTATTGCTTCTTTACTTACAGCAGCCCCTAGCTTTTATTAACGCTCTCTTTATTTTCTTGCAAGCATATCCAAAAACACCTACAAAGTACTTCTAGTTTCATACTTGTTCTAGGTAAAGCGAACGTAAAGCGTGCATAGAGTTGTATCGGTGGTCGATAGAACTTGAGGGAATATTTGTTCTACCTTTAGCTCCTCGTTGGGTTCGACACTTATTTATCGAAAGAGGCTACAATTGATCCCCTATACTTGTGGGTTATCAATCAACTAAATTGCTTGAGGACAAGCAAAGGTTTAAGCTTGGGGGAGTTGATACGTCTCCGTCGTATCTAATTTTCCAAACACTTTTGCCCTTGTTTTGGACTCTAACTTGCATGATTTGAATGGAATTAACCCGGACTGACGCTGTTTTCAGCAGACTTTCCATGCTGTTATTTATGTGCAGAAACAAAAGTTCTCGGAATGACCTGAAACTCCACGGAACATCTATTTGGAAAATAAGAAATATACCGGAAGAAAAATCCACGTCAGGGGGCCCACATCCTAGGGTGGAGGGTGCGCCTGCCCCCCTAGGGCGCGCCCCCTACCTCGTGGGCCTCCTAACGCTCCGGTCAATAACCAATAGCGGAACCTGGATGCTCATTTGGCTCCCACATATTCTACGAAGATATTTATCGGTCAAACCACATAACAGCATACGTTGTTCCCTTTGTCATCGGTATGTTACTTGCCCGAGATTCGATCGTTGGTATCTCAATACCTAGTTCAATCTCGTTTCCGGCAAGTCTCTTTACTCGTTCCGTAGTGCATCATCCCGTGACTAACTCATTAGTCACATTGCTTGCAAGGCTTGTAGTGATGTGCATTACCGAGAGGGCCCAGAGATACCTCTCCGACAATCGGAGTGACAAATCCTAATCTCGATCTATGCCAACTCAACAAACACCATTGGAGACACCTGTAGAGCACCTTTATAATCACCCAGTTACGTTGTGACGTTTCGTAGCACACAAAGTGTTCCTCTGGTATTCGGGAGTAGCATAATCTCATAGTCATAGGAACATGTATAAGTCATGAAGAAAGCAATAGCAACATAGTAAACGATCAAGTGCTAAGCTAACGGAATGGGTCAATTCAATCACATCATTCACTAATGATGTGATCTCGTTAATCAAATGACAACTCACGTCTATGGCTAGGAAACTTAACCATCTTTGGTTAACGAGCTAGTCAAGTAGAGGCATACTAGTGACACTATGTTTGTCTATATATTCACACATGTACTAAGTTTCCGGTTAATACAATTCTAGCATGAATAATAAACATTTATCATGAAATAAGGAAATAAACAATAACTTTATTATTGCCTCTAGGGCATATTTCCTTCAAATCCGTTGTCGTCATCATCATCAACCTTCCTCCATCACCAATTTCATGATGCTCACCGCCATGCGTGAGTAATTCCATTTTAGGCTTGCTCGACGGTGATGGGTTGGATGTGATTTATCATGTAATCGAGTTAGTTTTGTTAGGGTTTGATTCCTAGTATCCATTATGTTCTGAGATTGATGTTGCTATGACTTTGCTATGCTTAATGCTTGTCACTAGGGCCCGAGTGCCATGATTTCAGATCTGAACCTATTATGTTTTCATGAATATATGTGAGTTCTTGATCCTATTCTGCAAGTCAATAGTCACCTACTATGTGTTATGATCTGGTAACCCCGAAGTAACAATAATCGGGACCACTCCTGGTGATGACCGTAGTTTGAGGAGCTCATGTATTCACTAAGTGTTAATGCTTTTGTCCGGTACTCTATTAAAAGGAGGCCTTAATATCCCTTAGTTTCCAATAGGACCCTGTTGCCACGGGAGGGTAAGACAAAAGATGTCATGCAAGTTCTTTTCCATAAGCACGTATGACTATATTCGGAATACATGCCTACATTACATTGATGAACTGGAGCAAGTTCCATGTCACCCTATGTTATAACTGTTGCATGAGGAATCGCATCCGACATAATTATCCATCACTGATCCAATGCCTACGAGCTTTTCAGATATTGATCTTTGCTTAGTTACTTTTCCGTTGCCATTGTTACAATTACTACAAAACTGCTACTGTTACCTTTGCCACCGTTACCGTTACTTCCATACTACTTTGCTACTAAATACATTGCTGCAGATAATAAGTTTTCCAGGTGTGGTTGAATTGACAACTCAACTGCTAATACTTGAGAATATTCTTTGGCTCCCCTTGTGTCGAACCAATAAATTTGGGTTGAATACTCTACCTCAAAAACTGTTGCGATCCCCTATACTTGTGGGTTATCAAGACTATTTTCTGGCGCCGTTGCCGGGGACCATAGCTCTATTCTTTGAGTCACTTGGGATTTATATTTTTTGATCACTATGAAGAACTTGAAAGACGAAAAAACCAAGATTTATCCCTCAACTACGAGGGGAGGTAAGGAACTGCCATCTAGCTCTGCACTTGATTCACCTTCTATTTTGAGTAAACTTGCGACACCTAAACCTACTCCTGCTATTGATTCTGATATGTCACATGTTATTGATGATGCCACTTCTGCTTTGCATGATACTTATGATGAAACTACTTCTATGCTTCATAATACTGTGCCATTAGGTGAATTTCTTGATGAACAACTTGTTAGGGTTAGAGAGAATGAAATTATTGAAACTGATAATATTGATGAAAGTTATGATGAAGATTCTCACCCTAGATATGAATTGCCTGATGTGCCTGAGGGTTATGTTGTGGATGAAGAAACTGCTAGAGACTTTTTTGCTTGCAAAGATAGATATGATCTTAAGAAATTGTTAGCTAAGCTGAAAGGAAAGTCTTTGAATGCTAGAATGAAATATGACCCTGCTTTTGCTACTTCACCTATCTGTATTTCTGATAAGGATTATGATTTCTCTGTCGATCCTGAGTTGATTACTTTGGTTGAATCTGATCCTTTTTATGGCTATGAATCTGAAACTGTTGTGGCACATCTTACTAAATTAAATGATATAGCCACCCTATTCACTCATGAGGAAAAAATTCGTTACTACTACATCCTTAAGTTATTTCCATTCTCATTAAAGGGTGATGCTAAAACATGGTTTAATTCTCTTGCTCTTGGTTGTGTGCGTAGTCCCCAAGATATGATTTATTACTTCTCTGCTAAATATTTCCCCGCTCATAAGAAACAAGCTGCCTTAAGGGAAATATATAATTTTGTGCAAATTGAAGAAGAGAGTTATCCACAAGCTTGGGGAGGCTTCTTCGATTACTTAATGCTTTGCCTGATCATCCTCTCAAGAAAAATGATATACTTGATATCTTTTATAATGGACTGACCGATGCTTCCAGAGACCACCCGGATAGTTGTGCTGGTTGTGTTTTCAGAGAAAGAACTACTGAGCAAGCTGAATTGCTATTGAATAATATGTTGAGTAATGATAATAATTGGACACTTCCTGAACCAACTCCTAAACCAAATTCGAAGAAAAGGGGTATTCTATTTCTCAGTCCTAAAGATATGCAAGAGGCAAGGAAATCTATGAAAGAAAATGGTATTAAAGCTGAAGATGTTAAGAATTTACCACCTATTGAAGAAATACATGGTCTTGATAACCCGACACAGGTAGTAAAGGTAAATTCTGTCTATAGATTTGATGAAGGTGATATTCCTCGTTATAAGTCTGCTAGCCAATGCTTAGATGAGTTTGATAATTTTATTGTTAAACAAGAAAACTTTAATGCTTATGTTGGTAGAAAATTGAAACGTAATGCTTATATGATTGAACACTTGAGTGATTATATGTCTAGAGTTAAAGGTGAACTTAAACTTATTAGTAAACATGCTTCTATTGTTACCACTCAAGTAGAACAAGTGCTTAAAGCTCAGAATGATTTGCTCAATGAATTAAATAATAAGAAAAATGATAATGCTATTAGGGTTGTGACTAGAGGGGGTAGAATGACTCAGGAACCTTTGTATCCTGAGGGCCACCCTAAGAGAATTGAGCAAGATTCTCAGAGAACTAATGTTGATGCACATAGTCCTTCTAAGAGGAAGAAAAAGAAAAATGATAGGACTTTGCATGCTTCTAGTGAGCCTGTTGTGGACACACCTGAGAATCCCAATGATATTTCTATTTTTGATGCTGAAACACAATCTTGTAATGAACATGAACCTAGTGATAATATTAATGATGATGTTCATGTTGATACTCAACCTAGCAATGACAATGATGTAGAGATTGAACCTGCTGTTGATCTTGATAACCCACAATCAAAGAATCAATGTTATGACAAGAGAGACTTCGTTGCTAGGAAGCACGGTAAAGAAAGAGAACCTTGGGTTCAGAAACCCATGCCTTTTCCTCCTAAACCATCCAAGAAAAAGGATGATGAGGATTTTGAGTGCTTTGCTGAAGTGATTAGACCTATCTTTTTTTGTATGTGTTTGACTGATATGCTTAAAATGAATATGTATGCTAAGTACATGAAAGATATTGTTACAAATAAAAGAAAGATACCGGAAACTGAAATTTCCACCATGCTTGCTAATTATACTTTTAAGGGTGGAATACCAAGGAAACTAGGAGATTCAGGAGTACCAACTATACCATGCTCCATTAAGAAAAACTATGTTAGAACTGCTTTATGTGATCTTGGGGCCGGTGTTAGTGTTATGCCTCTCTCTTTATATCGTAGACTCGATTTGAATAAGTTGACACCTACTGAAATATCTTTGCAAATGGCCGATAAATCAACTGCTATACCTGCCGGTATTTGTGAGGATGTGCCTGTTGTGGTTGCAAACATTACTATTTTAACGGACTTTGTTATTCTTGATATTCCCGAGGACGATAGTATGTCTATTATTCTTGGTAGACCCTTTTTGAATACCGCATGGGCTGTTATTGATTGCAACAAAGGCAATGTCACTTTTCATGTTAATGGTAATGAGCATACGGTACACTTTTCGAGGAAACAACCTCAAGTCCACAGTATCAATTTTATTGGAAAAACTTCAACGATTACTATTGGAGGTTTTGAATTTCCTCTTCCTACTGTTAAGAAGAAATATAATATTCTTATTGTTGGGGATGTGCATATCCCCATTGAGGTAACCTAGTGTTATTCAAAAGTTCTCCGGTTTCATGCGATTCGGAAAGAGTTTGTTAACAAGACTTGATCAACCTTGTTACTGGATTCCTTTTGATGAGCATGAGATGGATGAAGTTAGAAAGCACAACTCTCTGCATCCTCCTTTTACTTTCTGTTATTTAGGTTAAATTAAGCAAAAATAATATTTTCTGTCTGTTTCCTGAATTATCCTTGCAATAAAAAATACCTCGAAAATAGAAGTTCTCGAAATGTCCTGAAAATGAAATATGATTTTTTGTAGAATATTTAAGAATAGATGGCACTGAGAACACAACAGAGGGGGCCACCACCTGGCCACGAGGGTCCAGGGCGCGCCCACCCCCTGGGGCGCGCCCCCTGCCTCGTGGATCCCACGTGGCCCCCCTCCACTTATTCCAGCACCCACTCACTTTGTCTTCCTCCAGAAAAAATCCTCCCATAGCTCAAACCCCTGTTCTAGCTCATCTTGCTGCCATTTTCGATCTCCTTGCTCAAAGCTCCATTCACAAAACTGTTTTGGGGGATTGTTCTTCGGTTTGTGACTCCTCCAATGGTCCAATTATTTTTTGTTCTAGTGCTTTATTTATTGCAAATTTTTGCTGCTTAGGTGACCCTGTTCTTGAGCTTGCATGTTAAATTTATATGGTCCCAAGTAGTTCTAATGCATGATATAGTATCTAGGAACTTGTGGGAGTTGTTGATATCAATCTTGTTGAGTTTGGTTCACTTTTATTTTGAGTCACTAAAAATTTCAGAAATCTTTCAGAAGGAGAAAATGCTGAAGAGATTGTTGAGAGGCTCTTCGAGCCGAAGCTCGAAGGATAAGCAAAGTGAAGAGAATAAGAAGCCCAAATATAATCTTCCTCGCACTACGGAGGTTCAGCCGTGCGAATGGCCTTGTGATGAGTTCTTGAGAGCCGCCGGAATTTATGATGATTTTTATCAATTGGCTGAGAATGCAGGCCTCACTGACTTCCTCCACGACCAGCGCGAACAATATCTCCTACTCACTAATATTTTTGTGCAAAATTTTTATTTTTATGCTAAGAAATCACCACCTTCAGTGGAGTTTCATTTATATGATGAGGTTAAGGAGATGTCACTCCATGATTTTTGTCGGGTCTGCAGCAACATCGAGGAACCACACCGTAGTGATGTGGAGGGATTTATTGATGAAATTGCTGTAGGGGAAATGAGGAAAGTTTCCGATGCAAGAATTACTATCATACATTTTCCTGTTCTACGTTACCTTGCAATATTTGCTAGTAGATGTTTAATTGGTCGCAGGAACAATGGAAATCTCAGTGCTCCTGATATTGTTATTTTGCACCATGCTTTGTTTCGTGATACAACTTTCAGTTTAGGCGCTATTATTGCTAAACGATTAAGTCTGAACCGTACAAAGGGCCCCATCTTCGATGGCATCTTTGCTTCGCGCCTTGCTGCACACTTTGAGATACCTATTAGGCATTATGAGAAAGAGGAAAAGTTGCTGCCCCCTGTTTTTCTAGATTATAAGAGTATGGTAGCACATGACTTTATTGTTAAAAATAAGAAGCAACTGCTTAAGTATAATTTGATTTTTGGCAAAACTCAGAAAGAGGTTATTACCTTGCCCGCACCCTCTTTGTTTAACATATTTTCAGGCACGTACCTCATCTTGCCGGAGGCCGTTTATGCATACTGGAGTCTGACACCAGTTCCAGAGCCTGAGCCGGAGCCAGCCCTGGACCCTTATCGACAGTCTGTTTATCAGTGGGATCCAGAGGAGATGCCAACCAGTTGCACCCGGAGGACACTCCTCCATACACCGGAGAGGGCAGCTTTGAGCCGTGGCCCTAGACAAACTTAGACCAAAAGCCTAAGCTTGGGGGAGTACGTATTTCTCACCGAGATTACATTCATGTTCACACACTCATGCCAGTTGTCGGTGCTCATACTTTTTCACTGTACTATCCATGCTAGTTTATTTTCTGTTTTAAGCCTTCTTCTTGTGTGTTTGAAAAACCTTATGAAAAACCAAAACAATGAGTTGTAGCTTTTAGGTAGTTTACTTTCCATGCATGTAGTAGTAATAATTAAAAGAAAACCCAAAAAGATTTCTCGTTCTTCTTTTGCTTGTTGGGAGCTTTCCCGTGTAGTTTTATTTCTTTTCTTTTCTTTGGGGGTCCAGAGGAGAAGACCATGATGAAAATGTTGAGTGGCTCTTAAATGAATTATTGTTGATTTAACCAAGAGCCCATATTACCTTGTCTTCTCCCTTGTATTGAATGCTTGCAGATTCCATCTTAGTCCAATGCACGTGCACTATTATTATTATCCACACCGTTCGGTCGTGCGAGTGGAAGTCAATAATGATGATATATGATGGACCGATTGAGATGAGAGAAGCTGGTATGAACTCGACCTATATATTTTTGTAAATATGATTAGTTCATCATTCCTGATTCAGCATATTATCAATGAAACATGTTTGCAATGACAATTAGAGATTATAGTTGCTCATGCCATGCTTAATTAGCTTGGAGTTTATAATGGTTTACCTTGCATGCCAACATGCTATTAGAATGGTTGTGATGTGGTATGATAGGGTGGTATCTGATGAAGTCATATACCTGGGGTAGGGTCATAGACCTGCCCAAAGGTACCCTCCACAAGGACATTCACAAGAGAAGCAGCCTTCCAGTCGACCTGGTAGACTTCCACTCGACAGATTCAAAGACACTCGACTATGAAGACCCACTCGACCACCAATATTCCAAGAGCCACTCGGTGTCCAAACGGTCTATAGTTAAATAGTCTTTATGACCTTAATGACACTTTATGTAAGGCGTTACCAGTAACGCCTAGCTTTAACGCACCTTAAACCCTCTACTATGTGGGCTGGCTGGGGTCTGGCGCACTCTATATAAGCCACCCCTCCACGTAGAGGGGTTCGCACCCCGTAACACATACGATATAATCCAGTCGTCCGCCTCCGGGCTTCGAGACGAGGGCTGTTACTTCCTCCAAGAAGGGCCTGAACTCGTAAATCCCTTGCGATACAACTACTCCATAGCTAGGATCTTGCCTCTCCATACCTACCCCTATTCTCTTGCCGACTTAGAACCACGACAGTTGGCGCCCACCGTGGGGCAGGTGTTCTAGCTAATTGTTGGAGAAGTTGGGATTCTCTCGATCTCCCGGCATCATGGTTTCGGTGGAGTTCGGTCGACGGCCACGAGATCCATCTCGGTGCACTCACGCTCATCGCCGACGACTCCGCTTGGCTTCAGGAGGCTCCGCCGACGTGGGACGCGCTCCCCATCCGCTGGGCGACGACTTTGCTGCGTGTGTTCAAGGGCGTCCTCCTGCGGCAACCGTCGACCCAAGATGGGTCAGCTCTCGCGCTGTCTTCATTCCTGGGCCTCCCACCGCGCAAGCGCCCGGTCGGTCGAGGCTTCAGCGGTGGCCCGCCAGTCGGCCATCCCCCAAGTCGCGGCGATCGAGCCTGACGAATCTCTCTACGGCCTGTTCGACCTGTCGACTGGCTCCGTAGAGACGGCGTCCGAATGCGATAGCGATGACTCGCGGCAGAGGTTCTGATGGTCGATGGACCATGCAGTCCCCCTGGATTCACCCGCACCAACGAAGGTGGCGGTGGAGGCGATCCGGTGCAAGCCCACGAAGAGTACTTGCCCGAGCCCCTCACTTCGCTCCAGAGGGAGGAGCTTCGTCGTCGGAACATGGATGCACTTCACACTCCTATCGTTGGAGAAACCCCCGAGGCTCGCGCCTTGGAGGATGCGCGCTTGGCCAACCTGGCTGAGCGCACTCGACTGGAGAATCTTCAGCGAGTGCTGGACGAGCGTACGCGACCGAGGGTTCCAGAATCCAGTCGACGCCAGCTCTTTCAACCGCCAACCCAGGTATATCAAACTCCGATTCATAATTTAGGTGCTGCCGCCCGTACAGCAGAATCATTTCAGCCTTCCCAGTCGGAGGCAGGTAGAGGTTTGCAGCAAATCATGGATTTGCTCCGGGCGGCAGGAGATCAAAACTCAGTTGTATCGATCGCATGAACAGGGTTCACAAACCGATCCGTCGCTGCTAATTCATTCCAGTCGGCCCATAGTCCAAGATCGCCCCCGAGGCGTGAGGAACGTGGAGGCCAGCGTGATGATCAATACAAGGGCCGCGAGCAGTATGAGCACCGATTCGATCGCAACGATCGACGTCGAGTGCCCACTCCTCCCCCAAGGGGTGGATCATACGCTCCTCGGCAGCAGGACGACAGACGCCAAAACAGTGCGGGGCGGAGAGTTCCAGTCGACCCCAGGGAACCAGGCTTTGATGCGAGATCCATTATCGTTCAAGGTTTGGTCGATAGGAACAGAGCTCACCGAGACGGCCATGATAGAGATGTTCCTTCCAGTAGTAGAGTTCATGTCTCGGGACGAGTGTTTCAAAGAGGGCCATCGGTCATGTGATTCCTCCCAACTTCAGGTTGGCGATCGAGTCGCAAGTTCATCGAGAATCCAAGCCCGACACTTGGCTTGAAGATTACCGAGTGGCGGTTCAGATCGGCGGTGGCAACGATGAGGTAGCCATGAAGCATTTACCTCTTATGTTGGAGGGTTCAGCCAGGGCGTGGTTGAATCAATTAGCACCCAACAGTATTTACACTTGGGAAGATCTTGCCCGAGTGTTTGTCAGGACATTTGAAGGAACTTGCAAACGACCAGCAGGTTTTACAGAGTTGCAGTCGTGCGTGCAAAAGTCGAGTGAAACCTTGAGAGATTATATCCAGAGGTGGATCACTTTGCACCACGATCGAGAATGTATCTCGATCATCAGCGATCTGTGCCTTCAAGGAAGGTGTCAAGAACAGAGAATTGAGTTTGAAATTTGGTCGAACCGAGATATGACCCCGAGTCGGATGATGGAGATTGCCACCAAATATGCAAATGGTGAAGAAGAGGATCGGCTCCGAGTGGTAATATAAATCGCCGCCAATGAGACCGGCGGAGGAAATTCCAATCGAAGCGAAGCGCAAAGCCGAGCCAGCGGCTCCGGAGAGGCCTTGGCAAGGACCCGTGAAAGTTCAAGGGGAAACCCAAGGGTCCTTGGAACCCTAAGAAGGTGAAAGACCAGGATGGGAACGACGTGTTGGATTTACCATGTCATATTCATACAAAGAAAGATGAAGAGGGTAAACTCATTTACCCGAAACATACCACCCGAGTTGTCGGCTCTTGTTCCAGTTAGCCCAAGGGAAACAGCCCAAGGATAAGGATAAGGAGAGACAAAGTTGAGGATAGAGATGGCGGTGATGGTGGATATCCCGTGTCAATTCCACCACGATGATTTTTGCCGACGCCGAAAGCAAAAGTCGTTTGAAGGTTATCAATCGGAAGTAAACTTGGTTGCTCGCGACTCCCAATTATCTGAAATGGTCCTGCATCGCCATCACGTTCGATTAGTCGATCACCGACGACATTGCCACCCCCGGGAGGCAAGCGTTGGTGGTCGACCCGATTGTCGAAGGCACTCGATCGACCAAAGTCCTGATGGATGGGGGTAGTGGTTTGAATATATTATACGTGGAGACGTTGAAAGGGATGGGCATTCCGATGTCCGCACTCGATCAAGAATATGAGCTTCCACGGAGTCATTCACGGAAAGAAGGCTGAGTCACTCGCCAAATTGCTCTTGATGTTGTTTTTGGTGATTCAAAGCATTTCCGAAAGAAAAGTTGACCTTTGAGGTCGTGGATTTCAGCGCTTATCACGCTATTCGGGAGACCAGCTTATGCACGTTTCATGGCCCGCCATGTTACGTGTATCTTAAACGAAGATGCCTGGTCCCAAGGGCGTGATCACCATCACGGCAATCGGAAGAAGACGTAAGAGTGCTTCCGTAAAGGCTCTAAGATCGCCGATGCTCGGTTGGCGATGGTAGAGCTACAAGAGTATAAGAAAACTGCGGATCCGAGTGATTTGTTGCGAGCTAAGAAGCCCGCCACTGAGTCAGCATTCGGTCGATCGGCGAGACGAAACAGGTTCACATTCACCCGATCGATCCCAATGCTGCTCGACCAACATCTCAACAACACTCGACTCAAAATAGGAAGAAGCGCCATCCAGTTCCTCCGTGAGAAGCGGGACATATTTGCATGGAAGCTCACGACATGCCGGTGTTCCTAGGGGCTGGCTGAACATCGCCACGAGTCGACCCAAAATTCAAACCAGTTAAAGAGTATCTTCGGCGGTCCGCCCGTAAGAGAAAGGCCATTGGCGAGGAGGTGGCTCGCTCTTAGCAGCAGAGTTCATCCGAGAGATCTACCACTCCGAGTGGCTCGCCAACGTTGTCATGGTCCCCAAGAAGGACAAGTCGCTATGCATGTGCATCGATTTCAAGCATATCAATCAGGCCTGCCCGAAAGATCATTTCCTCTTCCTCGCATCGACCAAATAGTCGACTCAACTGCGGGATGTGAGAGGTTGTCTTTTAGACGCCTATTCCGGTACCATCAGATCCGTCTGTATGGACCCGATGAGATTAAAACAGCGTTCATCACTCCATTCGGGTGCTTCTATTATGTCACCATGCCATTCGGTCTCAAGAATGCTGGAGCCACATTCATGAGGATGATTCAGAAGTGTTTGCTCACTCAAATCAGTCGGAATGTGGAAGCATACATGGATGATATAGTGGTCAAGTCACGAAATGGTTCCGACCCGTTGACTGACCTTGCTGAAACATTTGCCAATCTCAGGAGGTATGATATCGCTTAATCCATCAAAGTGTACATTTGGAGTTCTGGTGGAAAGTTACTCGGTTTTCGCTTCGAGCGAGGAATCGATGCTAACCTGAAAAGGTTGGCACCATACTCCGAATGAAGCGCCTCGCAAGCCTCGCACGATGTCCAAACTTCTTGGATGCTTGGCGCTTTAAGTCGATTCATCTCTCGCCTCGGTGAAAAGGCATTGCCTCTTTACCGATCGATGAAGAAGTCGACAAGTTCGAGTGGACTCTAGAAGTCGATGCAGCGTTCTGAGCTCAAAGCTCGCTCTCCACCCAGCCGGTGCTTGCTGCTCCAATCAGCAAGGAGCCTTTGCTGCTTTACATTGCAGCCATCGGACAACTCGTCAAGACTGCCGTACTTACGGTCGAAGCGGAAGAAGAAGGAAAACCTTCAAAGTTCAACGCCCAGTTTATTATCTTTTCAAGCATCGACCCCATCAAAGCAAAGATACCTCACTATCGTAAGCTTGTTTATGGGATCTATATGACCACGAAGAACGTTGCTCATTATTTCTCCGATCATTCCATTACAGTCGCCGCCGACGCCTTTGTCGGAAATTCTTCATAACAGAGATGCAACGGTCGAGTGGCAAATGGGCGATTGAACTCCTTCCCTTGATATCAAATTCGAGGCAAAGAAAGCCATCAAGTCCCAAGCAATAGCAGATTTCCTCGCCGAGTGGATCTGAACAGAACTTCCGACCCAAGTTCTCTCGGAACATTGGACTATGTTTTTCGATGGTTCCAAGATCTTTGAACGGTTTCGTGCGGGGGTTGTATTGGTTTCCCGAGGAGATAGGCTCAAGTATGTTCTCCGATTCACTTTGATTCTTCCAACAACGAAGCGAATATGAAGCACTCTGTATGGGTTGCGCATGGCCATTTCACTCGGCGTCCGCCGCCTTATGGTCTATGGCGACTGGATCTGGTTGTTAATCAAGTGATGAAGGAGTGGGATGTCGAAGCCCAGCTATGACAGGTTATTGTAATGCAAAGGAGAAAGTTTGGAGAAGAAATTCGAGGGTTAGAGCTTCATCATATACCCGATCGAAAAATCAAGCATGGATGATTTGGCGAAGATAGGGTCCAAGAGGGAAGCCATTCCGAGAATGTATTTTTGGAACACATTCATGCTCCATCAGTGCAGGAGGATCCTTTGATAGAAGAAGCCCCGCAGCAAAAGAGTGCCAATGATCCGACTGAAGTTGAGGTCCCAGCCGTGGTCGACCTGATTATGGAAGTTGTGGTCATCACTCCCGACTGGACAGTGCCGTACGTCGCATATATCCTAAGGAAAGAGCTCCCAGAGAATGAAGAAGAGGCTCGACAGATCATCCGTCGATCCAAGGCCTTTACAGTGATCAAGGGACAATTGTACAGAGAAAGCGCGACTGGAGTCGGCCAGAAGTGTATCACGCCATAAGAAGGTCAGATAATTCTTGAAGATATCCTCTCGGGGACCTGTGGCCATCATGCGTCCTCTCGGACCATTGTGGCTAAAGCATACCGAGCGGGATTTTACTGGCCGAAAGCAAATGAAATGGCAAAATAAATAGTCGACAAGTGTGAAGGATGTCAGTTCTATTCCAACATGTCGCACAAGCCAACCTCAGCCTTGAAGACCATTCCACTCGCTTGGCCCTTCGGTGTTTGGGGATTGGACATGATTGGACCGTTGAGAACTGGCAGAAGCGGTTTCACCCATTTGCTAATAGCAGTCGACAAGTTCACCAAGTGGATCGAAGCCAAGCCCATCAAGAACCTCGATGCATGCACTGCTATCAGTTTCATCAGAGAGTTGATATTCAGATATGGAGTTCCGCATAGCATCATCACCGACAATGGGTCAAACTTCAATAATGACAAGTTCAAAGCCTTCGCCTCTCAAGGCACGCTGGTCGACTATGCTTGATGGCTCATCCTCGGCCGAATGGACAAGCGAAGCGTGCAAACGGCCTCATTCTCAAAGGGCTAAAACCTCGGCTGATGCGTGATCTCAAACACGCAGCAGAGCTTGGGTCGACGAACTTCCATCGTTCTTCCGGGATTGAGGACCACTCCTAATCGGTCGACTGGGAGAACTCCATTCTTCCTGGTCTATGGAGCTGAAGCAGTTTTGCCGAGTGACCTGCTTCACAATGCACCTCGAGTCGAGCTATACTCTGAAGAAGAAGCGGAACAAGCCCGGCAAGATGCAGTCAACCTCTTGAAAGAGGAGAGAGAGATGGTGGCCTTGATCCGCTCGACTATCTATCAGCAAGACTTGCGTCGATTCCATGCCAGAAATGTGAAGAGTCGAGCCTTCCAAGAGGGAGATTTGGTCCTCCGAGTGGATCAACAGAAACCACACAAGCTTGCTCCCACTTGGGAAGGTCCCTTCATCGTCACGAGAGTCCTCCACAACGGGGCATATCATCTCTACAACGTTGATCGCCAGATCGACGAGCCTCGAGCTTGGAACGCGGAGCTGCTCCGCCTTTTACACTTAAAACTCACTCGGTTGAGATGTAATAAAAGTACTTTTGTAGTTTGTTTATCCAAGACAAGAATGTTATAATTTTCCCAAGTGATTGTTATTGATTTTGTTGAAACTACCCCAGTGGGTGGCTTAGTCGCGAATCCGATTCGCCTAAGTTTGTAAAAAAATCCTTTGGAGTGCGAGTCTCTCACTCGGGGCTTAGCTGCGAATCCGCCCGCCTAAGTATTCAAAATCCCACTGAGTGGCAAGCCAGCCTCCCACTCGGAGGCTTAGCTGCAATCCAAGTACTCGCCTAAGTATCCAAAATCCCACCGAGTGGCGAGCCAGCCTCCCACTTGGAGGCTTAGCTGCAGTCAAGTACTCGCCTAAGTATCCAAAATCCCACCGAGTGGCGAGCCAGCCTCCCACCGGAGGCTTAGCTGCAGTCCAAGTACTCGCCTAAGTATCCAAAATCCCACCGAGTGGCAGCCAGCCTCCCACTCGGAGGCTTAGCTGCAGTCCAAGTACTCGCCTAAGTATTCAAACTCTGCCGAGTGGTGAGCCAGCCTCCCACTCGGGGCTTATAACAGCCCAAGGATTAGCCTTAAACATCCAAAGTGATAAAATCCCACCGAGTGGAGAGCAAACCTCCCACTGGGGCTTAGCTGCAGCCCAGTGCTCGCCTAAGTAATAGAAATCCCACCGAGTGGAGAGCAAACCTCCCACTCGGGGGCTGCTGCAGCGCCCAGTGCTCGCCTAAGTAATAAAAATCCTACCGAGTGGAGAGCAAACCTCCCACTCGGGGGCTTAGCTGCAGCACAGTGCTCGCCTAAGTAATAAAAATCCTACCGAGTGGAGAGCAAACCTCCCACTCGGGGGCTTAGCTGCAGCCCAGTGCTCGCCTAAGTAATAAAAATCCTACCGAGTGGAGAGCAAACCTCCCACTCGGAGGCTTAGCTGCAGCCCAGTGCTCGCCTAAGTAAGGAATTCATCCCAACCCGCAAGGACGACGAGGTGCAGGTCGACTGCTACCTCCTCCTTCGGAGCTTCGCCACAAGTACAACGTGCGGCCCATCCCAATCCGCAAGGACGATGAGGTGCAGGTCGATTGCTACCTCCTCCTTCGGAGCTTCGCCACAAGTACAACGTGCGGCCCATCCCAATCCGCAAGGACGAAGAGGTGCAGGTCGACTGCAACCTCCTCCTTCGGAGCTTCGCCACAAGTACAACGTGCGGTCCATCCCAATCCGCAAGGACGATGAGGTGCAGGTCGACTGCAACCTCCTCCTTCGGAGCTTCGCCACAAGCACAACGTGCGGTTCGTCCCGATCCGTAAGGATGACAAGGTCAGTCGCAGTCTGTGTTTCACCTCTACCTGCAGGAAAAATGAAGCACAAGTCGATTGGAATTTCAACGGAATATCTTCCGAATGAGGAATAAAGTTCTCTTGAATGCAAGCAAAGCATGTTAAAGGAAAAACCAAGTTCGGATAAATGTCCTACGGATCCAAAGGCGCTCAGGCGTTAAGCCTGTTAAAGTTTATCGGTTACAGAAACCACTCGGCATTCCGAGGCAAATTTAAAGTGAGACTTAGAAGTTTTTTACTCCTCTGGCGGAGGACTGGAAGGTGTAACAAACTGGTCGAGGTCGATTCCGTCAGCAATACGGGTAGCAGCAGCGATGAAAGTCTCCATGAAAGATCTGAAGTCGTGCTTCCTGGTATTGGCAACCTTGAGAGACACCAGCTTGTCCTCTTGCGCTTCTTTGCAGTGGTCACGAACCAGAGATAGAGCAACATCAGCACCACACCTGGCAGATGACTTTTTCCATTCTTGCACTCGACTTGGAATCTCATTCAGTCGAGTCATCAGGGATTCAAGATCATTCTGGAGAGTCTGTTCTGGCCAGATAGTCGAGTCGATCCGCGACACTACAACTTTCAGTCGAGCAAGATAATCCACTACGCTAGCAACACGAGACTCGGTCGGAGCACATTCATAGCAACCGTCCTTCACGGGAGAGTTGATGGGGTCCAAGCTGGTTTCCACTGATTGGTTTCTTCTTCAAAGTTTCGGCAGAATTCTGAAAACACAACTCAGACTCAAAATGAAGATCATGTGATGAGCCGGTGAGATCAAGACAGTTGGATAAAAGAGACTACCTTCAAGCATGAGAAACAGCTTCTTGGCAAACCCTCCAAGATAAATCTCCAGGTCGTTTCGCTTTCGCCACTGGCCAACCTTGTCGATGTAACATTCTTGTCATTCTTCGCCGACCGACTTCCTTGTTAGCCGCGACAAGAGAGGCTTTCAGCTTGGCATTTTCATCTTCAAGTTTGTCGACTGAGGCAAGCTTCTCTTCAGCGAGCTTTGTTTTCTCCAAAGCCGCCTTCGTGCCTCTCGCAAGGTCAAGGTCCTTCTTCTTCAAAGTCTCTTCCAGCTTTATCTCAAAGCAACAATGAGAACAGAGTTGAGAATGAGCAGAAAAACAGAGGCGTCGTCAAAAATTCTCACCAGCCATACCTTTTGCTTCATCTTTTGCCTTCTGCAAATTCTCCTGAGCAAGCTTCAAATCGAGGTTGAGCTGAATCTGCTTTTTCTCTAACTCAGTATAGCGAGCCAAAAGCTCGCAAGATTTCTACAAAGAGTCAACCAACGAAAGACATCAAACACAGATCACTTCCGAGTGACTAAGGAAAAATAGTATCATTTCTAAGACTACGGTCGAATAAAAACATTCTACAGTAGTCTCGGGGACTACACCCAGCGGGTGCACTCAGCGTGCCCCCACTGGTTTACCAATTTGGTTCGATCAGTCGACCAAAAGAGACACAAAGTTTTTGATTCTAAAAACATGGCTAATTGTCAGCGGTCAGCCTCAGTAAAAAAAAGTTCTTTAGACTATAGTCAACTGCCCGCAGTCGACCATAGTCTCGGGGACTACACCCAGTGGGTGCACTTAGCGTGCCCCCACCGGTTTCTGAGCCCATTCGACATGGTCCGTCTGGTCGAGTGAAGAAGATTACAGCATAAAGATTATAGCCGATCGCACGCAATGACCATAGTCTCGGGGACTACACCCTGGTGCACTCAGCGTGCCCCCACAAAGTTCAATGACACACACACCCGGTGGGTGTACAAATATGGAAATCTCCGTAAGAAAGCAGTTTCAGATAGTATATCCTAACAAAGCAAGCGACGGATCGACTTACTTGGACATTGCTCGAGAGCTGAACGGCATCATAGGTCACCGACTTGCCTCTCGAGCCGCTTTCACCTGCTCCATCATGATCCCTGCTCGACGATGGCCTCCTTAGCAGCACTTACTTGGTCTTCCGGGAAGTGGTGTGTAGCAAAGAGAGATGGCGGTTCAGCAATGACGAAGTGGGTCGGGCACTTGTCGCCGATACAAACAAAAGATACTGAAGTCCGAGTGGGGTTGCCTCCTCGAAATCAGCGCCTCAGAGTCGCCATGACTTGAGCAGCCTTGCCAAAGACGCACTTTCTTGTTCCTCCTCTTCCTCAATGGCGCTTCCTCGTCATCATCGGGAGATCAATGACGGAGGCGGAACTACAAGAGAGATCCGTATAAACATGGAAGCCCAATCGACTAAAAAGCTCCAAATGGCTAAAAGTGAAACCTCGGAGATCTTACCAAGATTGAAAGTGGCCGCATCCTCCATTTCCCGATCATCGTGCTTGGCTGAAGTCTCGGAGGTAGCGGCGCCAGAGATTTCAAGAGTCGGCTGATCACCATCAAGTCGACCAAAAATTCACTCATGTTGAAAAAGGAAATACAAGGTTATGTTGGTTACCCGGAGATGGTGGGGATGACCATTCGCATCTTAGGCAGGGCCTTCGCCGGCTTTGACGACGCCGCCGAGGTTGCTTCGTGGCTTCTCGGGCGCTGGAGAAGTTGTCCTAGGTCGCCGCCGACCGACCGGTGGGCACAACAGCTTTACCGCGCCCGGCTGCCGGGTTGTGCGTCAACTTGGACCTTCCCTCCGAGTGTGACGCCCCCGATTCAATCGTTCACTAATCATACACGCAAACGTGTACGATCAAGATCAGGGACTTATGGGAAGATATCACAACACAACTCTACAAATAAAATAAGTCATACAAGCATCATAATACAAGCCAGGGGCCTCGAGGGCTCGAATACAAGTGCTCGATCATAGACGAGTCAGCGGAAGCAACAATATCTGAGTACGACATAAGTTAAACAAGTTTGCCGTAAGAAGGCTAGCACAAACCGATACAGATCGAAGAGGCGCAGGCCTCCTGCTGGGATCCTCCTAACTACTCCAGTGGTCGTCGCCGGGCTGCACGTAGTAGTAGGCACCTCCGCAGTAGTAGTCGCCATCGACGGTGGCGTCGCCCTGGCTCCATCGATCAGTTGCAGCAATCGAGTATAGATAGGGAAAAAAAGGGGAAACAATGCAACCGTGAGTACTCATCCAAAGTACTCGCAAGCAAGGAGCTACACTACATATGCACAGATATATGTGTAAAGGGCCATATCAGTGGACTGAACTGCAGAATGCCAGAATAAGAGGGGATAGCTAGTCTTATCGAAGACTACGCTCGTCACTTCCGTCTTGCAACAAGTAGAAGAGGGTAGGTTGAAGTCCTCCAAGTAACATCACATAGCAATAATCCTACCGACGATCCCTCCTCGTTGCCTCGAGAGAGCGACCACCGTTGTATCGGGCACTTGGAAGGTGTGTTTTATTAAGTATCCGGTTCTAGTTGTCATAAGGTCAAGGTACAACTCCAAGTCGTCTGTTATCAAGATCACGGCTATTCGAATAGATTAACTTCCTGCAGGGTGCACCAACTTACCCAACACGCTTGATCCCATTTGGCCGACACACTTTTCTGGGTCATGCCCGCCGCTGAAGATCAACACGTCGCAGCCCCACCTAGCCTCAACAGAGAGGCCAGACGCCGGTCTAAACCTAAGCGCGCAGGGTCCGGGCCCATCGCCTCGAGCACACCTGCACGCTATGTGACGCTGGCTGGAAGCGCACTCTAGCTTAGTGGCGTTCCATCCAATCCGCGCGCCGCCAACAATCGATTGGCGCCACGGAAGTGCCGGCTGATACCACGACGCCGGATACCCATAACTACTCCCACGAGATGGTTAGTGCGATAGGCTCAGAGCCAACCCAGATCAAATACCAAGATCTCGTTAAGCGTGTTAAGTATCCGCGAACGCCGAACAGGGCCAGCCCACCTCTCTCCTAGGCGGTCTCAACCTGCCCTGTCGCTCCACCACAAAGATCCACTCATGGTGGTGCTCCAAATTTAACCCGACTTTTAGTCTCCACATGTATCATGTATAAAGTATATAGTATATACCGTGATCACCTCCCGAGTGATCACGGCCCGATAGTATAGCACAGCAGACGGGCAAGAATGTAGGGCCACAGATGAATATACTAGCATCCTATACTAAGCATATAGGATTGCGGGTAAAGGTAACAACAGAGTAACAAGGACAAAGCTATGCATCAGATAGGTATAATGAAGCAAGAATATGCTACACTACTCTAATGCAAGCAGATAGAGTAGAATAGGCGATATCTGGTGATCAAGGGGGGGGCTTGCCTGGTTGCTCGGCAAGAGAGAGGGTCGTCAACTCCGTAGTCGAACCGGGCAAAGCAGCAGTTGTTGGTCTCGTAGTCACCGGAGAGAAGAGGGGAAGAAACAATGAATACCATGTAAACAGATGCATATCGATGCATGACATGACAAGTAACGATGCTAAGCGTGCCCTAACTTGGTATGAGGTGGTACCTGTTATGGGAAAACATCCGGAAAATATCCCCGGGGTTTCGTGTTTTCGAGCAGAGGAGCCGAGGGGAAAGTTGCGGTTCGATAGGTTAGGGGTGTGTGGCGGACGAACGGACTGCATATCCGGATTCGCCTCGTTGTTCGAGCAACTTTCATGTTGAAAATATTTTAATCCAGTTACGGATTAAAAGATATGATTTTCTAAAGATTTTATTAATTTCGGAATTTAATTAATTATTTAATCCAACATTATCCGAATAGTATATGATGATGTCAGCATGACATCGTGAGTGATGTCAGCAGTCAACGTTGACCATTGACCTGGTCAACCTGACGTGTGGGTCCAGTGGGACCCACCTGTCATTCTCTGTTTAGGTTAATTACGGATTAGTTAATTTAATTAGTGATTAGGTTAATCTAATCAGGATTAACTAACTTAATTAATTAATTAATTAATAATTAATTTTAATAAATCATTTTTATTTTTATTTATTATTTTTATTTTAATTTTTTTTTAAAAAATGTTCTGGGTGGGCCCCAATTGTCATGGGGCCGGGAGCCTATCTTGGCGCTTGGTTACGGGCGCCACCCGGACGAGCACGCCTGTAGGGCGGGACGAGGCTGCCGAGGCGCTAACGGCGCTGCACGCCGGGCGCTGCCAACCGGGCCACGGCGGGCGGAGGCGAGGGTGGGATTGAGCCGAGGCCGGGCGCAGATGGTCATGGTGGCAAGGCTGAGTCGCCACGGGCGGTCTCCAAGAGAGACGGCGAGCGGGCGACGGGGAACGGGCGGCGCTGGCTGGCCGGGCGCTGGAAGGCCTGGGCACGCTGTGAGTGCGTGACCACGCGGGAGAGAGAGGAGCTGGGTGTGCTACTGGCGCGGCCGAGCACGGCCAGGCGGCGCGCAGCAGGGACCGAGAGGAGGGGAGGGGCGAGGCGGAGCTCACTGAGGGGGGTTGTCGGTGTCAAAACCGGTGGATCTCGGGTATGGGGTCCCGAACTGTGCGTCTAGGCGGATGGTAACAGGAGACAAGGGACACGATGTTTACCCAGGTTGGGCCCTCTTGATGGAGGTAAAACCTCACGCCCCGCTTGATTGATATTGATATTGTGGATGTTTACAAGAGTGGATCTACCACGAGATCAAGGAGGCTAAACCCTAGAAGCTAGCCTATGGTATGATTGTAAGGGTTGTTGTGATTGTTGTCCCACGGACTAAAGCCATCCGGTTTATATAGACACCGGAGAGGGCTAGGGTTACATAGAGTCGGTTACAATGGTAGGAGATCTACATATACGACGCCAAGCTTGCCTTCCACGCCAAGGAAAGTCCCATCCGGACACGGGGAAGTCTTCAATCTTCTATCTTCATAGTCTTGGAGTCCGTCGATGATGATAGTCCGACAAATAATAGTTCGATCGATGATGGTAGTCCGCTATCCGGACACCCCTAATCCAGACTCCTCAAGAGCTCCCTAACCAGGCTTCAATGACGATAAGTCCGCGCGTATATTGCTTGGCATTGCAAGGAGGGTCCTCCTCCAAATGATAGAAGATTGGGAACACCAGATAGTGTCCGCTCGCAAAATAAATTCCACATTCCACCGTAGAGAGAATAATAATATATACACAAGTTCAATCTGCCGACGCTTTTTCGGCATGACGCCACACCACTACCAAGCCATTACTCAATTGTTTTTTACTTTACCACCTCGGCGCATTTAGCTAAGCGGTTTCTTGGCACGCCTTGTCGGCGTAGATCGTGTTTCCTTAATCCGGATTCTCATCAATACGGGCGGTAACCCAACCGTCATTGATGGTGACGCTTGGGAGATAAGCGAGTTTTACCGGCCGGTGGGGACGCGTAAGACTTCGCCCGCCCATATAAGGGATAAGGATTCACCTCCTAACCCACGCCTTCTTCCTCCTTTGCTTACCCATCTCGCAAGACTCGAGCTCCAGCGCCCAAGTTCGCAAGATCTCGCCTCAACCTTCTCCGACCATGTCCGGAGCGGAGGTAAATGGTTGGCCTCCACCGTTAAGGAGGAGCAATCGCTAAACCGCGCGATGCCGGATACCTCTCCGCGACATCGCAAGACCGGCTGCCCGACGAGGGCAGCTCATCCCCACCCCTGTGCCCCATGAGAGGGTTGTCTTTCTTTCCCACTTCCTCCATGGATCGGGCTTTCCACTTCACCCCTTTGTCCGGGGCTCATGTTCTACTACGACCTGGATTTCCATGATCCGCGCCAACTTCATCCTCAACATCTCGGCGCTTATCGTCAGGTGCGAGGCCTTCCTTCGCATCCAGCCCCACTTCGCCAGGCTCAAGACCTTCAATGTCAAGTCAAGGTAGTGAAGGGCATTCAAGCGGAGTGCGGAGGCGCCATGTTGGGGCAAGATGCCCAACGCCCTTGGTTCAAGGGGCCTTCGTGGAATCCGTCAAGGGGTGGCAATCGGGTGGTTCTACATCACCGAGCCAGCGTGACCCTAAATGGGCGGCGGCCCCGAGTTTAGATCTGGTATCCCCACGCAGCTCACCTCCGGAAAGAGAAGGGCTTCTTGTGGGGCAGTTTGAAGGAGCCGACGGACTCTGCACTGTATCAAGAAGCGGTGAAGAAGCTCAGCTGGTTAACGTGGTCCAAGTCATGCTCGTCCGCCGGATTCTCCCATGCCAAGAGCGGCATTTAATCTATGGAGTTCGATCCGAACAGCACCAGCGCCGAACAAGCTCTTCGACACAACGTCTTTAAGGCGCCTGGAAGGTGCTGTTCAAGGCGCCGAAGCCCCGATCCGCGATCAAGATCGCGGATTTAGCTCGCAGCGCCAGCCGACGAGGTAAGTGGTTCTACCCTTTACGGACACTTGCTTTTCATAGTTTGACTCTATGCGGGTTTTAATTTCCCTTTCCTTTGACAGATCGATGAAGAAGGCGGAGCAGATTACCTGTCCGGCCCTATGCCGTAAAATCCAAGAGACGCCGCCTAGCGAGGTTGCTGGTTCCGCACCGCACGTGGTGCCGGAGAAGAAGGCCAAGAAGGAGGCCACGGGTGCTCGAAGAGTGCCCGCTTTGTGTCCGACGACTCGGGCTGACTCCTCCCGAAAATGAGGAGGAGGAAGAGGACTCTCCCTGCAGGAGGGAGAGAGGAAGAGGAAGGCTTCCCCAACTGGGAGGCCGGAGGGTCCAAAAGGGAAGGACTATTCCCCGACAGCTCGCCAACATCAACGTTGGCGAGGAAGAATGGCCTTCGAGGGCCAGCCTCCGCGAGATCGTAAGTATCCGGATTCCTGAATGATTTATAATTTCTTTTCCTGCGCCACATAGTGTCATTCTAACGCCGCATGCTACCTGTAGTCCGCCGGTGATGATCTCCCGCTTCATCGAAGGGTCGCTGGCTTCGCCGGATGTAGATTCCATCCCGACCGCTTCCACCTCGCGACGCCGAAGACGCCGCGGTGGGATCCCTGGGGACCCGCCAGGGAGGCCCGAGGCGCCACAAGGCGCCCTCCCGGACTTCGCGCCGGACTCCACAACGGAACCCGCAGTGGTTCCGGAGTCCGGCAGGCGGTCCCTTCGATCGAAGGGCAAGACCGTGACGCCGGCGGCTTCCGTCCAACCGAGGCGCCGGGCACTTGTTGGAGGCGCGCCAGAGCGCCCATCGAGAAGAACACCGCACTATTATGAGTGCGGTGATTCAGAAGGTGCAGCCGCCAAAGGCGGGCTGACCGAAGCTCGCAATAGCCTTCTATCGTGCTTTGAGGTAAGAAGTTAAAATATGCAAAGTAATACCGCATAGACAGTAGCCCACGATGCTCGGTTTGGTGTTCGGAAAGAAAAGCCGACTGAGGATCTTAAAAGGATATACGCAGGGTTGCTAAAAAATTATGTCAATATGGGTTGTGCTGCGCCGCTGACCTCCGCCAGACCGATCATGGAGGTCGGTGCTGAAACAGAGCTTGAGCGGTCCGGCAAGAGCTCGGCTGCGCCAGAAGCAGCTCCAAGAAAAGAAGGTGAGTAACACCACTTTGAATTTGTACCTACTGTAAAAGGATTTAGGTTGCGACAAAAATAACAAGGATAACATGGGTACTGCAGGGCCACGAATGAGGTGGCGGCTCTGAAGGAGGCCGTGTCCGTGACCGAACGCAATGCGCCATGGAACGGGCAGAGCGAGAAAAGCAAGAGGCGAAGGTGGCGGTGGTTCGCCAAGAGCTCCAGTGCCTCATGGAAAAGCATGAGAGTTTGGAGCGTGACTCAAAGACTCGAGAGTCCGAGCTTGCCTCGCTCTCGAAAGTGCCAAAACCGCCAAGGCCGAGGCCCATAAGGCCCTTCAGAGGTTGAATTGATGAAGAAGATAGCGCGGGTAAGGCATTTTTCATGCAAAGCAAGCATGTGAATGTAAATTACGTGGTACTTACCCAATTCGAGCTCTGTAGGGCTTGCAGATCTGCCGCAGCAGCGTCTCGATGTCGCCGATTCTACCGAGCCGAGGAGGGAGCTCAATGGAGAAGGTCTTCGGTCTCAAGATGTCGAGGCCGCCATCCGGTAGCCCTAGCGACCACCAAGCAGCTGGTCGAGCTTTCACAAGGTGGCCGAGCAGGCCATGAAGGGGCTCATAGTCCGCCAGGCCCTGAGAGGCCATGCCTGGAGCTACTTTGGCCTCGTGGCGACGGCTGGTGGATGCGTGCCCTGGTTGGAGGTTATCAAGCGCCCGCCTGTATTGAAGGTGCTCATCGGGCCCTTGCCCACGCAAAGGTGCATTGGGGCAAGCTGGATGCGAGAAGCTAATCACCGACGCGCCACCAGCGGCAAGGAGCATCAGACGCCCAACTTTACTATAAGGCTGTCCTGAAGGGTGCCCGCAAGATTGCGGATGAGTGCCCTGTGGATGTAATTATTGAGTGAATTCGCAATGTGTTATCCTGCGCGCTGAAAACTTTGTTCATATGCGCTAAGCAACGCTTGTTTAATTTAAAATATTACCTTCATGCGGCCGCTTATTAAATCTGAGAGATGGCAAGTCGTCGGCTTCAGCCCCATGCCACGAAAGTCTTTGGGGTGTTCGGATAAACTTGAGCACTCTTGTTCCCATTTTTGGGTCCATCTAGGAGGCGCCAACACAACGAACAAGGCAACCGGACTTATAGTGCTTGAACACTCTCACTTAGCCATAGAATTCTATAATTTTAAATTTCGCGAAGCCCTAGTATTCGAAGACCGAATTGGGGCGCTATCCACGCCTTCATCGGACATAATCCGAACTTCGTCAAGCGGCGAGGTCTTTAAGGACCCGAAGGACCACTCTAACAGCGACCAGTCTCACGCCTTATCATGCCGGTCAGTTTTAGCTTTCCATCGAGGCGTTAACCCGACTCAACCGGGCGCAATCGCAGTGGTTCTCCCCGGTGCTACCTTAGCCGATAGAACGGGAACGTAAGGTGCCAAACATGGGAGCCGCAAACCCAACTATTGACCCAAGACATGATTCGGAGCCGATTCATATAATGCTATAAGTTCGGGTGCGCGACTTGTGAAAGTGTCGCGGACTTTATCACACCATAAAGCGGAGGACATAAGCCCTCGGTGTGTGTGGCCGCACCAAGATGCACGGGTCCAACATGTCGTAAATGAACATATATATATAAAGTAATGCAATTAAAGGAAAAAAGTGCTGCATTTTATTCGAGAAGATATGCTATCAATGCGGAATGATACAAATAGTGCGGAAAGCAAGGGATTGGACAAATTAAAGGCATCTCCCTCCAGGGGTAGGCCGCGGAATGTTGTATTTTAACAAATTTAATGCTCGTGATGGAGACCACCTGAGTGTTCGTCGCGGCCGTAGTCCTTCCCTGGCTGTTGCATCACGAGTTCGGTCGGTTCGCCGCCGGACTGCGTTCTGTATAAAAAATAGAAAAATAAAACAAAAAAGAGCGACACACTTGGGAGCCCCTGGTGTGGTCGAACCGCACTCTGGGTCTGTTGTGGTGGTGCCCTTCCCCCTATGCCCATGGTATCTCCAGAGCATAATTATGTACGCGGAGAGTTTGTCTTGCGCTTTTGCGAGGGCTGGGGTTAGCCGCATTGCTACGCTGCGTGCATGGAACGTGCCAGGTGGTCTTGGTTGATGTTGCTCCGGGCGTGTTTGGTCGTGTCCGGTCGTTTAACGGCCGGACTCGAGAATTGCCTTAAAAGGCTGATCTATACTTCTGCCGCGAGAGCCGCTGTATGTTCCTCCGCTTGAGGAGCGCCTGTTTCCATTGACCGTGATGACTCCACGAGGGCCTCGCATCTTGAGCTTAAGGTATGCATAATGCGGCACGCTGCTGAACTTTGTAAACGCGTTCGTCCGAAAGCAGAGCGTGATAGCCGCGCCGAACGGGACTATGTCAAGATTAACTCTCGCTTCGGAAATTATCCGGGATCCAAGACCACTTCCAAAGGTAATCGAGCTCGCATAATTGGCCTCTACACCGGTATGACGCTTTGAAGGTCGCGTTGTAGGTTTAATCCTTGAAGGGTCTATGCCCATCTTGGCGACCGTATCCCGATAAAGCAGGTTTAGGCTATCGCCGCCGCCCATGAGGACTCTCGTGAGGTGAAATCCATCAATGATTGGGTCTAAAACTAATGCGCGAATCCGCCATGGCGGATATCGGTCGGATGGTCTCTTCGATCGAAAGTGATCGGGCAAGAGGACCATGGGTTAAATTTTGGGGCGATCGCTCCATCGCATATACGCCCTTTAGTGCACGCTCCTCCCTCTTGGGAATATGCGCTATGATATCATGTTTACCGTCCGAACTTGAGGGGGAATCCTTTGTCCTCTGTTGTTCGGCGGTCGGGTCTCTTCCTCGCATCGCTGTAGCCCCTTGTCACCGTTTTGGCGATTAATTTGCCTGCTCGCTTGAATACCCAACAATCTCGCTGGTATGGTTAGCTGGCTTTTCGGGGTTCCAAGTATTTGACAAGAGCGGTCGAGTATTCGGTCCAAATTGGACGGGCCCGGCTTGGTTCTTTTGAATGGCTTCTTCCGCTGACCGGTTTGAGCCTCGAATCCGCGCTGACCGCCAGATCCTCATTGCTGCCGCCAGCACGTGGCGCTTTGTTTTGTTTCGACGCGAACCCGCCATTGCGGTCCTTAGTATCCGGACTGCCCGCTTTTGCCGAGGTTGTTATCGCGAAGCGAGCCAGCTATCCTCTCCCGCGCAGAAGCGGGTCATGAGGGATGAGGGCTGCCATAGATTTCGGCTTCTCCCGCCCTAGGTGCCGGGCCAGCCACTGTCATGATGTTATGTTTGAAGGCAGCGAGTGCCTCTCGCATCCGGATACCAACAATTTGATTTTTCTTTGTTAAGAATCGCGGTCCGTAATTGCTCCGCCGATTGGTCTCGGCTGCTGGATTATGTGGCTTAGGTCATCTGCGTTCGGTGGTCGCATACACGCGCTCAGGAAGTTGTCGAGGAATGCGGCTTCCGTGTCTTCCCAAAGATCCAATTGACTTGCGGGCAGGCTGTTAAGCCAATGCCGAGCTGGTCCTTTAAGCTTGAGCGGGAGATATTTGATGGCGTGAAGATTGTCCGCCGGGCCATGTGTATATGGAGGAGATAATCTCAATCCAGCACCTGGGTCTTGTGCCATCGTAGGATTCGATATTAACGGGTTTGAACCCTTCAGGATTTGGTGATCCATTACTTCGCCGCTGAAGCATAGTGGGTGTGCGGCGCCTGTCTTTGAGCAATGTCACGACGTAGCTCGAGAGAGCGTTGTTCCGCCTGGTTCGCCCGCCGGAGAAGTTGTATCCGTGCGACGGTATTCGCCGTGGGTCGTGGGCGCCCACGTGATCCATAGATAGATCTGGATTGTCTTGCCTTGTCCTCCAATATATCTCGCAAGTCCGGGCGATTCCGCGTGGCTTCCTCGCTTTTAGAGCGATGCGCGGGTACGGTTTTGGTGGAGGGCTTGCACGCCTTCTATCGCGCCACGAGGTGGTCGGTCTGCCGACAGCGCCGGTGATGCTATCTCTCTAATCGGGGAGCAACTTATGCTTTGGGTAACTTTTGAGGGCGCTCGAGTTCACACTTCTTCGCCGCAAGGACCTCGGTCCATCCGTCGGCCAAGAGGTCTTGATCAGCTTGAAGTTATTGTTGCTTTTTCTTTAGGCTGTTTGCCGTGGCCATTAGCCCGCCTCAAAACGCTTTTGTTCGACGGGATCCTCAGCACGACGACCATCGTCAGCCGAGGCTTGCCTCGCCTCCGGAGGGAGGTAAGTAATTGTCATCCTCGACCTTCTTCGCCCGCCGCCTCTCCCGAGGGCTTGCTTCGCCTCCTCCCGCGCTGGATCGTGGCCGGAGGGAGTTGTCTTCGCACTTTCGGGTGTTATTATCTCCCGTGCCGAATTTCCATTCTGCTGTCGCGGGATTTAGAGCGGCGCCACGACGCCGGGCGCTATGGGCTTTCTTTAAGGAATCGGCCTCCGCTTCTTCGCCGCCCCCATCTTTTGGGGTGTCCACCATGTATATGTCGTGATGACGAGGTGGTTTTCCGGTGTCTGTAGGCACCGGTTCTGGTAGTCTCCGCATCGCCGCCCATACCGCCGATGTCTTCGGAGTTGAAGTCGAGTACGCCGGTTAAATCATCGACGTGGCTACGGAAGTGGGTGGTGGTGGATCTGAATTTCTTTGTCATCCCTGCCCCAACCGCCCGGCCGTAGTTCGCCAGGGCTCTCCGGATAGCGTAGAGATGCTTCAATGAATTTATGATATCGCCAAAGGGCGAAAAGGAAAGATGTCCGCAGCGGTGAATTCCATGATCGGCGCCTCAATCGGATTCGACCGACAGGGCGCAGGAGGTACGGAGTCCGCAGGAGTCCGACACCTCGAGTCACGGGTTTATGGGACAAGGTGTTCGCCCATCGCCATAGAAATTGCGGCTCCCGAGGCGGTGTCCAGCCATCCGCCCTCGATTCGAGCGATCGGCCCGGACTATGAGTCGGAGCGATCCGGTGCGCCTCCAAGGTGCTGTCCGCCGCAGAGTTAGGTCATGCCCATCGCGGACAGCCGCGGGCGCCGGGTCAGGCTCGATCCATAGTCACCGAGGGAGTCCCGGATTAGGGGTGTCCGGATAGCCGGACTACCGCCATCGGCCGGACTATCATTTGCCTGACTATCATCATCGATCGGACTCCAAGACTATGAAGATAGAAGATTGAAGACTTCCCGTGTCCGGATGGGACTTTCCTTGGCGTGGAAGGCAAGCTTGGCGACACGGATATGTAGATCTCCTACCATTGTAACCGACTTTATGTAACCCTAGCCTCTCCTGTCTATATAAACCGGATGGCTTTAGTCCCGAGGGACAACAATCACAACAACCCTTACAATCATACCATAGGCTAGCTTCTAGGGTTTAGCCTCCTTGATCTCGTGGTAGATCCACTCTTGTAAACATCCACAATATCAATATCAATCAAGCAGACGTAGGGTTTTACCTCCATCAAGAGGGCCCCAACCTGGGTAAACATCGTGTCCCTTGTCTCCTGTTACCATCCGCCTAGACGCATTGCGTCGGGACCCCCTACCCGAGATCCGCCGGTTTTGACAATCCGATATTGGTGCTTTCATTGAGAGTTCCTTCGCGGTCGCCACCGATAGGAAGGATGCCTCTCCCGCCTTCAAGGACGGTATTCTTCTAAAGGAGCCTTGGCCGCCGCCAAACTATCCGCTAGGTGGTTTTTTATGACCGCCGTCTGCCATCGCTCGACAACAACCTCTCAAGTCGCCAAAAGCAATCTTCACGCCAGCTCGAATTCGCCGAAGCGGTTGATCCATAGAGCTCTCGTCTCAGAACGAAGCTCTTGGATCGACGCCGCTCGGGAGTCGCTATGACTACGATCAGATTGGGCTTAAACCCGATCCGAGAGAAATTAACTCTCCCCAGTCACCCACCACGCTGCAGTGGTAGAGGAACAATGCGCGACGCTTCTCCCAGATTGAAAACTAGTCATGTCCGGATCCCCAACCCCTCATGCCGGATTCCCGCGAGGGACGGGCTTCGATCAAACACTCGAACTTAAAGTCGCATCGGACTGCACTCGTGGACAACGCCCGTAAATCCAAGCTTCCAAAATTGGAAACTTCGCCTTCGAGCCCCGAGATGGGTAGGGTTCCTGACTTAGTTCCACCCAATTCGCGCCTGCATATATGCGATCTAATCCTAATTCGCAAGAGCCCGCCGAGACAAGACATCACTATCGGGCCAGATTCTCCTGGTTATGGATGTGATAAAGGACTGCCGAGAGGAAAACGCAATCTCGTCTTCGCAATAATTGCACGACAAGGAACCTAAACGCCATAAGTCGCGATGGAGACCGTCAGACAAAAGTATTGTGCGTATGGAGAGCGCTCGAAAATGAAAGTAAATTTTGGGATAATCCGTCCCGAATACATCCCTAGTCCGGAACCAAAGGGTGCATCATTATCAAGCACCTGGCTGAATACCAAAAACCAAACCCCCTAAAGGGTACGGAACCGCATCGAGGGTTGGCTAAACGGACCCTGCAAAATTATAGCACAGTAGGGCGCCACTCCAACTCATAGCCTTCGAGCATGTTGAATACTACGCAGTGGCCAAAGTGGCGAGGAGCTTCTAGCCCAGAATCCCAACACAGCAACACCAAAGACGGTGTTAACAATCTTCTAGACTTTCACATCCAATAACATGCGAAACGATAACTCCGCAACCTCGCCAAGTCTACCAAGTAGCAACAATAAATCCATGGAGCGACACGGCTATTACCTTCAATGCCCGTGACGAACCTAAATTCGAACGCCGGGCACCAGCCGCATTGACCAACCAATAGTAGACGGCCGCTTTACTAAAGTACTCATGGATGGCGGCAGCGACAAAACCTCATCTATGAGGAAACCCTCCAAAATGGAAATAGACCGAACCGCATTGAGCGAAGCAGCACAACCTTTAGAGGAATAATTCTACCGGAAGCATGCTGCACAGAAAAATCACGCCGACGAGTGTTCGCCTCGCCGGACAATTATAGGTCCGAGGAGGTCACGCTTTTGATCGCCGGATAATGCGGAGGGCCTCATTTTGGTTCGGAAGCTCCCGCCTAAGGAAGTAGGCGAGGAATGGTTCTGCCCACGGGCAATTACTGCCATTATGTCGGGTGGAAGGTGTTATGTCATCGGCTGGATCGCCGTTGGCGCGGCTTTTTCCGGATTGTTAGTTCCGACTCCTCTTCCCATAGTAACGGATGGCTTGAAGAGCCGCTGCAGGAAGATGTTAGAGGGATAGCGCTGCTTTTGGCGCCAATGCGTACAAGACGCCGGTTGCTTGGTTATTATCCCGGTGACGGATGGAATTCAAGTCCTTCAACCGGCTGACATTTTGAGGACAGCGTTGCGATATGTTGCCATTTTCGGATCTTTTGGCGCCAAAGTCTCCGCTTATTGCGAGGTTTGAGTCCCCGCGCACTCTAGGCGTTGAATGCCCAAGGAAAGTCCCATCCGGACACGGGGAAGTCTTCAATCTTCTATCTTCATAGTCTTGGAGTCCGTTGATGATGATAGTCCGCCGATGACGGTAGTCCGCTATCCGACACCCCTAATCCGACTCCTCAAGAGTCACCAACCAGGCTTCAATGACGATAAGTCCAGCATGCGGTATTCTTCGCGCTAGGCGGGTTCTCCTTAAGTTCCATGTACCCGCTTAACAGTGTAGAGCTTCCTCATCAATGTTATGCTGCCTTGGCTTCCACGCCCAATAAGGGCCTTCTTCCACGCTGTCAGGCGTAATGTGAAAAGCCACGGTGTCTTTTATGTTTTACCCCTAGTTGTGCGAATAATCCGCCTATAAGGGAGGCAAGAATCCAGATCCAAATCACCATCTTCCTCTCGCAAATACTCATCGGAGCGCTTTCGACCAAGAATCCATTCCATCATGGACCGACAATGCGGCTCCTCTTCGCGGCCCCAGCTCTTCGCCAGAGATTGGAGGAGATGTCTGCCAAGACAACGACCGGTGAAGCTCCAAATGGGGGATATCTCCTCCGCCTTCATGGTTACGGTTCGAGCTGGCTTGCCACCTACAAAGGTGGAAGCTAGCGAGGTTACCCCTAATCCCAACAAACGGGAGCGGTATGCTTCGGCCCCCATCTAATAAAGGCTCGGATTTCTGTACATCCATTCCTTCGCTGGCCCTCGCAGCTTCTACGGACTCCAGCATCCATCACTCACGCCCGCCTCAATCCTGCATATCGCTGGGTTACGAGTTTTGCGAAGCTTTTCCGGGCATCGAGCCCCACTTCGCGCTGTGGAAGAGGTTGTTTTTCTTGTCCCGCCTCACGAGCGGTCCATATATCAAGTGGGCGGCGCCAAATATGGCGATTGCCGGACCGGATATCCATCCGGAACCCCTAAGAAGGCGCTCAAGACTGGCCTTCGGAATGGTTTTATATAGAAGACGCCCGCTTGCCGACCCTGCTCGGATCGCCTCCCGAGTTCAGCAATGCTCCTCAAGAAACGCCTTAGTTGGCGTCCGCGAGCCCCGATCGGAGAGGAAGACAAGAGCGCCCATTATCCGATGGGCCGAATAAGGTTATCGCCCATGCCCGCTGACCATGATCGGAGTCATGGCAACATGCATTACGGGGTGCAGCCACTACAATACAGGGCCACCCCATGTGGGATTTCAACGGGAGGATGATGCCACCCGCCATGGCCCAAGAAGGGCCGGAATCGGCCAAGATCCGTGACGATCTTGTCCGCCTGTATAAGGGGAGAAGGAGTATTTTTTAGACTAACCCGTTAAATGGGTTTTCCATGAACAATCCTCGCCTTGGGTAAGTGAACACCAGCGCGGTCCGACCTGCGCCTTTTGAAACTTAAGTTTCTTACATTGTGTTTTTCTTTCGACGCAGAACTGCGCCGGACCGTGGAGGAATGCTAAGTCCGCTCCGCAGCCCGAGGATCCAGAGAGATCGAGATCCGCCTCCAAGAGGACCCGACATAAAGGTGGAGATAATCGATGGGGTGTTCCACCAGCTCAGCATGGATAATGCTTTAGTCGCCATCACGGCCGACTACCCCGGACTAAACTGCCCCCTGTGATTGCAGCCAAGCCTTGACACCGCTATTCCTTCCTTGGCGATTTCTGACCACCGCATATGATAGCATTGTGCAGGAGGCGCCCCTAGGGCGAATAGCCGAGCTCATGTGGCTGGCCAACAAGGGCCGCTCGACCGGTAGGCGGAAGAGGAGCGCTGGCGCGGACTGAAGCGCCGCCGCAAAGGTGTAGCTCATAATTCATTATCTTCAGAGCAACGTTCCTAGGAAACGTTTTGAGTGCTCATGACTTTTGTAGGGAAAAAAGTGTCCGCCGGACTGCGGGCGTGGAAGTTGTCCATCCGACCACTACCAGCCGGGCTCCCGCACCTGGCCAGGAGGGGAGGCGAAGATGGCGCGAGCCGGACGTCCGACAGAGGATGCCGAAGGCTGTCCGCCACCAAGTCTAAGGTGGAGAGTGCTCAATCACAGGCGCCACAAGACAAGATTTCGTGACGCTGCTTCTCCCCAGGCGCTGAATGCCTTTAACACGGGGACGCGCACCTTCGCGCCGCCAAGATAGTTTTACAGAGCTACGGAGTAGTATGTAAAATACATACGGTAAGAGATTTTAACGGTTGTATATGCCGGTAACCCCGAGACTTAAAGTAGTTATATTAACTGATTTAAGGATCATATGAAATGGTGGGATCTTACCGAGAAGAATACCCAACTGTCTCGTGGAGCTGCAAGAGTGCAAGGCCCAACTTGAGGCCGCATTGTCCGGCGCAGGAGGAAACGCAAGGACCTCTCCGGTAACACATTATTTTAGAAGGATAAGTAGCGCTGGCCTTCGCAAGTCTAAAAACGACGTTGCGGTGCTGCCGGACAAGATCCGACAGTAAGAACTTCTGCGCCAACTAAAGGCCGGCGAGAGGGTGCTGCATAAGGTGCAGCATGAAAGGATAAAGCTCCAAGATTCCCATGCCCAGCTTGGAGAAGAGCTGAAAGGCGCTCGGGCCGAGCTGTCGGCCTCGTTAAGGAGAATCAACGGCTTCGGTCGCGGGCATATATAGTAGTGCTTGATCGAACTCCTTTGAAAAGAAGAGTTCGGGCGAGGAAGTCAATTTGACATAATATGTCTCAGAGGTATGCTCACAGGTCGCCTCGCGGAGGAGATGCCCGTGAATAACGGGTGATCAACTTCCGAATTGTTGCAACCGATCGAACGAGTTCGGGCTATGAGCGCGCTATCTAGGCGTTATGGCCAGCCTTCTCCATACCCGAGGGTCTTGGGAGCTTATGGAGAAGCTACAGGAGTGCGGCAGCGCCCGCTTATGGAAGATTTCGCCTGCCGCCAAGGTGCTGTGGAGGCCTAGGCCATGGTAAAGACGCTGTACAAGAAGGCGGATCCCAATCACATGGTCAAGTCGACTCGTGGGGCCCGGCGGGAAGGAGATCCCTCGTGAGTTTAGTATACGCCAAGTGGAGTTGGCCGCAAAATTTTCCCAACAGGACTGTAAATTAGACAACCTGTTAGACGGGATTGAGGAAGAATACAATCAGTCGATTTGACAATGTATTATAAAATGACATACAAAATGCCTTCTAGCCGGATTGTAGATCGTTTGTCTTTGCCGACCTTTTCGCTTCGACCTCGACCCTAGAGTCCGGAGTGTGTCCGAATACCTTTTCGTTATGAAACAACCGGGTATGCATGGAGACCAGGCTTAGGGTCATCAATGCTTTATCGATAAGTGCCCAACTAGTTATGTTATATTACATGGTTAGTAAGAAACATCTTCCAGGAGAATAGTTCCGTTATGGTTCCTTTCCGCTGGTGGTATGCCCCAAAGTGCATGTCCGGCTGCTAAAAAGTAAAACATCTGGGGCAGATAAAAAGTGGATAAAAATCATCTTTAAGTCACCGATCAATATTCCCATAAGAACGCTTAGCTTTCAGCTTCACCCACCGAGGTACACATCCGCTGACCCGGCAATAACAATCGCAGAGGTGCTCCTTTACCTCCTAGCCGAACAATCGGGAACGAGGGGTAAGCACACGAGAGCCAGCAACCCAGCTTGGCCAAAACTTAAGTCATATCGATGCATATAATGGTGAATAAAAGGTACATGTGGAGGCTTGACACATGTGCTGGGCATAAAGCCCAGATAATTAAGCTTCCGTAATGAAGCCCCTGTGTATAATGAGTGGTAGCACATCAATTGTACGAACGTTATGCTGGTAAAGCCCTTTAAGGCTTGGATGAATAGGTTTGAGAAGAAAAGATGAACAAAAGGCAGCTGAAATAAATAAAAGAAAAAATGTTTTGGACGGGAAGGGACTAACTCTTAGTCCGCGCTAGGCATAGAATCGCCGGAGGCGGGCTGCGCTCCATGGGTTCGCTCGAGTCGGTTATCCGATGCATTTCAGAGACGGTACGCCCGCCGGGTCAAGACTTGATCAATGATGAAGGGGCCTTCCCATTTGGGCTTGAGCTTGTCCTTTTCTTGTCCGGCAAGCGAGAACCAGTTCGCCAACGTTGTAAGTCTTGGCCCGTGCATTTTCGCTTTGGTATCTTCGAGCCTGCTGTTGATAGAATGCGGAACGAGCCTTGACGACGCCGCTTTTCCTCCAATGTGTCCAAGCTGTCCCGCCGATCCAACTCGGCTTCTTCTTTCTTCGCATACATGCACTCGAGGTGAGTCATGAATGATGTCGCAGGCAAAACTGCTTCGCGCCGCATAACCATAAAAATGGTGTGAACCGTGGTACGGTTAGGCGTTGTCCGCAGCCCCAGTACGGAGTCGAGCCTCTACCCAGTGCGTGTCGATTTCGTAAGGGACCGCAGTAGTCCGGGTTTGATGCCGCCATTATGAGACCATTTGCTCGCTCCACTTGACCGCTGGTTTGAGGATGATAGACTGAAGCGTAATCGAGCTTGATGCCCATATTTTGCACCATGATTTAACCTCGCCGGGCGGTGAAGTTCGTGGTCGTTATCGGTAATGATGCTGTGGGGACACCATAACAGTGTACTACCCCGGATATAAAGTCTATCACTGGTCCGACTCGCCGCTTTAACCGGCTTGGCCTCTATCCATTTGGTGAATTTATCCACCATGACCAATAGGTACCTTTGCTTGTGGGTTCCCTTTAGTGGTCCAACCATGTCAAGCCCCTGCACTGCGAACGGCGGCAGGTAATTGGTATAGTTTTGAGGGCGGTGGGTGGCATATGGCTCTCGATTAGCAAAGAGCTGACAACCCATTTATCTTTGATCGGCCAGTAAAAATCCTGTACGGAATGCCTTTCCTACAAGGGCCCGAGCTGCGACGTGGTGTTCGCTTAGTCCGCATGAATTTCAGCCAGAGGTTTCGCCCTTCCTCTTCGGAGATACACCTTTGAAGGACTCCGTTGTGCTTTTCTTATAAAGTTCTCCTCATAGACTTTGTAGCTTTGATCGCCGGACAATGCGCGCGGCCTCATTTTGGTTCGAGAAGCCCTGCCAAGCAAGTAGGCGAGAATGGTTCTGTCCACGGGCAATTACTGCCATTATGTCGGGCGAAGGTGTTATGTCATCGGGTCGATCGCCGTTGGTGCGGCTTTTTCCGGATTGTTAGTTCCGACTCCTCTTCCCATAGTACGGATGGCTTGAAGAGCCATTCCAGAAGATGTTAGAGGGATAGCGCCGCTGCTTGGCGCCAATGCGCAAGACGCCGGCCGCTTGTTATTATCCCGTGACATGATGGAATTCAAGTCCTTCAACCGGCTGACATTTTGAGGACATCGCTATATATGCTGCCATTTTCGGATCTTTAGGCCAAAGTCTCTGCTTATTTGGGATATTACAGGTTTGAGTCCTCGCCACACTCTAGGCGTTGAATGCCCATGGAGATTGCCATCCCGAGACCGGTAAAGGGCCTCAGATTCGCCGCGCTGTTAGAGTCCGTACATTATCAAGTAACGATTGACCGTGGTTCCGTTGGGACGCAATACGACGCCAGCCCCCATCCGCTAACATTTTTTGGAGCTGTCAAGCGCATAATCCAATTGGAGTATGCGCCAGATTCTTTAGGGAGTTCGCTCGTCCATTCAGCTACAAAGTCAGCCAAAACTTGAGACTTGATAGCTCTCCGAGGTTTGTAAGATATATCAAATGGTAAGAGCTCAATAGCCCATTTTGCATCCTGCCCGTCGCTGGCCGCGATTGTTTATAATGTCGTTATGGTACTTCAGAGGCCAACGTTATCGAACACTCTTGAAAGTAGTGTCGAGCTCCGGATGCGAAATGAACACGCTGTGACGCTATCTTCTCGATAGTAACGGGTAACGGACTTGCAAGGGGTTAACACAAAGGGATATGAGTATACGGTTTTTGAAGAGGGAATTTATGCCTTCGCTTTCGCTCGACGACGAAAGTACCGCTTACAACTTGATGTGTAGCTGCGATGTATAATAACATTGGTTCGCCCAGGTTGGGCGAGAGCAGGACCGGATTTTTTGCCAATATGGCCTTTATTTCTTCGAGTCCGGCGGTGGCAGCATCCGCCCACTGGTGTTCGTGCATACCGAGGAGGCGATAGAGGGTAATGCCTTTTCTCCTAGACGGAGATAAAGCGTTTAGAGCGCTTACGCTGGCCCCGTCAATTTTTGTATTTGCTTGAGGTCTTTTGGGATATCTAGCTGTGAGAGAGCTCGATCTTGGCTGGGTTTGCTTCAATTCCTCTACCGTGATACTGATGAAGCCCAGAAGAGCTTTCCCAAATTGCACCGTACTAAAACACATTTTTCCGGATTCAGCTTGATGTCATATGCTCGAGGTCTGTCGAATGTGAGCCTCAAGTCGCCTACTAGAATTTCGACGAGTTTGGTTTTGACGATTACGCCGCCCACGATGCCTCTACCGTTTTGCCGATCCGTAGCCGACATGTCTCAATCATGCGCCGATATGTTGCGCCTTGCTGCTTTAAGTCCGAAGGGCATCGTGTTGAAGCGTAATGGTCCATATGGAGTAATGAATGCTGCTGCGCTTGATCCGCTTCGCCATCTTGATTTGATGATAGCCGAGTATGCGCCCAGTGAAGCACAATGAATCGTCGTTCGCGGTGGCATCGATGATTTGGTCGATGCGGGGAGGCGGAAGGATCCTTGGGCAGGCCTTATTTAGGTCTTTGAAATCTACACATAGGCGCCAGGATTTGTCCTTCGTGGTACCATCACCAAGTTTGCTAGCCAATCCGGTGCTTGATGTCTCTCGATGAACTGCCTCAATAGCTTGGCTAGCTCTCTTCCCATTGCCTGTCTTTTGGGTTCGAAAATCGCAAGAGCCTGCTTGATCTGCTTGAACTTTTTAGGATGTTTAGGCTGTGTTCTGCCAATCTGCGGGATTCCGGCATATCCGAGGGTGCCGTGCAAAATGTCCCAATTTTCCGGCGAATTCTCGAAAGCGCGCCTACATCAGGTTCACCAGCCCCGGCGGAGGCCGCCTTCGTGGGGTCCGCTGGTGGACCTCGAATTTGACTATTTCATCCGCTGGTTTAAAAGAGGTGGACTTGGATCTTTATCAAGTATCACATCGCCCTGTTCACCGTGGAGCGATTATGTGAGTTCCTCGCCGCTAGGGCTTTGATAGTGCCTCGAGGGATAGTGCTGTCTTGTTTTCGCCAAGCAGTGCTATGTCCGGATCACTAGCGAGTGATAATCTGCTGGGACCGGCATTTTAAGCTTCATGTACCCATAATGGGGTATAGCTTGAAAATTGTGAATGCCTCTCCCCTAATAGAGCATGATATCCGCTGCTGAATGGGGCCACTTGAAACGTGACCTCCTCGGACCTATAATCGACCGGCGAAATAACACTACGCCTAGCATGATTTTCCCGCGGCAAAGATGCTTCCCGCTGGGAATTATTCCTCTAAAGGTTGTGCTGCTTCGCTTCAATGCGGTTCCAGCTATTTTCCATTTTTCGAGGGTTTTCATAGATGAGGTTTAGTCCGCTGCCGCCATCCATGAGTACTTTAGTAAGGCCAAAGCCGCTTACTATTGGGCCGAGGATCATGCGGCTGGTGCCCGCAGTTCGAATTTAGGTTCGCTACCGGGCATTGAAGGTACAGCCGTGTCGCCCATGGATTTATTGTTGCTACTTGGTAGAGCTTCGCGAGGTTATGAGTTGTCGCTGCATGGTATTGGATGCGTAAAGTCTCAAGACTGCTAACACCGTCGTGACTGTGTTGCTGTGTTGGGATTCTCGAGCTAGAAGCCTCGCCACTTTTGGCCACCTGCCATAGTATCCAACATGCTCAAGGCTATGAGTTGGAGTGGCCCCAGGCTATGAATTTTGCAGGTCCGCTTAGCCAACCCTCCAAGACGGTTCCGCACTTTAGGGGTTTTGGTTTTTGGTATTCAGCCCAGGAGCTTGATAATGATGCACCCTTTGTTCCTCGATTAGGATGTATTCGGGACCAATTATCCCAAAATTTACTGGGTTTTTCAGCGCTTCCATCGCACAATACTTTTGTACGATGGTCTCCAAGTCAGCGAAGCTGTGATGTCGCGCCACTTATGGCGCTTAGGATTCCCTTGTCCGCAATTATTGCAGAAGACTGAGATTGCTTTCCTCCTCGGCAGTCCTTATCCCGGTCCATAACCAGAGGAATCGCCCAAGAGGATGTACTGCCTCGCGCGGCTCTGCCGAATTAGAGTTAGATCGATATGTCCGGGCGGTGGTGGAACTAAGTCCGAACCCTACCCATCTCAGGCTCAAGGCCGCAGAAGTTTCCAATTTTGAAGCTTGATTTCTGGACGCTTGTCCAACGAGTCCGGTCCGGACGCCCGACTTTAAGTTCAAGTGTTTGATCGAAGCCCGCCCCCTCTCCGCTGGAACCGCATGAGGGGTTCGGGATCCGACATGAGTAGTTTTCACAGGAGAAGCATCGCCAGATTGTTCCTCTACCACCGCAACGCAGTGGGTGACCGGGAGAGTTAATTTTCTAGATCGGGTTTAAGCCCAATCTGATCGTAGTCAGTAGCGACTCCTGGGGGCGGCGATGCGATCCAAGAGCTCGCTTACTTGACGAGAGCTCTATTGATCCAGCCGCCGCTAATTCGAGCTGACGTGAAGATTGCTTTTGACTTGAGAGGTCGTTGTCGGGCGATGGCCGGACATATGGTCATAAGAAACCACCTAGTCGGGATAGTTTGGCCGGCCAAGGCCTTTATTAATATACCGCCCTTGAAGACGGGAGGAGGCATCCTTCCTATCGGGTGACGGCACGCAGGAACTGGTCAATGAAAGCACCAATGTCGTGTCAAACCGCGGATCTCGAGTAGGGGGTCCCGAACTGTGCGGCCTAGGCGGATGGTAACAGGAGACAAGGGACACGATGTTTACCCAGGTTCGGCCTCTTGATGGAGGTAAAACCCACGGCCCTGCTTGATTGATATTGATATTGTGGATGTTTATAAGAGTGGATCTACCACGAGATCAAGGAGGCTAAACCCTAGAAGCTAGCCTATGGTATGATTATAAGGGTTGTTGTGATTGTTGTCCCACGGACTAAAGCCATCCGTTTATATAGACACCGGAGAGGGCTAGGGTTACATAGAGTCGGTTACAATGGTAGGAGATCTACATATCCAGTGATCGCCAAGCTTGCCTTCCACGCCAAGGAAAGTCCCATCCGGACACGGGGAAGTCTTCAATCTTCTATCTTCATAGTCTTGGAGTCCGGTCGATGATGTGTAGGGCACGGCAGCGGGATGCGGACGGGCGTCGGGGAGGACCCGGCGAGGAGGAGGACAGGACGCGAGATCTCAAGAACGACGGAGGAGCTCCCGCAAGAGGGCGCTCGGTGATGTGGCTCAAGCGACGGCGTAACCAGGCGGTGGCCGATCTCCCGGCGAAGACGGTGAGGGGCTCCGGCGGCGCTGCCTCGTGGCGGCGCCAAAGGGTGGTCGGGCACGACATGGCGGCGAAGCGCACCTGCCGGGCGGGCTCAAGCGCGGGCGCTGCTGCTGGGGGGGGCCTGGCCTGCCCCGATCCAGACGGGAAGGAAGAGAGGCGCGGGTATGGTGAAGGGGAGGCCGTGGCACGGGCGCGAGGGAGGGGGGGGTCGCCGCGGGTGGAGGGATTACGATGGGACGGGCGCTGGCGTTGCCGGCCCGATCCCGATTGATCGGGGAGGAGAAAGCGTGAGCGGGGAATGTGGTTACGTTAGGGTTTCCGCCGCCTGTGGGGCTATAGGCTGGCCGGGTCGGGCCTGGTTGGCTCAGAGGCTTGCTGGGCCGTGGCCCAAAAGGGGGGGGTCCTTTCTTTTTATTCTTCTTTCTTTTGTTTTATTTTTTCCTTTTCTTTATTTATTCTTTCGGTTTTATTAAATTATTAATTTATTTCAATTTTGAAGAATGTGAGAACAACACCTAAATATGGTATGTTAAAGATACCACTCGCCACATTAATTTGGACAGCTAAATAGAATAGTTTAATATTTTACAAAATACAAAAGGCATTTAATTACTTTCTTTTGCTGCTGTTTTATTTTCCTTTGAGCATTTAAACATTTTATAAAAATGTGGTTTCATCACCATAATTACCTATGTATTATTTGGTTCATCCTAACATTTAAATTTTAATATTTGAAAACTTTTATTGTTTGCTCGATTTTGAATTTGAAATTGAACTAGGTTCAACTAACGCGAGTTTATCCACAAGAATCGAGGTGACGTGGCATCATTAGCGGGATTATCAGTAGCTTAATTACCCGGCGCCACAATTCTCCTCCATTACAAGAAATCTCATTCCCAGATTTAAGAGGGGAGTAAGGGGAAGGTTTGGTAACTAATATAGCGGTCTTCTCATCCTGGCTTGCTCTTCTCAAGAGGTCAATCCAATATATTGATGCCTTCATACTCGCTTCAGGTCAAAATGATCAAGTCAGCTCATCCTTTCTTCGATCTTCATCGATTTACGAAAAGGATATGGGGAAGACTCGAAGGGCGGGCCTTACCAAAGTTGACTATCTCGCACATAACTCTAGGAATGGTAGGAAGTAACTCTCGAATTGCACTTAAGAAAATATCGAGAGTAAAGTAAGAAGGTACCATGAGAAGTTTCAAACGGATAGGCCATTGTTCGATGTCCAAACAACATGCTAAAGGGGTCCAGAGCAATGAGATTGAGTATTGCGTCCTTATACAAAATAGATCATTTTGGGACGTGGGCCCGTGAATTACATACGAGGCCACACGCGAGGAACAACCTTGGGAAGAGGGGTGTGAGAGAGTCGTTTCGATCCTGTGGAATGTGGGTTATGGGCCCACCATGTGGTTGCAAGTAGGAAGGATCCTCACATTTTGCACGGTCATGATAGTAAGGCGGTCAAAGGGTAGCTTGTTTCGATATGTCTCAACAACATCGATACCAAGGCGAGGGACTTAAGAGAACTATTTTCCCGCCGTTGAACGAGGCGGGCCAATAGGCAAAGTTCTCGCCCATCGGTGGTTACCGGAATATCATCAACAATCGTAACAGGTCTTATCGACCAATTATACATCGAGGTGTTTACATAAGCAAGGAATCTTTACTGCTTAGATTATATAGATCACAAGAATGTCAAACACAACAAAGTAAGGAAAAGGTGATCATCGATTAAATAGAATAATGGAATGGAAAATGTGTTTATACACATATTTCAGGGTATATCCTTCCCAAGGACAAGTAGAGCATGATATCCATGACAGATATAATGTAGAAAACCCTTTAGGTAAGGGGGAAGGAATCTCATGATATTACCCATACAACGGTGTTAGGATAAATGATAAATAAAATTTAGCATCGTGCTTCAAATGTTCCTGTTGAAAATCGGAGTACCATTGACATGCTTCGAGATAGCATTGACATGGTCTTCATGTGAAGAACAGACTGAAACACACGATGATCCATCAGAATAACTTGTAGAATAAGTCTTACAATTTCTCATGGGTGAATGGATAACCTTACTGAAAAGGAATCTATAATGATAGGTCCTCCAGGGGGTGAAGCAAGACATCATGTTACCGGTCATCAAAGGACCAACAACCTAACTCCCGGAAAGTTGTCCCAACCAACATATCTGACCGAGATTTAGATCCAATTGGTGTCATGATACCTCGCACTCTGGATGTCCCGTAAGAAAAAAGGTGCAACACAAATAGACGAAATGACATTTCAAGATTCTCAAAGAAATGAACTAAGGGAGCGGGTTCTTGAAGCAATAGTTCATCCTTAAACCAAGGAGAGGATGAGGGGTAGCTGATGGAACCAACGAAAATCCTTGAGATTTCCAAAAGGTGGATTTCCACGCTTATGAACAAGGAGATAACATATGTCGGATCAATGATAAAATGGTATATGCTCGAGGAGAACATACACGCTAAACATTGGATGAGAGGTGCACCCCAGATATGGGTTGGGTTGCACGCATCAACGCCGAAATGATGATTCAATAATCAATAGTCTAGGAATGAACGGTTGACCATTAACTTCAAAGCAATAGGGTTGCTAGTAGCAGAATCCAAACAACACCGCTCACTTGTAGGTACCTCGGTTAGAATTAACACGGAACCAAGAAAGAATGGTGATGGTGAGAAGTATCACTATACCAAGAATTCTTAAGAGGTGGAGTAATCCTCATGACATTCTTGTCATAAAAGAGGGTAATACTCCAAGCTAAAGTAGAACAAATGTTGATAGTAAGGATCTCAAGGTATAACACGTAAACACGAACAAGTTTGTGTTGAATGGAAGGCAATAAAGTGGTCAAAGATAACCCAAATCATCGGGGCAAGGATGGTATTTCATCATGATCTCAATTGATATCCCGGAAGAGCTCATAAGGTTGATGTGATCACGACACATTTGTCGAGAGATTTCTGAAGAAGTAATCAATCAGCGATTACATCAAGTCAAAGGAATGATGAAGCCAAAAGTCATTGGAACCATGGGTACGACACAAACTCGAAATCAAGCTTGTTGTACAAGGTCAAACGGTATGACGAGGGAGATCGATTGTAAAATTAGCTCACTGTCAAATATGTGTTCCGAGAAGGACCCGAGTAGCACAGCTTAAAAATTAGCATTATAATGATATAGCCGATCAGGCTAGGAATGATGTGATCGGGTACAAACTCGCACTTATAGAAGCTATCAAGAGTTGTTGAACCGTGAAGTGGACTCGGTTCAGCTTATTCGTGTCTTTGAGTGTTTAATAACTCGTGAGCCCGTGAAAAAATTGGAATCAGTGGGAATGTAGCACTTGATGAAGAACTCATAAGAAGTTATGCAGTTCCATGATAACTCGAGATACCAGGGGGTAATACTCGATGACAGATCAAAGTAGAAGTTGGATCGGGTATTGTTTCACCAAGACAAGTGCTTAAACTTGCACGAGAAATGGTATTTAAAAGAGAACATGGTCGGAACCACGATTGCAAAAGGCCGATCCCGATATAAGATGAACTTATACCAAAGGAATAATTAATTTAAGAGAAGCTTTAATGATAAGATCTACATCGTGGTCCATGGGCATGAACACAAAGTTCAAGGTCGACTCCCACTTCTCCAATGCATAACCTTTCATTCACTTCTCACCTCGAGGAAGTTGTAGTGTTGAAATTTTATCCGCAAATACCGTAAGTGTATGACTCATGAAAACTGCTCGAGTTCACACATATTAAGGAAGGCATAGGTTCAACCCATAGGGGCTCTTAGAAACATATACCACAAGTTTCAAGAGTAAATAACACAAGCCCGAAAGCAGAAAGAGCATGACAAGCAGAGGATACAACTTAACAAAGGCATTATGTATCGGGGAAGAACTCACAAAGTGATCAAGGTGAAGGACATTGTCGGATAACAATCCAACAAAGGACTTGATGGTCCACAAAGGATCTGATATGAGTATCGACATCAACCGTAAGAGGAAGGAATGCAAATGCAAAAAGTTATGGAAGCATCTGAATAATTCATGATTAAATGCAAAGGAATTATGATTTCCAAAACAAAGGATCATAAGCAGATGTTCGATCAAGGATGGATCAATTGAATATACCAGAGGCACAATCGATTTACGTATAGTTTGGTCGAGAACCAGCTCATGTTCAAAATGACGCCTGAGCCGAAGGATGAATTTAGGATCTATTTGAGGATTAGAATACGCAACATATTGAATCAACAGACTCAAAATGATAATGACAAGGAATGTCAATAAGACTACGAGACTTATGGGATTAACCATAATGTGAGCAAGCAAGAATTTCAAGAGCCAAAGGCTCCAGAGGATTTTCGGAAGATCGAATAGTATTTTGAAGACTTTTGTGAAACTCATGAACAATCGGGATGAGCGGATACTGACAAGTGCGAGGATTTATTTGAAGGGGTATTCATGGCAAGGAACTGCTAGGCAAGAGGCACAAAGTATTCTCTAACAATAGAGAAAATTCGGGTATCTTGTAATAACAAGATCAATGGGGGGGTGATCGTAAGAATGGCAAGTGTAAGTAGTTATCCATAAGGATTTATTGGTGGTCGGGAATAGCAAAAGTGATGGGCACAAAGTCTCGAGAGAATATCAAGGAGTATCTCCGAAATCTTCTGGTGCAGTCGGTGACCATCTGGCCTGAAGGGCTCTCCGGGAGAAAGTATTATGGAGAACCTAGAGTTAGAGTTACTAGAAATCGTTTAACCCGAGTAGAAGAGAGTTCAGAGTCCCAGAGTAAAGATCGAGGAGTAAAAGATCCTAATACCACCCGATGGCGACGTGGCCCGTAAGGCACACAGCCAAGTTAGTAAAAGTTTTGCAATGTCTAGACTCGACTTCGCCAAGGAGGTGGAAGGGGAGTCCTACAGCAGTCGGCTCGATACTCAACTTGTGATGCCCCGATTCATTCATCAGACACTAATCATACACGCAAACGTGTACGATCAAGATCGTGGACTCACGGAAGATATCACAACACAACTCGCAAATAAAATAAGTCATACAAGCATCATAATACAAGCCAGGGCCTCGAGGGCTCGAATACAAGTGCTCGATCATAGACGAAGAAGGAAGCAACAATATCTGAGTACGCATATAAGTTAAACAAGTTTGCCTTAAGAAGGCTAGCACAAACCGGGATACAGATCGAAGAGGCGCCCCGCCCGGGATCCTCCTAACTACTTCCTGGTCGCCGCCGCCGGCTGCACGTAGTAGTAGGCACCTCCAGTAGTAGTCGCCATCGACGGTATGCCTCGCCCTGGCTCCATCGTCTGCTGCAGCAATCAAGTATAGATAGGGGGAAAAGGGGAAACAATGCAACCGTGAGTACTCATCCAAAGTACTCGCAAGCAAGGAGCTACACTACATATGCATGGATATATGTGTAAAGGGCCATATCCTGGACCGAATCGCAGAATGCCGTAATAAGAGGGGATAGCTAGTCTTATCGAAGACTACGCTCGTCACCTCCGCCTTGCAACAAGTAGAAGAGGGTAGGTTGAAGTCCTCCAAGTAACATCACATAGCAATAATCCTACCCGGCGATCCCTCCTCGCGTCTCCTCGAGAGAGAGCCACCACCGTTGTATCCGCACTTGGAAGGGTGTGTTTTATTAAGTATCCGGTTCTAGTTGTCATAAGGTCAAGGTACAACCCAAGTCGCCCTGTTATCAAGATCACGCTATTCAATAGATTAACTTCCTTGCAGGGTGCACCAACTTACCCAACACGCTTGATCCCATTTGGCCGACACACTTTCCCCGGGTCATGCCCGCCGTGGAAGATCAACACGCCGCAGCCCCACCTAGGCTCAACAGAGAGGCCAGCACGCTGGTTCAAACCCTGCGCCGCAGGGTCCGGGCCCATCGCCCGAGCACACCTGCACGCTATGACGCTGGCCGAAGTAGACCTAGTCTAGTATGCTCCAGTCCAATGGGCGCCAAGGCCAACAAGGCCACGGCAAGCTTTTGCCGATACCACGACGCCGGATACCCATAACTACTCCCACGAGATGGTTAGTGCGATAGGCTCGTGAGCCAACTCAGATCAAATACCAAGATCTCGCTAAGCTGCAGTTAAGTATCCGCGAACGCCAAACAGGCACAGCCCACTCTCTCCTAGGCGGTCTCAACCTGCCCTGCCTCCGCCACAAAGATCCACTCGGGTGCTCCACCAGCCGACCCGAATTTAGTCTCCACATGTATCATGTATAAAGTATATAGATATACCCGTGATCACCTCCCGAGTGATCACGGCCCGATAGTATAGCACAGCAGACTTAACAAGAATGTAGGGCCACAGATGAAAATACTAGCATCCTATACTAAGCATATAGGATTGCGTAAAGGTAACAACAAGAGAAACAAGGACAAAGCTATGCATCGAGATAGGTATAATGTAAAGCAAGAATATGCTACACTACCTAATGCAAGCAGATAGAGTAGAATAGGCGATATCCGTGATCAAGGGGCTTGCCTGGTTGCTCGGGCAAGAGAGAGGGGTCGCCAACTCCAGTAGTCGAACCGGGCAGCAGCAGCGGTCGGTCTCAGAGTCTCACCGAGAGAAGAGGGGAAGAAACAATGAATACTATGTAAACAGATGCATATCGATGCATGACATGACAAGTAACGATATAGGGCGTGTTCTAACGTGGTATGAGGTGGTACCGTTAAGGGGGAAAACATCCGGAAAATATCCCCGGTTTCGTGGTTTTCTAGCAAGAGGAGCCGAGGGGGAAAGTTGCGGGTCTGATAGGTTAGGTGGTGGCGGATGAACGGATTCTCAGATTCGGATTCGATTCGTCCGCTCGAGCAACTTTCATGTTGAAAATATTTTAATCCGAGTTACGGATTAAAAGATATGATTTTCTAAAGATTTTATTAATTTCTCGAATTTAATTAATTATTTAATCCAACATTATCCGCATTAGTATATGATGACGCCAAGATGACATCGAGTGATGTCAAGCAGTCAACGCTGACCATTGACCTGGTCAACTCCTGACGTGGGTCCAAAGGACCCACCCGTCATTCTCTCTGCTTAGGTTAATTACAGATTAGTTAATTTAATTAGTGATTAGGTTAATCTAATCAGATTAATTAACTTAATTAATTACTTAATTAATTAATTAATTAATAACAATTTTAATAAATCATTTTATTTTTTATTTATTATTTTTATTTTTAATTTTTTTAAACGTTTCGGGTGGGCCCCAATTGTCATGGGGCTGGGACGCCAAGGCGGCGTATACACGGGCGCCACTCTGAACGAAAGCACTCGCTCGCAGGCGTGGACGAGGTTGCCGAGGCCGCTAACGGCGCACGGCACGCCGGGCTGCTAACCGGGCCACGGGCGGGCGGAGGCGAGGGGCGGATTGGAGCGGAGGCCGGGCGCAGATGGTCGCGCAGGATGGGCGGGCGCCACCAGCGTGCTCCCGTGAGAGACAACGGCGAAGGGGCGGCGGAACGGGCGGCGCGGCCGCCGTGGCGCTGCGGGAGCGCCTCGGGCACGCGCGGAGTGCGGTGACCACGGAGTAGAGAGGGAGCGCTGGGTGTGCGCCACGGCGCGGGCCGAGCACACCAGGGGGGGC